>CM051029.1:26286547-26886547 GCA_027627225.1 Congeria kusceri
GAGACACGAAGCGAGGCACGATATTATATCGTTCAAATATCGCCCGAATCTCGAGTATCGCGGCAGATTTTCAAACCACGATACTCGAAACGCGAAGCGAGACACGAGAATCGGGCGACACACGAAGCGAGGCACGATATTGTATCGTTCAAATAACGCCCGGATATCGAGTCTCGCGGTTTGAAAGCAGGAAAGCAAAGCAGGGAAACACTCTTTTTCCTAACGAACGAATGTGGGTCAGGACGGCCCAAGTCGTTGACGGCCCAGACCATGACGGCCCAGTCCATGACGGCCCACTGTCTGCCTGTCTGTCTGTCTGCCTGCCTGTTTGTCTGTTTGTTGTCAGCCTATTTGTCCATCAGTCCACCCATTCGCCTGGATGATACTGCTGCTTTGTGGCTACTTCTACTCGATTTGATAGCTGTTTCTGTTTGAACTATAATGATGAATACGTTTTATTTATGCTTATTGTTTATTTTTATGAAAAGCCTGTTGCTGTAGAAGTAACGGTCTGTCTCTCTGTCAGACTGTCTCTTTGTCTGTCTGTCCGTCCGTCCGCCCATCAGTCTTGAGGAAACTGCGGCTGCAATTACTTCTGTTGCGTTGTTAAATAGTTGTGTACTAAAGGCCTTCTTCAAATTAACTTTCACACACTGAAAGTAGGTCAACACGACGTAGGGTTGCATCATGCACTAAAGCAGATAGGTGCATTGCCCTATTGTCCTATATAGCAACGCACTTTGGTGTCAACTCAACTTCGGTGTTACTTATCATCATCATCATTATCATTATCATCATCATCATCATCATCATCATCATCATCATCAACAACAACAACAACAACATCATCATCATTATATTTTTACAAAATAATATCAAACAACTACAACGTGATAAATTCCTGGTGCACCGGTAGACGCGAGACTCGATATTCGAGCGATATTTGAACGATACAATATCGTGCCTCGCTTCGCATGTCGCCGGATTCTCGCGTCTCGCTTCGTGTTTCCTGTATCGTGGTTTGAAAATTAACCGCGATACTCGAGATTCGGGCGATATTTGAACGATATAATATCGTGCCTCGCTTCGCGTCTCGCCTGAATATCGTGTATCGCTTCGTGTCTCGCTTCGCATCTCGTGTCTCGACCTTTGAACGCGAGGCACGAGAATTGCGCGAGACACGAAGCGAGGCACGATATTTTACCGCGAGACACGAAGCGAGACACGAGAATTGCGCGAAACACGAAGCGAGACACGATATTTTGCCGCGAGATATCGTGGTGTGGGCTACTGCGACAGTGCGAGATCTCGTGTTACAATATCGTGTCTCGCTTCGTGTCTCGCGGGAATATCGTGTCTCGCTTCGTGTTTCGCGCAATTCTCGTGTGTCGCCCTCGTCGTAAGAGGAACGATATTCCATATGGCACTAACCGGATTCCGTAGTTTTGAGTAATAAACATATATTACATCATTAAATTACTCTATAACCTTGCTTACGAAATTCCAGATACATCTTAACATCATTGACTTTCCAAGTATTATTTTGCTCTAACTCTTAATTGTTCAGTCCACGAGTACATACCACTGTTCTTAGTGTTGACACATTATCAAGTAGATTTTATAACTCTTAAAACTAGAGCGTTTGCAGGCTGAATGACACCTTTGTATAAATATTGTTCTTGTAAATGATAAGAACGAAATTCTGGCTTTTTTTAAAGCCATACTCTGTTTTAACCATTATAAACTAAAACCATATCTGTGCTTCAGTATTGATCATGAATGGAAAGTTTTACATGTGTAACCGGCAAAACACAGTCTGCACTAAGTGAAAAAATGTTGAACATTTGAAGCATTTACATATTTTGCGATAAAACAACCTACGTGTATTGATTTTTGCATAGCCAACGTTTTGATTCAGATATGTTTATTGAGTAGCACAATACATTACATAAAAGAACAATATTCTGTACAATAATATGCAAAATAGCATAAAACTGCACAATAATGTTTAGATAGTTCGATGATTGTATTATTTACAAACCTTTACCATTATGAAAGCGATAAAGCGACCTGTTAACGTATTAACCGTTTACATAGTAAATTTACATAGTTATTTTATAATTGATATAGTTACAGAAAAGTTAGCACTCGTTTATTAATGTGTGTGCCTTTTAAATTAATACACACTCAACAATTTTTTTTATAACGCACCAAATGCAAATTAAATGAATATTGTTGTATTTTTTGTATTCATAAGATTTTCAGCTTGAAATGTCAGTTATGATTATTTGAGTAATACATGCATGTGTTCATACCAAATATCTGAAAAAAATACGAAAGAATGTCGTGTTTTACCGTGGCGCAGCTGAAATTCTTATAAGCAAACAAAATTCAATCATTTTCATTTGGTGCGTTATAACTTTTATTAAGTATATGCTTCACTTTGGAACATATCATTGACTTTGAAGGTACACTGTATGATTTTTCATTGTCTTTTCATTACATTTTCATTTGAGGTGTATATGTTTGTGTGCTTAGTTTTTCGTATAATAAACACCGATCTGCGTATGAAGTAAAAACGAAAGCGTTGGCCCGAGTTGTTTAATATACCGCATGGAACGACAAATCGGTGTTAATTAGCCGATACGCAACGATAATGCGAAAATTATTTCGATTATAACATGACCTGACATCATTTTCTTCAATAACAATGCGAACTGTCGTATATATTATAACTTCGGAATTACCTTTTCGGGTTTTTATCATGTGCTTGTCCACGATTTGTTTCGCGCCAAGTGTTTGACTATGGTCACGAGGAACTTCGTGACGGCAGAGATTTAAACCAGCTATGAGTTAAATCTCTGCCAATATGGAAAAACGCCACCAAAACGAGGTTCGGCCAATCAGTATTCAGGATTAGCTCGGCCTTATACGAGATGACATTTTGGCAGGATTTTGACGCCATTTTGAAACGCTAAGCATATTTAGCAGGTTGTATTTGTTACTAAAAGTTCTATATTTAGCACTCTCGGGTTTGCCGAAACGCGGTCGGGATAACAGTGCATATCGATTGGTGGTGTGAAACCTTTTGCGACTTTCACGATTAGCAGATATTATGTTCCGGAAATTAAGTTAACAGACGTCAAAGTTTTAACGCGAACATTTTACCATATGTTGTACTTAACAAAATGCACTATTAACGCATAATATTGTAAAGTTAATTTATCAGGCCAATACGGCTGCCTTCAGCCCAAAAACAAGGCCAATATGAATTCAACTAATTAATAACATTATAATATTTGTAGAACACAAGTAAGCAATTTTATATATCGTTGAAAAAATGCATTTTTTAGAGTTTGTCTGGACAAGCATTTTTATTCAGTTTTTTATAACAATCATTGAAACAATTGGTTACTTTTAATGAAGTTAATACATATGATCCACTGTGTTATAATCATTACGCGGATATTATCTGACATAATGAATTGTATTGTAGAGACAGTAAGATATAAATTGTTTGCTGGATTGTAATAATTTGTGAAAATTTTAACAGAAATGCAGTTTAAACACATTCTCATTTTATATGGTTATTTGTAGTAATGAAAACAGCGCGAAAAAGAAGTGCGCCTTTGTCATTACCACTTATCAGGATCTAACGATACATTTAATATATATTTTTTTAACAAAATTGTTGATTTTTTATATTGTTTTTAAATGTTAACAATGTAGGTTTATTTGTCATTTGTCATTTGTCATTTTATTGGCAAATACATTATCTTGTGATTGTGTTTTCATAATGTTCAACGTTAAAATGGACAATCACATTGTTTTACCAATCATACACATGTTTCTATTCCTCGACAAACTTTAAATTCAGTCAGTAACGGAAAACTATTATGTTGTATAATGAAAGTGATATTAAAAGCATATATTCACAGATTTGATCATTTTCACTTTTGACACAAATTAAAAACAAAAGGTATATAAAAAGAAACAAACTAACACGCCTGACACCGAAAGTCATTGGAAATAATGCGTCGTTTTTTTTAAATATGATTATCACGTATACATGTATGTTGTCAAAATACTCGCCCATTTAAATGTGGCTTGCCTAGTTGTTAGCGTGGCAGACTTTTTATCCGGTGGCAGTAGGTTCGAATCAGGCGAAGGCACGATGGCAGTAGGTTCGAATCAGGCGAAGGCACGATGGCAGTAGGTTCGAATCAGGCGAAGGCACGATGGCAGTAGGTTCGAATCAGGCGAAGGCACGATGGCAGTAGGTTCGAATCAGGCGAAGGCACACTGACGTCTTGGTTATGCTATTCTTTATATAATATTACGGTTGCTTGGAACTGATGCTTCCAGTTCTGCAGGTAAGACACTTTGGGACAGTTATCAAACAATACGAAAGTCTTTGAATAAGTCACTTATATTGTACACAGGTGATACATGTACTGAGACAATGCTCGTATATGTGGATGAAAGTAAGTTATCTTCATGCTCCGGAAATGATTTATATTTTACCTCTTTACACAATAAATTAAACAAACATTTGTGATTTAATATCAACACACCTCTGTTTATTTCGAAAACATTATCACATCAAGCATTGCAATTAAGATCGAAATAATGACTTAATATTTCGTACATGCAATTAACAAGTGTAGAAATATATAGATTGGCATTCCTTATTAGCATACATTCATGTCGTTATTGAATTTTCTTTGCAACTAAAAGTGTTAGACCTACTTCTTTGCCCCTTTTTGCGACATATTCATTTAATGGAATCAGTTTAAACAAAAATATAGATATATGTTCATGTATATTCTCTTTGGCATTTGACCATGTTGTTTGCACTAATTGTGCCCAATTCGCCCTATATTATTTAAGATTAATAAATACAATAAAAAGACACGTTGTCATTGAATCATGTATATTGTCTTTCGAGTGCTTTCTGTTTTTGCAAGCTCATCCAACAAATTTGTTACGTCTATTTAGCATATAATGTATATTTCAATATTAACTTCATTTTTGTCCATACACTCGGAATGACGGTTTATGTTCTCTGAAGACGGACGACGGTGATGTTTGCGTCCACCTTAGCTTCCAAACAGCGACGACACCAATGAGATCAAGGAAAAGTTCGAGAAAGATGAGAACCTGCCTACAGCTGTACTAAAGGCTAGGGACAAGAAGGTCATTATTTCCTGTAAGCCCTCCACCAACTGACACCAAACTGATAAAACTGACTAAAGGAAAGCATACATGATTCAATGGCAATGCCAAATACCGATTTTTTGTCTGCCAATCGCCCGGCATATAGGATAGGAATCGGAAGTAAAGATGTCCATCAGTAAAGCTTTCTCATAAGTCAAATAGGCAGGCCCTTAATCGCGAGATGTGGCACTATATTAAACAAAAACTTTACTTTTCTTACTTAACATGCCAACGGTGCTATTTGGCATTGCCATTGCATCATGTATGTGTCCTTTTAAGTGTCAGTTTTATCATACATTTGTTTTCAGGTCATCCATTACAGATCGTAAACTCTTTATACTTGTATCATTTGTGCTGCCCTAGATTTTTCATTTTTGTTCTACATTATTTCGTGTTAATGAATGCAGAAGCTATCCTCTGGGTGCTTGTCACATGTGTTGATTTACTTGTGTCATTGTTATGCCTACATTATTTCGAGTCAATCCATACAGCGAACAACCTATTTGAGACAGTCAAGCGTTTGCTGCTAACAACAGTTTTGTCCTATACTATTTTATGTCAATAACGCGTACAGAAAAGACAACGCGTTTTGTTGCCAGATACAGCCACTGCATTCACGTATGAATCAAGCGTAAGTTTGAAAAAAAAGAGACACACGGATGAGTAACACGTGTCATTTAGTGTGGGCTGACTTAGGAACAATTCTGTTGAGTTCCTAATTTGTAAGGTACTGTATTGTTTTGATTTTCCTCCGGAGGGGAGAAAACTGCGTCATTATTTGAACAAATGTTAGAAGATTATTGTCCGCTACAATGATATAGCAAAGTTCATCAATAATAAAACACCCTGGACTGTCAGAAATGCCTAGCACTAAATTCCTGAGTAACACGTTGCTGACCTGTGACAAGGTTTGTCAAGCAGACTGCATAAGATCAAAGTGGTTACAACATTTGAACAAATGTTAGAAGATTATTGTCCGCTACAATGATATAGAAACGAAGGTGTGTTTTTGTATTGCAGATACCATTAATTATCCAGAAATATTTAATTCTTTTTATTTTTACTAAAACGGACGTTAGCATGCTGCAGTGCATGTATAGCTAAAGGCGGTGGTTGCAACAACAATCTTCATGTTCATGACATTATTAGTCATGTAGTCGATTCATTATGGGTTTGGAAGACTCAAAGGATTGCGTTTAAATTTAACTAGGTTAAATGTATATGAAGCTGACACGATTCAATAACCATAAAAATATATATTGTGTGTACCTCCACCTGCATCGACAGGAGAGAAGCCCTTATTTATATGAAATGGTCCTTTATTAAGAGCAACTGACCAACTGCCAGTACAACACAACGCAATACAAACAACACGAAACAAACACACATGAAGAGCACTTAACTATGATTAAAACTGGGGTCAGCGCCCTGGAACGGTCAATGTAAACATTTAGAGATATAATTAAACTTAAATATTGGTTGGGTTTTGTGTCGTCTGATGGTCGCATACTACCGGAGCAAGTTTTGTCCAGATTGCAATTTTTCACAAAAAAAGGACAATAATTCCATTGTTTTGTGGCCTGATATGGCCAATGTGTGAAATATGCTGAGCTTGTATGGTCATTCACAAACTATGGGAGTATGGTCAAGATTGGATAAAAAATATATGTGTAAGGAAAATGACATTTTATGCAATTTCTCCATAGGCAAGGGGCTGTAACTTTGGTGTTTGTGGCCCAATCGGACCCGCTGTTAGATTCTGCTGAGATCTTTTGGTTATACACAAACTGTGGAAATGTGTTTAAGATTGAATACAATATGAAGTCACTTAAAATCTTACAATCTTTGCATTCTGACCATTAATAACCAATTTGGCCCATTATCGATCCAATCCGAGGGATTTTTGGTCGTACACAAACTGTGCAAGCTAAGTCAGTATTGAATTAAAATCAAGTTTTTTTATATTGCGATAACAATCAAGGTGAATTGTTGACGGGCTATGGACGACGGACGACGCAGGACAGGTCAACTATGCAAAAAGCATACTTTTCACTAATGTGAGCTAAACTACTGAATGCGTTCAGCGCGAAGAGGTTCAGGCATTGACGAAGACAAACAAGCACTGATACGTCGGTAATAAAAGTGCATTATATTTCTTTTATTTAAGAAGTTGTTAGTGTTACAGTGGAATTACCCTCCGAAATCATAACAAATACCAACATTAACATCAGAAAAGATATTATAGAGTTTGCTATACTAACAACAAATTGTAAGAATTATATGGCAAAAATGTAGACCAGCATGTTGCCTTATTTATATTTTTATATTGTGTAAAAAGCAATGCGAGATGATGTTTCATTTATCAAAAGTATACAATTTATATATTATTTGATTTTGTGTTCGCAACCATTTTACGTCTAACGTTCTTTTATTCATTCCTTAATTTAAGTAATCTATTGAAGGGCAATGGTCATTTAAGCAAACCGATTATTATTTTCTTAAAGTGATAGTCCATCAATATTTTGTATGGATACATGTCGGATCAGCAAGCGTTACCGCAAAAGAAAAATGTGGGTAGAATAAATACATAAGAACAAAATCCAAGCAATACGATGCATCTTTCTGTTATTAGAATGCAAAATCGACGCTTGTAATGTAATATAGATATAACCAGATTACATTATCGGGATTATTTCCTGTTGAAGGATTAATTGCATTTGCAATGCTTACCCACTCTGCATTAAATAATGATTTACTAACGTCGATTGCAATAATTGAAATGAATATGTATCTGTTCAATGTGACTTAAATGCACAATCATTACAATGTACGACTTATAACATGTTCTATTATTGCAGTGTATTTTAATACAGGTTATTTAAATATCAACCAGTATGTTCGCTTTATGACGTTCGGCATGTTAACAAAAACGTGAAGATTTCAATCGTGTTTGGTGTGTTTGGAAAAACGCTAAGAGTGTCTTAAGAAGTCCCTACTATAATTCTACCAGTTGACCATATTTTGGACATCATAAATTATATGGCTCATCGACTGAATTTCGTCCAAAGATAACTTCATCTACTGATTTTCCTTCTAGTTGTGGAGAGTTACTCCCCCTGTGATCCAATATGCATGCAGTTGATGCATCGGAAACTGCCTCTCTTATTAATGGCCTGGTTTGCTCTGTCTGGTGGTGTAGCTGTCTAAATGATGGATGAAATATCTTGGCCAGGATGTTTCCCATGATTAGACAATCCAAACGCAATTAATCGTTATAATCTGGATTCCTGGAAATAAAAATAATAATTGAACATCTCTCCACGGAACACTGGCAAGCAAATTTCCCGCAGTTGGCATGGACTACAATTCAGCTTTTAATTACATTTCCAAGAATTTTTTCTGGCCAAACAATATAAATTCATGTAACAGATAAATGGAAAGAGACATTAAATACCGCTTTAAAACAACTTGTCATTGATTTGATTGTTGTGGTAATTTAATAAAACATGACATGCATTCTGTATGTACTTTTACCAATGCACATTTCAATACAGTACAGACAAGATAGTAAACACTTTACATATTTCAAATGTTAAGCATAAATTGTATCTTAAATGTACAAAACAAAATTATCACAAACTCGTTTATTTCGAAGTTCAAGTTGAAAAAAAACTTTGTTACCACAAACTCGTTTGTTTCGAAGTTCAAGTTTTAAAAAAAACTTTGTTGACACAAACTTGTTTATATCGAAGTTCAAATTTAAAAAAAAACTGTTTTATCACAAACTCGTTTATTTCAAAGTTCAATTAAAAAAACTTTGTTATCTCAAACTCTATTATTCTGAAGTTTTGGCTATGTCAAATTGACAAAAAAATCAAAGTTATGTTCCATCTAATTATAAAATACAAATGGTTACGAATATTGAACTTTTAGCTACAATTTTCGATAATGTCAAAGTGGAATTTGTCAGTGTTAAAAGTCCTCAATTTGCTATGGTAATCTGTTAAAATATTGCTTAACATCACTTCGTAGAAATTTCTCACAAAAAAATGTAACACACATAAAATACTATTTCAACTTCACTCACTGCAGCAGTTTCTTTGGAAAAAAAATATCAATTTCAGAACACTCATGCAGAGAACTATTATACCTCTATCAAAGAGAGATATAAGTTGAAGGGCAATAGTTTCTGCAACCGTGTCTGAATGCCAGTTCGCAGCAGACATACTCAGTTATTACTCGTACCGATTATTAAAAATATATTACCATGTAATATTATGATCAACTAAATGTGTCTTTTAACACGTTAACAATCTGGATTAGACCGGCATTTATGATCATTAATGTCTTCAATGGCGTTTTTATGAAACCTAAAGAATCTGCCAATAACCAGCAAGTGCAGACCTTGTGAAATGTTTTGTAAAGATAGTATCCTTTGTGGTCACAATATGATACATTTTATCCACTGACTTAAAGAATTCAGGGACATGTTTTCACTTTTTCATTTCCTGTAGCAATCATATTTTACTTACTGCGAAGGAATTCTCGCCACCTTGCTTGCAAACTTGCAAAAGTATGAAACATTACTGCAAAGGAATTCTCGCCACCTTGCTTGCAAACTTGCACAAGTATGAAACATTACTGCAAAGGAATTCTCGCCACCTTGCTTGCAAACTTGCAACAGTATGAAACATTACTGCAAAGGAATTCTCGCCACCTTGCTTGCAAACTTGCAACAGTATGAAACATTACTGCAAAGGAATTCTCGCCACCTTGCTTGCAAACTTGCAACAGTATGAAACATTACTGCAAAGGAATTCTCGCCACCTTGCTTGCAAACTTGCAAAAGTATGAAACATTACTGCAAAGGAATTCTCGCCACCTTGCTTGCAAACTTGCACAAGTATGAAACATGACTGCAAAGGAATTCTCGCCACCTTGCTTGCAAACTTGCACAAGTATGAAACATTACTGCAAAGGAATTCTCGGCACCTTGCTTGCAAACTTGCAACAGTATGAAACATTACTGCAAAGGAATTCTCGCCACCTTGCTTGCAAACTTGCAAAAGTATGAAACATTACATTTAGATACTTAAAGTTTTAATATATCAATAAATCATAACCTCAGCATAGATAACGCCATGCAACATATTTAATTATTGTATGCGCCTTTGATTTCAGTACACATTTTTTTTTTTTTCTACGTCTCTATGCGAAGTGATTCTTTATCGCATGTGCCTGCAGTAATTATTGATAAGATAATTAGCGCACTTTTATATGCACTATATATTTTATTCCATGAATAATGATCATGTGCCAGTAAAAATACTGTTTATACTTTTTTATTGCAGTGGCACAGGATATTGCATACCGGTCAAAGACTGGAAACACAAAGATTACAAAGATTATTTCTATTTTAATAGCACATTGTTATATGACATTTGAGGACGATCAAAGATTCAGGTATAAAAACAGCATATTCTAGAACCAGAACCAGCTGGTAAATACCACATTATCAAGGACGTAATTATGTATGCAAAATTACCTGTAATCTTCACTGAGAGGAGAAGACAACAATATGTTGAATGTAATTTCGGGAAATGACAAACTGTGATTATTTTTGTAGACTAAAAGCAACATCAGCTCAATGAAAGTCCAAGGTTGAAAACATATATTAATTGTATAACCTAACATATGAAAGCTTGAGTCCCTCTCTAGGGCAGATTGAATGTACTTTAATTGTATAACCTAACATATGGAAGCTTGAGTCCCTCTCTAGGGCAGATTGAATGTACTTTAATTGTATAACCTAACATATGGAAGCTGGAGTCCCTCTCTAGGGCAGATTGAATGTACTTTAATTGTATAACCTAACATATGGAAGCTCGAGTCCCTCTCTAGGGCAGATTGAATGTACTTTAATTGTATAACCTAACATATGGAAGCTCGAGTCCCTCTCTAGGGCAGATTGAATGTACTTTAATTGTATAACCTAACATATAGAAGCTTGAGTCCCTCTCTAGGGCAGATTGAATGTACTTTAATTGTATAACCTAACATATAGAAGCTTGAGTCCCTCTCTAGGGCAGATTGAATGTACTTTAATTGTATAACCTAACATATGGAAGCTCGAGTCCCTCTCTAGGGCAGATTGAATGTACTTTAATTGTATAACCTAACATATAGAAGCTTGAGTCCCTCTCTAGGGCAGATTGAATGTACTTTAATTGTATAACCTAACATATAGAAGCTTGAGTCCCTCTCTAGGGCAGATTGAATGTACTTTAATTGTATAACCTAACATATGGAAGCTGGAGTCCCTCTCTAGGGCAGATTGAATGTACTTTAATCGTATAACCTAACATATAGAAGCTTCAGTCCCTCTCTAGGGCAGATTCAAGAAGTATGTATGTGTCCTTCTCTAGGGCAGATTAAACACGTGTCTCAATATCTGCTTTATGTAAGTATGTATGTAATTATTATTACTATATGCATTCTGAAGTTTGTTGATATATTCATTGGCGTATTCATGGTCGTTTTCATTAAAATAATAGATATGTGCATCTTGCTTAAAACTGTCATGTCTTGGCGTTCGTACATAAATGCACGTTACAAGTCGAGAGTTGCTGGACTTATGCAGTAACGGCATATTATTCATTAAAACAACAAAGTGATATTCGAATAAGTATTAACCCTTTTTATGTGGTAAGTTTATAAAGAGACCCTCTCAATGTTATATAATTCAAAGGAATGGAAACTTCCGGATCATGTTAGGAAGAAAGGCTAGATTTATCAACAGCTTTATACAGTTGCTAATCAGGCCGTCAACTATATAGATTTGACAAAACAAGTACTCGATGTTTATGAAGCTTACATCGTACGTATATGTACAAAAAACACATCTTTAGAGTGCTAAATTCGTATACAATATAAATATGCCTCTATAGTACTTTTTTCTGGTATGCGATAATATTGAAATGGCAAGATTGCCTTTATGAATTATGTCGTTAAATGTGTATTATTTATTATCCCATTGTTTACTAGCCCGAATTTATAAACATTACTTGAATAATATTTTGTCGTATTAAAATTAACAATTATATTACAGTATGTGGCAATTTGTGTTTTCTAAAATAACGAGTGTGCATATTTAGTATTATTTATAGGTCTCATCATAATTGTGTTACCAAGAGAACAAAACGAAAACAAACAAAATATATCGATTGTTGAACATATTAGTGAATATTTTTTGTCAACAATTGGAAATCGATCGCGGCTTGATTTTTGTAGTATAACATTCGTAAATCGAAGTTTAATATTGTGTGAAAATTAAATCTCGTTCAGACCCCAACGGTCTAATTATTGAAACATGAAAGCTCTTAATAAACATGTCTATAGATAAAATAAAATGATATTCAACACATGTATGTTCATATATTTTCGACAGACAGAGGACGGACGATCGAAATAAATACTACCAGGATATTCAACTAAGTTAAAAACAGAATTATAGTATTAGATGGTAATACAAAAATTGGCTTAACCGAGTCCACATTCACAAGTAACAGAAATGATGTTGTGAATTGTTTGTCAGTTTCACAAAAAAATAAGCATAGATTTCAGATCAATTAAGCAACCCAGTTCAAATGGTACGTGTATTTCTGTTATAGCCCTTTGTTTACGTTGTTATATAATTCATTAAACAAAATCACAATGTAAACACACCAACATCGGCGCTTTCATTGCGATCATTATTGGCGACCAAAGATCCGTTTATGACCTTTTATAGTCATTTGTGTATACATGTAAATCTGCCATTTATGAAGCATTAACACTGTTGGAATAGACGTTGGAGTCCGCACAGGCTCTGTATGTACTCTCCGTATGCCAATCTTTCTTCAGCAGTTTATGTCGACAGTCAATATAAATGGGATAATTCAAGCAATAAATAAATTGACATCCGACGTTGATTGTGTTTTATTGGTTTCGGCTCATTTGGGGCCTAATGAAGTCGACAAGTTGGAGAGGATTGGTGCATTTTTCACATTCACAACTACAACGTGGACGACCGTTATTCAGATGTAATACCAGTGGGAAATATTAGATTGAATAGTAACCAGCGAATTAAGCAACAAAGAAACTACAATAATTTAATAAATGACCATGCATGAGTACATGCATTCGTGCGTGTGTAAATTCTTCTGTAGTTATAGTCTATTTTAATGCAGCCAGTTCGTGAAGGAGTATGACTACCAATTAAATGTCAGTAACATGTTTATGAATATTTTAGATCGTGCGTATTGCCATTTGTGAAGACTGCCAATTTAATATCAGTAAAACATTTAATTTTTATTTCGTGTATATATGAAATTCCATTTCATGTTATTATTACGTAAGTAATAATTTGCAAAACCTATATGTCTCCAAACCAGCATTCCGAACAAAAAGACATGCAGTGCATGGCGTAAATACAACTATAAATTGTATATAACAATTCCTATTGAATGTCATAAAAATAATTCACCAGATAGATAAACAAAAAGAACGCCTTTCATAATCGTGGATTGAATTTCACATACATTAATCAGCAATGGCATTGCAGAAGCAATATGTGCCCACTGCTATATTCTAGAAAGGGGGCAATTATGTAAAAGTATATCAGCCGATGGCTTACACAAATTGCTGGTTATATACATCATATAGTAGCTAGGTTAATGATAAACATTCGCCGTCTGTACGAGACATGATACATCGTCCACGTCTTTCTTGTAATACCCGAAGGAATTTGGTTGCTACAGCAAAGAAGAGACATTGCAGAACAATTGCTTATCCCGCCAGGTGAATACAATTGTTATAATAGCAGGTCTGCCTAGTGTCAGGCGGACAAAATTGTACGTGTCCTTTATACACTGACATGCTATGTTTACGGTTCTTTAGTCACATACTTTATTGACCAGTACAACCTGTTAGAGAACGGCAAAATTAATGTATTTCGATTTTAGTTATGACTTTTCCGATGTATTGTATGTTTCTTTTTCTTTGTATTGCCCGGATTGAATGTATTGTAATTTGATTGTCTACCACAGTATGGCCCTGTCTAGAAAACATTCCAAATTTTAATGTATTTGAAGTCTAACCAATAGCTTAAAATTATTTTGCAATATGAAATGTGTCAGTGCGACAGTATCTAATATATGCACGTTAACAGTCCACTGATATTAAAATGAGTATTATCACTTTATATTTAGTGTGTTTATAATGAGACCCCATTAATGATAGATAAACCAAAGGATTGGAAACCTCAGGAACTCGTTAATAAGAAAGGGTATAATCATGAACAGTATCGCGGTGGCGTAGTGGATATGGTGTCGAATGGCGATCGGGAGGTCCCGGGTTCGATCCCCTCCCGGGGAGCGTTCTCAAGATCTCCCCCAAAGACACCAAGTACTGGTTCTACCCAGGAAACGGACTCGAGAATGTCTCTAATAAGCCTAAGGCTTTCGATGCAATCGAGCTTAAATAAATAGGTTTACACTAACAGTATTATACAGTTGCTAATGAAGCCTTCATCTTCATAGAGTGTGCAAAACAAGTACTCGATGAGAATGAAGCTTAAATAAATAACACACAGAATATATCATTATAGAAAATAACAACATCTTTGAGAGCTTAGTATAACTTTATAGTTTTTATTTTCAGGTATGCGAAGATAATAACATGGCATGATGGCTGTTGGTGAATTATGACGTTGTACGTGTATCATTTATAATCTGACTCATCGTTTACTACCCCGTTCCAATAAATTGTCAATTGCACTTTTTTTGGAATAGAAAAGTTTGATTCAAAATTGCAGATTTTTATTTTTATTTTTAACCTGAGCCAGATAACTATGTGTTATCATTTACATTTCGGAATATAATGTCGTTAAAATAAAAGTATTCTAAATGAAAACACATCACAAACTATATATGTTTAACGAGTTAATCGATAATTTTCCCAATAACTGGAAAAATCGATCGCGGCTTGATTTTTGTTCAATCATTTCCAATCATCGCCTTATTATATTAAACGTACACGTACCGACATTGTCAATGTGCTGCCATTGATTATTTAACAAACGAATTCCGCAGAGTCAATTACCTTTCTTCCATCATTGCTTTTTCGGTGAAGTGTGGAGAATAAATAACTGAATATTATTTGAAAGGTAATATCGTCTTTTATCTAATATCGATTTCGATGTTCTTTTTATTGCCAATACACTTTTATAGGTGCCAGTGGTTTCTATTTCTTATTACGATTAATAACATAAATTATCATTATTTCCGTCATTATATTTGCGATTCTTATGCTATTCACTAAAACTACTATATACTGTTTTATGTTTTTGAATAGAAATAATATTTATAAAAAATAAATTTTATATGGTAATTGTTTTGTTGTTGTTCATTTTTTTCCAAGAAAAATGTGCGTTGAATAAATTGAGTGTTTTATTGAAATAAACACGCGCCTTAGATATAAAAAAAAATACGTAGTCATTACCGTAACGTTCAAATGTGATTCTTTTTGGCATTTTTCTTAACGGGCCTTCTTAAAATACATGTTCATAGATTGTTGTATTTTTTTAATATGCCAAGGTCTTCACCTGACAAATTAAATCATCTGAACTAAAGAGCTGAAGAACTATAACAGGAATAGCACCAAAAACGAAAGGAAAAAAAAATGTCAAAATTCTAGCGGTCATTCCGGTTAATAAACTTTTCTGTCTATGTTTTACTTTATGTAGATCTATGTGACTCACGTGTTTTCAACAATTTCAATGAAACAACAGAAATACTCCAAATTTTTCCATCGTTTTCGTTACAAACGCGATACAATGTTATATAGTTCAACCGTTGAATAATCAAACGGTATTTACAGTATATTCCTATGTCAGTAGTGTTATTTCTCTTCTTTATATACACTGTTCTTTTATTTTTAGAATCTGTGACAAAACGTTTGAAAATTGTCAATCTGTGAACAGGTCTCTTTAACAGATTTTCGTATTTTTGAATCATGTCATAAATGTATTAACTTTAAATGTTTAAAACTAAATCATCTTAATCAATTCGGAGATTAATCATGAACATGTAGCATAAGAAAAAAAAGAACAAAAATTCTAGCATCCGGTAGAGGACTCGTCAAGTATTGAGGCTCCTTTTTATCAATTTTATTATAGGAATTAGATATCTTAAGTGTTTGTCTATGCAATATTTTATTGAGATGTAACGGAAGTAACCTAGCTTATTTGTTGTTGTTGTTTTTTATGCATAATGCATGTACATTATATAAAACAAAACATTTACAATAGTCACATAATATAAGTCCACCCATTAAAATTACATGAAAACATTATCTAGCATACAATTCTTATAGGTAATGTCTACACAAGATAATGTCCAAGTTGCTTTTTTTTTTTTGTTTTTGCTGAAAGCCAAAATAGTCCATTTACAATAACTAGACAGTGTGGTTTCAAAAAGAATCACTGGTGAAAACTAGAATAGCCCCGTTGAAACAACTTCCATTAATCAAAGTTAAATAATGAGTGAAAATGAAATGACGTTGCTATTTAAACGATATTTCAGATTCACGAACTTGTGTCAACGTAAGAATGTCCTTGTTTTTTTTTCAACGTAAAATTCGCAACGCTATTCACGACGTCGTTTGTATTGTCAGGTCTTTGACGTTGTTTAAACGTCAATAGCATAGACATAATTATAATGTCAATATTTACTACTTATGTTCTCGAAGATGTGTACCATGTCAAAAAAACCTTAAACAACGAGATTATGTCGCATGAAAAACACTACATGTTCATAATTACTAGTACTTGAAATTTGATTTTTTTTTTTCTCATTCACGTCATTTATAACAAGAATTATTATATACCTATTTATATCCTCCAATCAACTGCCAACATTCATGCCACGTGACCGTACACTATTTCACCTTATAACATGTGCTACATTTAATTTTAGATGGATGTCAACACTAATGAATGAAAGTATTTCTCAGAACTTCATGTACATAATTTCTCGTTTGTTGTCTAACAAAACAAAAATTCTTAAACTGACTTAAATCGATGTAATGTGTGTTATCATCCTATAATACTAGGCTGTTGTTTATATAACATTTTAAACATTAAACATTTGTTATTAAAACAACTGCAGGCTTCATATTTTGCTTGACAATAACAGCAAGACCAATATAATGCGACCGTTAACACGCGCTCTGGTATTTATGGGTCCGAAATTTAAGCAAACATTGATACATTGGCTCTGTCAAGTGATTACAGTATTATCTAAGCGTTCGCTGGCTACCCCCGGGTCGTCACGAGGCATGGCACGCGGAAACAGGTGGGCTATAATGATCACTTTCATAATTATCGGGTAGACTGGATAATTCAATGTCAGCCTAACGAGGTCCGGTCTGTTTTTGGAGTTTCAACTTCTACGAACACGGCGGGGGATTTGACGAAAGCGTTGACAACTATGGCGCCGTTAATTAGCGATTGTTAGAGGATGTATGTGTGGCAATCGGAATACAAATCCGGACCTTTTTCCAATAAAGTCACCATTTGGACCAGTGTCTTTGTGACGGCTTTCGTGTTTCGCGGAATATTGGGAAATGGTTCTGTTTTAGGCTAGAGAGGCCTCGTTTGTTAGTTAGTCGAAACTAATACATATTATCCACGGCTTCTTAAAGAGAAAGGCTGTCGTATTCAGAGTGTGACATAAGCACTCATTCCCAGCATTCTAGCGAACGCTTTCATCTTTGGAAAACAACAGTTATATTGTGGTATGTTAACCATGGTGTGCCATGAACACAGGCGGCGCTGAATGTGATCATAATTTAGTTACTGCTTAGTGCTTCCGGATTTTAAGAAATTTGTTGTGTATAATTTCGACGTAGGCGATATTAAGGTAAGCATTTTAATGCAATTAACTTTTTCTAAATAGTATTAACACGATGTTATGATGTTTAACCCGAATGTAACTGTATCTTCTTATATAACAAATATGGTAAAACAACGACATCGTCTTCATCCTACGTTAATATATATATACCAAACTGCTAACTTGTATGTCTCACTCTATGGAAAATATGTCTGATGTCATATTGTTACACATTCGAACAAAATTAAATGTGTAAGTACACGGTTTCACATATTATCGTTAAGCTACTAAACAATGTTAATACTAAGTATTTCTTTTTTTGCCCCATATCCACATACTGTATTGTGATTTTAATACTATAGTGAATATTGACTTGGTTGCAGTTTAAAAAAAAAATCAAAATACAAATGTAGTTTAGTAAAATTATGTTTAAGAAATAATTTTCGATTTTGAGTTGTTTATCTGTAAATAAACAACTATTTGGAGTTCTGGTGCGTATGAATTAAACCACGAGGGCGTAAGCACAACTAGTTTAATATACGCGCAACAGAACGAAAAAACTTTGTTTCTTTACAGATAAACAACGATAAAGCGAAAATTATTTCGATTCTAACATTGAGCGGACATCATATTCTGCAATTACAATGCGAACTATATTTTACAGTTTTCTTTTTTTAAGTACATTTTCGAGTTGTTTATTGGCAATTTAACAATGGACATTTTGTGTGTGTCATCTAAGATACCGAGATGCGATGAACAGAAATGGTGTATTCATTCGCTAGTCTTTTTAATCGTCCATTCTAAAAATATAAATTTACAACCAATATTTATAAAAAAAATTCGTTGTGTTAAGTGAAATGTGGCACGTTTTGAAACGTTTCTCAGTATTTGATCAGTGCCCTGACAACATTATGCCAAATTATGCCACCATCCAGTGGCCCTGTAAAGCAAACATCGTCTGACACCTAGAAGCATTTCCAGAATATGTAGCAGTTAAAGCTAGCATTGGCAAGATCGTTCCAGAATATGCAGCAGTTAAAGCTAGCATTGGCAAGATCGTTCCAGAATATGCAGCAGTTAAAGCTAGCATTGGCAAGATCGTTCCAGAATATGCAGCAGTTAAAGCTAGCATTGGCAAGATCGTTCCAGAATATGCAACAGTTAAAGCTAGCATTGGCAAGATCGTTCCAGAATGTGCAGCAGTTAAAGCTAGCATTGGCAAGATCGTTCCAGAATGTGCAGCAGTTAAAGCTAGCATTGGCAAGATCGTTCCAGTCCAGTAAAGATTCTGGACCCATATCCACAGAGCTCCTTTAAAGTTAGTGAAAACTTAAGTAAATTGCTTTAAATCGTAAAATTCCTTTTTTATTCAGACAAAATGTACCACTATCCATAAGACATACCTTAAATGTTCTGATTTTCAGAAATATACTTCTAAAAATGCAAATGAGTAAGTTACCAGTGATCTTGCGGTGAAAGTGAACGAGCGTTCTCAAGAAAAGGCATATTTTGAATCCACTAAATGAAATAGATCCCAATAGACGAGATTCAAATTTCACATGTTTAAAATCTAGTGAAGTATTGATGTCAATTCATCAATACATTAAGGTGATTCTGATGTATAGTCCATACTTGAGTCGAGTCTAAAATCGTGTCGTTAAACCGAACATTTGAATCTCTAATCTCAAATTTCGTTTAAACATGAGCCGAATCTTAAATATAAGACGTATATGTTTCTTATTTGTCTATATATAGTAGTTTTAAATATACATTTATTGAGTTTCAAATCAGGCTATAAACGAATCCATTCCAAAAGTCTTGTCGCCGTTCGAATGAAAACGCATTTAAAATATAAAACATTGAGAACTAATATATAAATAAAACATGTAAAGATCAGGTTATTGTGTTCCTGTGTATCAGTCGTACTAAATATGCGAGCATTCTTCAAATGCGTGGGTGCAGACTGGACTGAGCAATAATGAACCATTTTTAATTAATAATATGGGTATGCTATTTGCATCGCCACACATAACACATTCGTGCAACATTCAATGCCTTTGAAATAGATGTGTCTCCAGTGCATATTAGACTGCGATCGATTTAGCCTATTTTCTCGACAGAATTTTGCCAGAATGAAAACATTTTATTTAAAATACCACCGTTTCCAACAATCAATTTGCAAGGCAGCAAACCAATGAATACAACGTGTGTGTGCTTTTTACGATTAAATTTTCCATAATTGCAGTTTGGTAATCATTTAAAATATGAAAGAGGAGAAATTTTCCAGTTATTTGTATCGGCATGGTAACCAAAAGAAGGCTAGATATACAATGTATATAGAAAAATGATGTAAACCAACTGGTATCAATGATAGTTTGTGTAAATGTATGTACAAGTACCTCTTTATTACCTATGTGAATCAAATATATATAAATAATTATCGAATAAGTTTTTATATAAGACAAACATATATACATAATAATCAAAATAGTTCCAATATATTTTTAACTAAATTAGCGATATTAAGTAATGCTTTATTTTTTTTCTATGTGAAGTCAATAATTTATTTTGGAAATATGGTAGAATTAAGAAACATATTTTGATTCAAGTTGAGAATAAAACTCTTTCATACAAAATTAACTAAATGATACAGCCATATACCTAAAACATGTTATGATTTTAAGACATTTACAAAGGGAGCTTTCAGGACACCGGCCCAGATGTATATTAGTTTGGCCACTTTAACCAATATTAAACATGACGAAGGTAACCTGTGATGTGTCATCCAGGGCAAACCATTTGACATTTCAAAGGCTAGTAAATAAACAAACATTGGTATCTGAAACACCATAAAACATTTATATCGTTAGTTCAAAACAAAGCTTCGGCGGTGGCTCAGATACACTGTTGGCATTCCTTATGTCAACAATAATTATAACTTCTTGTATTTTTTATACTGAGGCCTATATTTACGCATGTGTGTCAGTCTGCATACATTGGGTCCACATCTTATTTCAACAATGGTGGCACAGATTTACAGACTCAATCAATTAGTTAAACTTTTGAAAAATGTCATTTAATGCCTGAACTGCAAAAACTAAAATAGTTGGACTAACCAAAAACAATCAAGAAAAAAATATCTGCCTTCGCAGAGACTCGAACCTACGACCGACGGGATCAAAAATTGGTCGCGCTAACCACTCGGTCATTCTGGCTTACAATTATTATAGTGACTTTTTAAAGCTATGTAAGTGATATACGTGTTTTCCAAAATACTGATGAAAAGCGTCACAGACGCTTTATAATTTTATCTATTTCAATGGACGATATTTCATAAACGACACTATATTTTCAATATATGTTTTGCCAGTATCGTGAATTCGCTTGTTTATATAATTTATATATATATATGTATTTTCCTGTTTAGGATCTATGACAAAGAAAATCGAAAATTGTCAATTTGCCGATCTGTAAATAGGTCCCTTTAAATGTGTACCGAAAATTTGTTAAATATGTATTCGTTGAATTATCTTGTTAATTTCATTCAGGTGCACACATATTGTATATATGTAGTCAAAGGTCCAAAATCCGACGAGGTCCATATTCCATATTCCGATGACCCATTGTTTTATCTAGACAGTGTATGTATGGTGGTACCTTTTTGCTGTGTTTGAATTGAGTTCAGCACGTGTAAGACAACGCGTGTACTCCAAAAGCATAACTTATATTGACAACGGCGGATTGGTTAATGACAAACACATTCTACATTATTTGGGTATGCTGCATACGGAAACATATACAAATGGTAACAATTGATATATAATTAAATAGTATTTCAATATTCGTACATATCATTATTTGTCAAGGTCCACTGAATTTTCCTTCATTGATCCGTTTCTTGTGTCATCTGAATATGGACACTGAAGGATTCAATGTCGACAAACACCCAAGTGTCCACATGTCAACGCTCGTCCTAGATCAAGGACAAAACAGAGGTTACACACTATGTTATTAAAGTGGTTGGTGTTCGACTGATTCCCCTACACTGCCCTAATACGACTCCTCCGCCCTTTAATGCAAATTGGCCGTTCTCGGATATTCAAATTGGCTGTTCTCGGATATTCAAATTGGCCGTTCTTGGATATTCAAATTGGCCGTTCTCGGATATTCAAATTGGCCGTTCTCGGATATTCAAGCGCAAATAAGACAACTCAAGACACTAAGATCGAACTTTTTTTTTCCTTTAAAACAGGGGCTTCATTGAAACTGAAATCGGAATTCTCTTTACAGTCGTTAGTTTGTACATTCGGTAAAATTAGTTTTTTTTATTAATTAATGAACGCAATAAAGTATATAAACATTACAAGTACTGAAACGTCATCGCGAAAACTAAAAGCATAAAAACATATAATATAATTGTAGTAACGAAGCGTTGAGTTGCAGAGGTTTTTTGAACGATTTAAAGGCCTAGTTTAATCCTTCTTTATTTGACCCCCCCCCCCCCCCCCAAATCTGGGGTATTATACCCCTGTGTATTGGCACCCTAGTGTGGTCACAGTGTGGTGACCCTTATAAGCTGAGATAATACACTGCTGCAGAGGTAGAGATATACTGAAACATTGCACAGAGCCAATGCTCAGTCAATCTCTTTAAAATCTAATCCAAACCTTGTTAGGATCTGAAGACATCGTATAACAGGTCCCGCTCAAGTGACCTTCCAAACAATAAAACATCAGCCCTGCTCCGCCCAATGAAATTGCATTTTGCATAGCACCGTTTGAGATTGATGCTCCGTCAGCTGAGAGAAAAGATTGCAAATAATGATAAGAGATTTTATGTTGGACCAATACACTGAGTGGAATATCCCACGGAGTGGCCAGACATTCCGTAGCTAGGCCTTTAAGAAAACACATCGACAACAGCAATAAAAGCAATAACAATATCAACAACAGCACGTATGTGTTAGCAAACGTTGTGTCCTCCTACACAATTATACAAATATTTACGAGTATATATGAGGCGCGTCGTGGGAAAACCGGACTTAATGCATGCGCGTAAAGTGTCGTCCCGGATTAGCCTGTGCAGTCCGCTCAGGCTAATCCAGGACGGCACTTTGCGCCTACAGTGGATTTATGTTTAGAAGAGACTTCCTTGAAACAGAAAATACCATAAAAGCGGAAAGTGCCGTCCTGGATTAATCCAGGACGACACTTTACGCATATGCATTAAGTCCGGTTTTCCAACGACACGACTCATATGAGTTAATTTAAAGGAACAGTCTCACAGTTTGGGTTTGGAAAACATATCTCTAAAAATGGAACTTGCAAAATAGGAACTTGTACAATATATCGAAAGTTTTTTTTCTTTTATGCTGTTTTAATTGCAAAATATAATTATTTGGATATTAATTATGCATTTTTGTGGAAATAAATACTAGGGTATGTCTACCAGGTAGCATTTTTTCTCGCAAACTAACAGATATTCGTCAAAGGTTTAACTAGGCACACGCCATGTGTTTTTCAAACCTTGAAATATGAACCATGCATGTACTACAGAACAGGAAAAAGTCAATTTTACAAAATTATTTCTCACAGCCGAAAACTGTGAAACTGCTCCTCCGTTAACGTCATTTCATTAAATTACTAATTACGAGATCATTACAAGTTCCATAATTATTGTGTAGCAGTATGTTTATTTCGCACCATTACTGCCATATTTCGCACCATTACTGTCATATTTCGCACCATTACTTTCACGTCCGCATGCTTATGAAAAGAAATAAGTTGTGTGGGTACACTGCCTCGCTGGCCGCATTCAGCGACATTTCTGGTCCTACAGCGACCTCCGAGACACCAAAGGTCAGCACAGTCCATTTGATAGGGGTATCAATGTAATTTCTATATTTAGTGACAGTTTAATTTTCGATTAATTTCAAAAATAGTATTCATGTTGCTGAACAGACAATATATGCAAAAGAAGAATGGTCCAGTGGTTTGCGCGGAATATTTTGGTGACGGCAAAACGGGTTCGAATCTGGTCTGTAAACGTTTTTATAAAAATTGTATTTATAGCATATCAATCATAACAATGACAAAATCGAAAACATTCACGCCATTTACTTGCTGTGTGGGTCTCAGAGTCAGCAGCATCCCTTTCACTTGCTCTGTCCGTATAAGGGTGGTTAAAAGTCATCAACCATATTATATACTATATACTATTTTTATAAAATTGAAAAAAAGTCACACCAACAGGACTCAAACTCATGACCATTGGTTCAAAAATACCGCACCGCGCTTTCACCACCTGAGCCATGTATTCATATCGATAGTAGAGAATATATACGAATACAAATATTCGTTGTACCAGTGCAGTGAGTTATTATTTTACTGGTGTTACCTCGCGTTTATATGATTTACCTATTTTCGGGACATACCATTAATCTAGTACATGGTCACGTTTCAATGCGCACTGTTTATCTATAGTTCGCTCTAACAGCACGTACTGGGGTTGTGTGAGTTGAATTTGAGACGAATGAGAAGTGAAAGCAATGTTGAGATGAACACAAAAAAGTCTAAGTACGAATTGGCGACAAAATGAAAAAGCTTTCAAAATGGGCAACAAAAAAGTCTATAGTTCTCGTGAAAAGTCCAGTGATATTATTGCGCAACTGTTTCCCGCATCCGATTTTAGAACATTTATCGCATCAGTAAAAATACTACACATTTAGAATGCAACATTTCATTGAATTTGTGCGTCCTTTACATGATTTTTCTGCTATTTTTATTGCGTGTACGCACGACGGCTCTTCGGTGGGTTTTTTTTCTCTGTTTTTTTTCTGTTCAAATCCTAAGCGCCAAAACCTGAAGATATCTATCTGGAAGTTGACAAAACTGCTGAACATTTAAATAACATTAATATGACTTTTGTGTATATTAGTATTGCTGATAATGGATCGTTAAAAGCTAACTTGGTAATTATGTTTGTATAAGACGTTTAGGCGAAAAAGCAAAATGAAAATGCTTGCTTTTGGTCTTACAGAGGCAAAATAGGATTGAGTTAGCTAAATTACCAAATAAAATGCCCAAAGCCTAATTCGTAAAGAAACTCGCGGAAATGGATGTATCTGGATGAATTACAAATAAATTAAACGTAATTGAATACGTTGTACTGTATCGGAGATATATATGTGATACTCTATTATATATGATATTTCTTTTTATCATATCAAGTTAATGAATAAGGCAAATGTACATTTAAAATGTTAGTGCCAAAAGGTTTTCTCGAGTGTCCCAACACAACCATGTGCAGGTTAATTATACAATCTTTAATATTGTAATGATATAGCGTTTGGTATATTTTGAGGGTCTTCTTAAGATTTCTATATCAAATACGGTAGTTTCATGCACAACCATCGATTTATGACAAAATAACAATACAAGTGTCTGACCAATTAAGCATGTTTTTCTCTCAATACTCTCCCTTAAAGCCAGAAAACATAAAAATGAAATGATACTGAAATGGGTTTGCTGAAATACACATAGATACATGTCATCATTTACTTGTTTTCACGTTACGGAATATTACTGACTGTGAGTGTACAAAAGCATTCTTTGATTCGTACATATCTTACCTCAGAGACTTCACTCAAATTGAGTGATTTTGTTTTAATAACTTACCTGTAACTAACAAAGGTGTTATCTGTGTATGCTCGTGTTTATTGGCACGTGGAAGACACAATTGTTTGTTCCTGAAATAACATTTGGTTCCTGCTACCAAGTTCAAACTATCGTCACCACGGCACGCAAGATGGCAGATCTACGTGCTGGAGAGAGTGGTTTGAAACGAACCAATTATATATGAGGCAAAATACGGCACGCATCAAATGTGTCTTAAAGCAGCAGTCCATAAATATCTTAATAAAAAAAAAAACGTTATCGTTTCTAATGGACATATCACCAATCAAAATACCAAAACACGCATTGAAATCTGCACAATAAACTTATAATATAAGCGAAAAAGCAGAAAAAGTTAATAATTGATAGGCAAAAAAAAAACTTTTAGGGTCATCTGAAAAAATTTTTGGGGGGTCGGGTAAGTGGTAACCAACAACTTTTTTACGCCTCATCATGCATGGCATAATGAGCAGGAGCATCCACACACTGCAGCAACAACAATTACCGAAATACTGCTACACTAAAACAACGAACAAGACAATCTTAGCAGACGCTGTCTCTGTTGCGGTCACGCATGCATTTCAAGCAGCAGTCCAGAAATATGTTGATAAAAATAAAACTTTGCAGAAATCGTTTCTAATAGACATCTTACCGATCAAATACAAAAAAAACTCATTGAAATCGGTGCAATAATAACGTTTTGGTAAATCAGCATTGACATTAGTGTATATTATGTTCGTACCAAGCGTTTTGGAGCGTTATAGACATTAAAAAATGCCTTTCTTAAATAAGACACAGTTTTCAGTTGAATAAACGTCATGAACGTTTATTAGAACTAATGCCAATTTAAGATGTATAAAATTATATTCTATGGATGACAATAACAACAATAATAATAATAATGATATAATAATAATAATAATAATAATAATAGTAATAATAATAATAATCATCTTCATCATCATAATAATAGCAATAATAATGATAATAATTATAATCATAATCATAATAATAATATTAATAAAAATAATAAAAAATAAAAAATAAAAAAATAATAACAATAATAATAATAATAATAAAATAATAATAATAATAATAATAGTAATAATAATCATCATCATCTTCATCATCATAATAATAGCAATAATAATAATAATAATAATTATTATTATTATTATAATCATAATCATAATAATAATATTAATAAAAATAATAATAATAATAATAAAATAATAATAATAATAATAACAATAGTAATAATAATAACGATAATAATAATAATAACAATAATAATAATAATAATAATATCAGCAGCAGCGGCAGCAGCAGCTTTATATTCATCATCACAACTCAACCACCATCTTATAACAAACAGTATTGTTACGTTGTTTTCGTTCACTGTATTCGATCTTCTTCCAATTTGTGTCATCAAAATAATTATTGGATTAAAATCTACTATCGAATAATCAATAAACAGTAATGTGCATTTTTTCTTGCAAAGTTATTGCGCAATTTAATTTTAAGCTACAGAACCAGTTGTTATAATGTGTCAAAACATATGCAAACACTCGAGCGACTCTTGCCGATGATAACAGGCCATAAATAATCAAGTGTTAATGTAATCGTGCAGTTATAAAAGTACTTGAGCGGAAACTCATCGAACTAAAACCGTACCGCAAACATCTGCACGCTGAATTAAATGATACTATTTTAATATTAATATTTCAACGAGTTGCCATTAAACCTTTCTCGATAGTATTGTTCTGCGTATAAATTCAACTGCCATATCTATAGGAATCGTGTGGATAAATTTATCATCAATATGCCAATGCTGTTAAGGCGAGAGATTTTTATTTCTTGGTTCTCGTATCCGCCGATCCGATTATTTCCAAACAGCAAAAAAAAAATTGTAGAATGAAAACCGATAACGTAAAAAGGACCTTGTGAAAGGGTTTGAACCTGTTACACGGAATGCAAAAAAAACGCTGAAGAAATGACTCAATTTTATGTAACATGCATTGTGACTGTTTATCGCTGAATGATTCATATGATCTGATCTCTGTTATTTTATACTTCATGAAACACTTAAAGTCAGAAGAAAATACTCAAATTAAACAAATTCAAATCTTAGAATCATTGTATTAAATAAACATTTATAATTGTATATAAATATTATAACTAACCAAGTTCATTGGTGTATAATGATTTATTAATAAGATATATTTAGTTAGTTTTCACTTCATTTAACATGCTGTTATACATATACTATGGCCCCTATCCAGTGATATCTGACGTAGGCCTACTGTGTTTAAGTGTGAGCATATTTTAATAGTAGTTGTATATGATAAACACTGCCTTTTAATGTTACTACTATTGGTATTAACGTCATGGTTATCATGCAATGCTTAAGTTAATGTTGAGTTATATGATTTTTGTAAGTAATAATTCATACAGACTTTAATATCATTGCCCATTTCCATTTGTGAAATTCTAATCATTAATTTACTCATGACTGTGTTGTTTGTTTTTCTTTTTCCCTCCTCCATCCGGACACTTTTCCAAAAATGTCCGAGAACCAATAAATAAACAAAACTCTGGCCTAATGGTACATGAATTCTATTACAAACTGGAATTCAGAATGCAGTACGTGTGGTACGCTTAATGTACTATGAGTTGTATGAAGTAATATGTTGGCAAACGTTGTAATTTCCCAACAAAAACCAATTTCCATAACCTCAGTATTAAAAAAATACATGTATATCGGAAATATTTATAATTGACATACAGATTTATGTTCAATTGCCTCGCGGCACGTGTCAACAAAGCGATTTGAAACACATACCGA
Source organism: Congeria kusceri (assembly GCA_027627225.1). Classification (NCBI taxonomy): domain Eukaryota; kingdom Metazoa; phylum Mollusca; class Bivalvia; order Myida; family Dreissenidae; genus Congeria; species Congeria kusceri. Next base: position 26,315,215 of record CM051029.1, read on the forward strand.
TAATAACGATACTGACATTTGAAATGTAATCGTTTAATGGACTTCTAGTGATGACAACATGTCGTAGAATTTAAAATTACGAGTTTAACATGGCGTTGCTTGGAAACCCTAGGCGAACTGTATTTGACCCTAAATGTTACCACGAGGAAAAAACAAACACAAATGACATTAAAGGTTCTTCTATCAACAATTATATTAACAGGATGCGATTGGCGTAAATTTTTTAGTATTAATTGATTTCGGCAGATCATAAAACAACGCACGAAGTCTTAATGAGTCCCGAATGAGTGGTGGTGAGGTATCCAATGTCCTTATCTGGAAAAAAGCTTTACGTTTTGTTTTTGTTCACTGTTGTAAATTGTTGTTCATGAAACTGCAACTATTATGCGTCCATTTACATTTCAGGATGGACTTCCCTTGAACCAATCCGTTGATAACAACGAACAAATTCATTCCACAATATATAATATAGTTATGAGTTAAATAACAAGTTTATTAAACTCCATGTATTTAATTATTCAAAGAACGGTTTTTACAAAACTAAATCCAAATATTGTAAATTACAACGGACGACTATGTTAATGTAAAAGCATCAGTAAATAAGTCAAAAGAGCAATAAATAGCGAACTATAGGGTGCTACGATTTGACTGTTCCTTTGTTTCGTTAATATACATACACTTTTTGCATTGCCTTATCGCTTTGATTCAATGTTGTTGTTACATTTATTATTATATCGGTATATACTGCATATATTTAAGGAACCCCCAATATAACATTAATAATTTAGTGACATTTAATGCATAAAACAGAACAATGTATTCGAAAACAATGTGTATACATAAACAATTAAAATAAATTTACAACCGACGTTTTACTGATATTTCTACAGGAAGATCTGAAGAATTGAATTACTTCTCGAAAACCTAGAATTTTCAAAAAGCTATTGATATCTCAACCAATAGGATTGTTCCTTCTTATTTGGCGTATATCCCACAACAAATTATCTCTACAATTGTGTTTACATGGTAAAAATATGAATGTTTAATAATTACACGTTTGGATCCCAGCTAATTTCACTTTCACTTTCAAAACCATGAAAGCATGGCTCTGATTTGCTGACTGAATGGTCACCAGAAGTTGACCTTCTATAGGTGGTCCTCAGATCCTAATGCAAAGCGTATTTTAGGATTTGATTTTAATCAGATTGTTGACAGTCTCTGGTGGTTATCATTGTTAATCATATATTCCTGGAAAATCCGTACCGCTTATTTAACTAATGAATTGGATGAAATAAGTACAACTGAGTGACTGCCCTTAAACAGTTAACTATATGTATATATGATATATAGGGTTAATTATTAAACAAATGTGTGCACTACCGGTGAGTTAATTCGTGTACATGTACTTTTAAATCATTATTACAACAACTTGACAGACGTTTCATATGGTCCAGCGTGAAATGATTGGGGTAGTATTTACTAGTATTCTCCACAAAAATTAACACCATAATTCTGATCCCAAAATAAAAACAAATAAAGGGTCAAACAACCCGACAATTTTGTTAAGAATGGGTTAACACGGCATTTGCCGTTTATTTTATCCGTAATATAATGCACTTTTAACTGTCTTATTTTCAGACATTTTAGTGCTTGTGCACTTTTATCCTTCTTGTATTTAACAATCAAATCATGCAATGTTTTCCAATTCTGAATATTAATGTCTTACTAAATTAGTTATTTAAATGAGCCGAACATTATATGGATTGATTACAACAATTGGCTCAGTTGACCTTAAATTTAATTGCTGTTATTTAATTGCATCATTTACAGAGAGTTTTGTTTGTTTGTTTGGAATTTCTCCGTGTTTAACAGTATTTCAGTGATATCAAGGCGGTCAGTTTAACCTACTCACACTTTTCCTGGGCAAACTTAGCCGATCGAAGCGGTTACCAGTACTACGTGCACATTCTTCTGTCAGTATCTGACAACTGCCCTACTTGAAATACAAGTAGGTAGGGAAAATGGCCGTAGAAATTATTTCACGACCAATCCCAACACAAGTTATGTGGCCGGGCCGAGGAGTGAACTCACGAACCCTGGATTGAAAATGCTGTACATTCTCAGCTAGCCGGTCCGTATAGACTACGAATGATTGTAGTCCACAAACCAAAGTGCAAAATAGTCTTGCTACAAACGGCTGTTCACGTTTAGAATGTTCATGAACACAGTTACACATCTTGCTGGACTGAAGTGAAATGTTTACAAGATGTACCATGGTATGAAAGCAATTTTTTTCAAGAAATTCCATGAATCCTTTGGTTCAAGGATAGAAACCGGTATATCCAATTCTCATACGGTCTCATTATAAAACGGCAAAATTTCCAAGCATTTTTTAATAACCACAAAAGGCATGTATGTGATTGCTAAATGCTTTTATACCAAAACAGAAAAGGAACAATTTAGTAAAAAGCACTACTAGACCACGGAGGGATACACAATGATTTACTGGTATCTAACCTCAACGTTTTTAGATTGTTTGCGGAAGCCACCTGTCTTTAGTAGGGCGATTTCAAGAGATTGAATTGTGTGATCTACTGTTTACTTTACAGATTACGAAGCACATACAACCGATACCCCTAAATGTATACGCTCCATCAACTTTTCAGCCCGATCAGGATTAATCGACACGTTGACTGTTATGCATATTATTGCGTTTGCATTAAGTAGTTGCATGCAAACATATATATGAACCAATATATTGAAAGTAGGGAGTGTAGTTCGATTGGTCTTGTGTAAAAATGTCATTGCATAAATTCAATTTCATTCAAACAAATGTGTCCTTTCTGTTAGAAAATTGCAATCTGTTTCTCTTTATTTTGGTTTCTTTACCTTTCTCGCCAACAGTCTTTCTACGCTATCAGCGTGTTGACGTTTTACTTGTTGTTTTGTTTTGTAGCAGATAATACAAAAATTTGAAGTCAAAGCTCAATGGACGTATTTGAAACTTAGCAAACATCGTTTACAATTTTTGCAGGGGGTATCGAACAACAACTGATGACAACTTAAAGGGCCCTGTTCACAGATTGGAAAATACGTGTATCTCTTACATAGCGTTGACAAATCACTAACATGATTGTTAGTCCTAATTGCCGAGTGCTTAACGCGACAGATTTTTGATCCCGACGGTCGTAGGTTTTAGTCCCGGCGAAGGCAAATCTTCTAATTATTATTTTTCTTTATATTGTTTCCGTTTTGGTTAGTCTAACTGCTTTAATTTGTGCAGTTCAGACATAAAATGACATTTTTCAAAAATACGACAATCTGTGAGCAAGTCCTTTAAAGACAATTATTAGATATATATTGTGCGTAGTCAGCGTTGAGCGCAATGCCCGTTCCATAAAAAGTGTGTGCGTTTTTCATTGGAACATGATGCACCTTTTGGGAACCTTCTGTTCATTGCGTGAAACTCCACGTTTTGTGAATGTAAAATCTTTGACAATACTTTAAATAGCATGGAGTTGATCGTGCACAGTTCTGAGGAATTCTCAACTCTACGTTTTGTGAATGTAAAATCCTCGACATGAAATTTAATGGCATGGAGTTGATCGTGCACAATTCTGAGAAATTCTCAACTGGTATTTAAACTACATAAACACAGATGCCTATAATTACCCATAGTTTACTTACATAATAAAGTGCTGAAGCAAAAATGGCAAAGCATACTTAAATGCATTTTGTATGCGTTGTTTATACTTCATACAATAATCGAACGTTACCTGAGAAAACAACAACACGAAAACCCTTTTTTGCCCTTTTTCGTAAATTTGACTTATCTAATTTATGCGTAGAGCACGCATAAATATTTCACAAATCAAAATTTATCTGCAGTTATTTGTTTCTGAATTATGTCAAACGACCTCAACGTTCACTTCCAGGAAATTTGCATTATGCGAAGTTGTTTATGAAATATTTCAAAAAAAGTATACTGAATGTGTCTGAGGCTGTCATTGGGTCGATTATTGATCTAACTGCTATAATGATTACACGCAGCACATTTAAGCTGGTTGATCATGATTATGTAATAATTTAATTATGTATTGATTTACTTCCAGTTACCAAGCAGAGTTCATCTTTACATCAGAAGATTCGGATCGAAGGAAGAAAGATCAATATTTTACTGGATTGTGATAAAAAGAAACACTGCCATGGAACAAAACCAAAAGGAATTAACAAGTTATTGTTGATATTGCAACAATGTGGCGCGTGTTGTCGGAACGCACATGTCCAGAATAACAAGTATTTGACTACTCCAAATGTGGCGCGTGTTTTCCAAACGCACATGTCCAGAATAAAAGTATTGCACTATTCCAAATTATGTCATAGAGTCCTCATTGACTAAATGGCATATTTTCATCATTAAAGTTAAACGGTGGTGAAAAGAGTATTTATTTATAACTATAAAACTATAAAACTATAAAACACATACATAATATTAAGGTAAATATAGCTACTACTGATGTTACGAAAATAATATTAGTCGTCAAAATTCGTTATGGGTGGTATTATGCACAACATATATAAATATCATGAAATATTTTGAAACATTTCTTGTATTGTACAAAAATCCACATACATGTATTCCGAACAGTTTTAATTTCATTGATTATTTGAAACCATAGTAACGATTACCAGGCCATTTTTTGAGGATAATGGTATGTAGCATAACCGCATGTGATATTCTAGAATACGAAAAAAGCAACATTTTCCACTTGAATACAGATCCCGTTTGTGATGTGTGCGTAATTACCAGGGATGAACAAATAAAAATAACAGCTGCGATATTGACAAATGATCAGATAAGTTCATGTGCAATTAACTTGAATCCGAAGCTTCGGAAATTAGAGATAATTAGACCTGGATGCATCGTAAAAGAGGACACCATCGATGGCTTTGAATTAAAGCGCACATTTATGAGTTTCTGGCTTGGAATAAACACCACTCATTGCATCAAAGATCTGGTATAAAGGATGCTAGTTATATAACAGAGTATAGAGGCTCGTGTGTTTAAGTTGTTGCTTTGAATAACAAGCATGTTCGCTCACCGAGCTTACTTGGTCGCATGTCTAGTTACGGTGTTTCAGAAAACCTGGTACTCGGCTTCTGTGTTTGCTGGGCCCGTATCTCTTTTAGTACTGGAACCAGTGTGCTCACCGGAAACAAATTTGCTCAATTCTACAATTAGTCAGTTGCTCGACTTGAACATGACGTATGATTTAACTTGCAAATGTGGAACAATTCCAAATCACCTGGAAGCTTTATTTTCGAACGACTCGTATAGCATTTTTTTAAGTTCTGTAGATTATGACTTTGATTCACTTCTGTTCAAATATTCTGAAATCTATCACCGAACTCTGATGACACCATTCGGGAAATCCCGATTCGTGCTTGGTGACGGAGCTCGCATATTCTCTATGGGTTCGAGTTTCGAAGACATCTCGACGGCGTTGCGGATGATTCTTACACACTTCCGTTGGGGAAATATCGCCATCTTGGCGGAATTGGACGAACATAAAATGGCACTGTCTTCTGCAGCATTTATTGAATTGACTCATAGTGGATTTGAGCCGCAAATCCAGTATCTTAGAAACTCCTCAACTTTTGAAGAATTGGTAACTGTGCTTGAGAACATCAACGTCCAACAAAAAGGTAAGAGTTTCCAGTGAACATGATCTATTGAGTAAAACACAACGATTGTTTATAAATTCGATATTGAAAGTTTAGTCTATCTACCATACTGGAAGTTCAGTTTCATTTCTTGCAGTCTTAGCTCAGGTGTAGGTGTTATCTGTACTTTAAACTGTTATAATAATGACGGTATTTGCTAACTCAAAGTAGGTTTTTTGTACATGTAAAGTTCATTTTTGTGTATGACAAGTGTATGGTTTTAATGATTTCATTTGCCAGTTCTAATAACATTGCGTACGTTAACGACTGTAGAACGATAAATGAAATGTGATTGAAACACTGACAGCAATCCTCTAATGACACAACCACGAAAGAAATATATGCTTCTTAAAGTACACGTTTACGATTTCCCCTATCAAATACCTCTCTCCAATCATATAAAACACACGAAAAGTAACATGAAATCACATAGAAAAACCATTTCAATAAAAACACATGTTGGCATACTAATCATCCCTCGACGAAAGATCTTGCAGTCCAGTCCAGTGATTATACATCTAATTAGATATGCAACTGAACATTCCAGAACTATTTACTACAGATACCATAGATAATATATATGTGTCGTTCAGTTTAAGTAGGAATTATAGTACATATAATATATAACAAATTACTCATATTTAACACAATTGAAGAGAATATTGGTCCCTAAACTGAACTATAAATAACATATTTTTACTGAGATCTGCCCACGGAACCTTCCGGTAGCATTCGGATGCTGAACTACAAGAATGTTGAGAAAACCATCTTCTGATAAACAAATACACACTAGCAAAACACTGGAAACAACCCTTGTAAATTTTTTTCCATCTCGGTATCCATCCATAATAACCATCGTGCCTTTTTCGTTTTATCGTTTTTACAGTGACTGCTGCACAAATAAATACTGCAATATACTGAACTTTTTAGTAGTGAATACTCAATAAACGCCAAACATATTGCGTAAATATTGGCCAATAGATAGCTGATAGTCATCGAGTAAATATTTGTCGAGTATTAAATGCAAGTAAATATCACACATGACCTGTAGTATTTTGATCGCATCATTCATGTATGTTTGTAAAATAGTAGCCAAAACGATGGAATTTGTGTGTACAGTTTTACTCAGTTCGGGTATTTCCAACAATGAATTACTGCATTGGCGTAACATACTTTAAAGTACTCATTGACATCACTAAGTACTAATTTATTTAAAACTGATGGCGTGCTCAATTCTGGCACAATCCACATCTGTTGCTCTGGGGATTACTGTATTAATGTACTGGCATCCTGCACACGCTGCATGATCGTTCGAGACGTCAGCTCTTCAATTTATAAACATTAAATGTATTGTAACTGTAACTATTTGTAGTACAGATGTCATACCACCTGCCTGATAACAAAACTAACGTTTTAAACTTTATATTTTACTTAATATAAATATGTTTGCAGAACTGATTGTACATGTCTAATGGATCCCAGTAAACTTAGTTCAAGAGTAAAATCACAGATTGTCGCTAAACAGTTTACATGGTTGACAAAATGGTATTCAGATTAAGAAAACGTTGTTAAATTGGTACATCTATTGTATTATGTATTGGTGTAGCAATAAGTAGCATTAATTCATTATATTGTTTACTTTGTACACTTTATAATATGTTATGCCCAACGCGAACCCTGGGCCGTTACTATTTATCATAATGTCACTGATTGCAGCAGTGACAAAGTACAGAGCACGTTCCCATCATTAATTCCTAATTCTTTAGAACTGCACAATTGACGCTAGTAAGCGAATGATGTCGGAACGTTTATATCAGCATTAATTCTCGTGTATTAGGAATGACAACGTTTCCACGTTGGGAAACAATTATTGATCACCTCTGATGATCTCAGTCCAGTCACAACGTTTTCACGCTTTATGCTGTGTATATCATTTAGATTTCCGTACGACGAGAGAATTAGAGAACACGCAGACCAAATAATAACTCCAATGTTTCAAGGTCACAATTCCATGCAGTCATTGTACATATTCTTTGTAATGTTCCCAAAGGAGAACAACGTCCAGATGTTAACAAGTAACACAAAATTTTATTCACAAGTCTGTAGCTGTCTGTCAAAGTATATGGCTTAAGCAATCAATCAGCAATTGCATTTCTTCCAACATTACCCTCGTGGCCATGTTACTTAACATTTTAATTGGTATATGTTATTTCTATAGCATTTGCATCTGCTTCTCAGTGGTCTCACTAGAAATAACCAGTGTTAAGCATATTCGAGTGACTAACTAAATTTCACTAAAAATAATTTTGAAAACAAAACAACAACAAACCATAAAAGGTAAATATGGTGTTCATGTGCTGTTTATTAAATTGAACCTTCGTAAGATAGACTGATAGTATATGAGGAACAAACTGCTCACAGTGGTCTCCCTTGCTGCGCTACTTTGACCTCTGCCACAACAACTTGCCCATCCAAGTTTTGATGAAGATTTACATGTAATTCAATCAAATTATACAGTATTTGTATCAGAAGAATTTTGCTTTTTTACTTAAGACTTAAAAATTATATTACTACAGCATTGTTACAAAGAAGGTGTAAGTAGCAACCATGTTAGAGTAATCATGCATATTTCCAGCACATGTGCATGTTTAAATATACAACGATATATTTTCGTTATATATCTAGTATCTGAAATCAATACCCGTAAGAAAACTAATAACTATACTATATTTTTCGCTTTTGGATCATATAAAGTAAAATCTATTTCTACAGCCCTTATAGTCAAGTGATATTTTTTCCGGCAGTGTTAAATCCCCCAAAGGGAGAATCACTGTGAGGAATTGAACTCTTTCTATATAATAAACTTTAATGTTTCACTTTGCAGCCGTAATTTAGATTGAAGACAAGCTGGTTAAAGTATATCTTCAAGTATTATTACCTAATGTTATCACTGTTTTAGAACGTGTGCATATGGGAGATTAGTACCAGGCGCTAATACGGCGTATCATGCTTTTAACCGAAGAGCAAATGTGCAAATGTGCTGATTATCATTAAACAATTAAATGGCTTAAAATTTGGAGAACAACCACCATGCTGAAATATTTAACGATGATTATATATAATATATCTGTTATTTCCTGCCTTTATAAAACGCACATGGCTGCTACTACTCGTATATTTTCCGACATCATTATCTTATTTACCTATGATATACAATAAGGCATTGTTAAATGGATAAGATATTTGGTTATATCGTCTTGTTATGGCCAAATCTGTTTAACACAAGTTTTAAAATTTTAATGTCTGCAAGAAATACCTTTAATCCAAACCTCTGTTTTCTTGTATAGCATAAACGTTTTTAATCATAACCTTTGGCATCAATCGAATATTATTGTATATAGCTAATGGCATATGCTCGATACACATGTTAATGTGAGAATTCTTTTGTCTGAATTTGTGTACGTATATGCCAAATTATCAAATAAGTTTCATCAGGATATAATTCAATTACAGGACAACTTTGTAAGAGGAGGATGAGTGATTGTGTCAAAGACCATTGACGATAGAGCATTACATTGTTTTCTTATCAATCAATTCGTGATTGCAAAACTTTCCCAACAAACGAAGCCTTATTGGAATCATCGAGTGTGCGTATTGGATAACAGCGGCTACGGAAATGAGAAAATATTACAAAGAACGAATATGTCTTTGTACACGGGAACATGCCGTAGACTATAATAACACAAAGTCATATCTTATCAACATTATTTATCCTTCGCTGTATACCAAAATAGTCTGGTAAATATTGAGATATTGAAAAACATACATTTAAATGTTAGTTGTAATTGATCATATATAAAAACTAAAAACGGTCATTTTGATCTAAAGATATTTAAAGTCTAAGGGCCCATGCGGACAGTATTATATAACTTATTAAAATATTGCTATTTGAATCATTGTCACTTATATATAAAGACGTTTTTCGGCACCAATAAAACAACCAGCCGGAGTACTAAACGTATGAATACACAAACAAGAAAATAGACATACCAAACACACGGAGATGTAGACTCCGCAATAAAACACATGAGAAACATACATGCATTTTGTAATAATTGATTGCTGTCTCTTAAGTTAAAATTGATTATACATTGCAGTGATTGCCAAATCTTACATATTAACCTGTATATATCCCCATATAAATTCACCGTAAAGATATAATGTTTTGACTTTACTTTGGTGACGTTATTGAAATCATGTACATCCATAATCGATGCCAAGAACTGTCTACTGACGTATTTCTGTCCTATATGGAAGATATAGTACTAACTTACTTTCAGGACATTCGTTTATTGTATGTAAACTTAGCTGCTTAGTATGTTATTTCAGTCAAAGAAAATATTATATCAGTGTTTTAACCAATTGTTATTAATTTAAAAACTGAAAACCAACTACAGCTAGTATCTCTAGTGTGTAAGTACCGTGGCATTTTTTAGTCTATCTAACATTATAAAACATATTTTGCTCAATACAAAATAAATTCCAAACAACTCTTATTGATTTTAAAATAAAAATAGGGTCTAAAAACAAACAATCACATCTAATGTGCACTTATAAAATACAAAATCACTCTCTATCTAACATAATGAAATATATTATGCTCCTACGCACATTAGTGAATATTGGCGAAGAAAATGGGTCAGCAAGGGATTGTAAATATTAAATTTGTTGATGACATTGAAACCTTCTAGGAAATTGGTACAAGTAAAAGATTTTTCAAATGATAATATAATTATTGCATACGGAGAGCCAGCAAGGTGTGAATCAAAAGTATACATTAACACTGTAATGTTGTTATCAGTATGTAAGTTTCGGAATATATGTTAATTTATTCACTTGTAAGACTTTGACGCCACGCTCCAGTAGCGTGCAAGATAATGGAAAATTCACAAGAACTAGTTTATAGAGACTGACAGCCAATGCCATTTTGTATTTATCTCAAGCGTAATGTCAGATACTGTTACGTCTTCGCTTAATTTAGAACAAAAGTTACTTGTGTCATTTTTTCCAAACGTATTGGTTTGAGGTGGTTAATAAAAATAATCTCAAATCTTTCATATCAGCAGGTGGGATGTAAAAAGTTAAATTGTCTTGAAACAAAGAACATCGATTAAAAGCGCATTACAAATTGATTTCTTCATATTCACAGAAACATACTGGAATAAAGTTATCACGCTAAAAAAACAAGATTAAAAAAAAATATTTTCTGAAGGAGAACACCATTTCTCTTTCTCTTTTTTAAAGCCTACTTTCTTCTCTTGGATATAATACATATGTTTGTTCATCGACAGAAATAAAACAAGATTGCCGATATTTTCTGCTTTGTTAACAATTCTTAAACGATCCATTAGGAAACTTGTTTTTTAATTATTTCCTCACTACATAGAGAAAATTGTAAGGTTATAAGGTACAAGAAATGTCATTAGCCTTGTCAAGAAGAAAATAACTATTGAATCAGAATAAGAATATAAAATACCGTTACAAAAATAATCGTACCTACAAATCTTCAAAGAAACGTTTCAGATCATTCGTAATGTCCGCTAGTAAACCATGCATGATTAATCATGTCTTTAAAGATCGAGGTTTATTGATTCAGCTAAATGCTTGATTTTTCAAGTAATGGTGTGGTATATAATACAAATCAATGCTTGAATTGTGCTTCACAAGAGAAAAAAAACTATGCCAAATGATCGTCGTAGGGTTTTCTACATCGCAGATGTTCTGTCAAATTACTGCATGATATTAGTTTGACTCACAGTATTAAGCCAAGATGTCCTATCAATTGATGTCTTGAGTTTCAATGTTAGATTGTTAGATTCATCTGTAATATGATTTTATTTCAGATTTTATTTCGTTATTTTGTGTTACTATTTTTGTAATATCATGGCATTTGGCATTTCGACGTAAGTAGATGCATAAATATTTTGTCGCATAATAGAGACTCCGCATAAGGTTTTAAATAGGAGCTGATAAGAAGGGCGGCAGCAGACGCCATAGCGACCCTGACATGGGCCAAGGACAAGGAGCAGCAGACTCTGCTATAATTACGTAGCGGGAAAATTGAATGCCATTAGAATTGGGCACATTTTCTTATTTTATGCAAATTGATGTCTTCATATTCACATAAACATACTAGCATACAATGAAAAATCACGCTAAATAAAAACTAGATTTTTTTTTTCAAGGAGAACACCATTTCGGGTTCTCTTTTCTTTTAAAACATATTGCAGCCTACTTTACACTATGGGATATAATACAGATTTTCTTTCACTAGAGAAAAACAAAACAATTATAATTTGTTAACAATTCGTACATAGTCCATTAAGCATCTTGTCGTTAATAATTTCCTCACGACATAGAGAAATTGTAAGGTAATGAGGTAGACGATATTTTATTAGACTTGTCAAGAAGAAAATATATATTGATTCAGAACGCTAATATATAAAAAATAAAACATTACAAAAATAAGTGTACCTACAATCTTCTTCAAGAAAAAGTTTCAGATCATTCGTAATTTTAATTTCCGCTAGTAGGACCATGCATGATTGACCGTGCCTTTAAAGCTCGAGGTTTATTGATTCAGATACCTGCTTGATATTTCAAGTAATGGTGTGGTATATAATTCAAATCAATGCTTTAATTGTGCTTCACAATGGAAAAGTAAAACTATGCCAACATGCTTGTCGTAGGGTTTTCTACATCGCAGATGCTCTGTCAAGTTAGTGTAAGCTATAAGTGTGACTCACAGTACTGGGCCATTAAACAGCAGTCCCGAAATATGTTAATCAAAATAAAACTTTGCAGAAATCGTTTCTAAAAGACCTCTTACCGATCAAAATATAAAAGACCGCATTGAAATCGGTAAAATAATATCGTTTCGGTAACTTTTTATCGTATAGTTATCTGTATATATATCTGCGATAGCTAGTAATGCCTCTGGAGTAATTCATCATGCGCATTAGTGTATATTCCGTTCGTACCAAGCGTTTACGACCATTGACATTATACAATGACTTTAGTAAATAAGAAACAGTTTTCAGTCGAGTTAACGTCATTGACGTTCATTTGAACCAATGCCAATTTAAGATGTATTGAATTATGTTCTATGGACTGTGGCTTTAAGCTTATGTTTGATCAATTTTTAACTGACATGAATATTGTGCATAGCGTGGATTGCTATGCACAATATTCATGTCAGTTAAAAAGACGACATCAACTTACTACGGTTGCGAAGTGTAAGGAACTATTTAAATTTCCAATAGTAGTAAGTTGTTTTCATATTTTGTATTATTTATTTTTAGATGAATCCAGAGAATGGGAACATTTGTAAACAACAACGTCAGCACTAACAACAATCAGTATTAATGCATTTAAAACGCATGATTACTTTGTAATAATATATACAATTTATGTAGATTAGTCTGAGACAAAAACGTTTGTTAGTTAAGCATACAACTAGGTTTCGTTGATTACTTTTCATTTATTTCCTATGCTATACTCTCTGGTAGATGCAGATATAACCGGATCCAATTCGAAGCTAATAATGTTCATTATTTAAACGAAAGCAATATTAACGATCATTATTCTCACATCAATCGAATATTCATAACTTCATTTACAAACAGACATACATCAATCACTGAGAAGTCAATCATTTTGTAAATTCACAATCAGAAAGACCAACAGAGCTAATTTCACAATAATTAGTAGGTCATAGTCTCTAAATAATGTGGTGATTCTTTTCTATTCTTTCCTATTGCCAATGTCTGGACCGTTTTAAGCGATGTGTTTGCTTCAAGAACCATCGCTACATCTTACTGTTGCGGCTAGACGATAACGACCATAGGACCATATGCTCCGGTGTTTATTAAGAGTGGTATAGGAAAAGATCAAATGTCATGTCCCAACGTTTATTGTGTCTTTAGTTTGCTTTCTCGAATGTAACAATTGACCATGATACTACTTAAATATGCATTCAAGTGATAAATAAACAAAAGTCGAAAGGGAAGTAGTCCGTAAATTTGTACTGAGGGGCGAACTTTCAGACTGCTTTGGAAACATACATAACAACAATGCAAAAAGCGATGCAAAAAGCCGAAATATATTCCATTATGCTATGCTTTATAAATATGGAAATACGATTAGCTTTAAAATGAACGAACACATGTAAAACGTTAACATAATGTCACATGTTCAACTGTTTGAATCGATCCCTTGAAGTGCGTTTTAAAGGCACTAACAAGGTGTTACAAGTGAAACTAAACATTGAAAGTTTTATTTAGAAATAACAAAAACACCAAATAAAGCATAATGAGCGAACTACTTCTAATCATATCCATAAAATAAATTCTATTTTAAAAGCTTGACATTCAGTTTAGTGTTTACATTTTAACACTACGAAACTAACCGAAGTTCCTCGTGTCTTATGTAGAATATGATACAGTTTGCCGAATGTTAACGGTTAAGAGTCGAATATATTCCGCCAAGGTATTCGGCAATGTTAACGGTTAAGAGTCGAATATATTCCGCCAAGGTATTCGGCAAGGGTATAAAGATAAAGAACACCGTAAATCCGTGTTATCTACTGCGCTGCAAATGAAATTTCAAAGCAGATGAGAAACCGCTATTTTATTCTTAAAATAGCGCGTTCAACCACTGTTTGTTGTTTTCAATGAATAATGGAGGATCAGTGGTTTTGAAATAATCAGTTTTCATTTAACCAAATATTCCTGTCGTTGGTTATATACCAACATTAACACATACTAAGACAGACAACACAATGACCGTTTTTACTGTTCATTCTGATTTCGCCACTTTCCCCTTATGTGTGGCTTTTAGTATTACATACAATGAACAGGAATATGTGGATCAATAGAATCAAGCATGTCGCCTTATAGATGCTGCCATGAGTTAATTCGTGTCACATAAGCCACTGGTCCAGTCCATTCACAAGCATAACTGCCTTCTAGTAAGACCAGCAGCACAAAAGGCCCAGAAACGGAGCGGGTTAGTTGCTCTTCATTTGCATACAGATGGAGTGATGACAAATGAACAGTCACAGATTCCATTTCCTAGCCGCGTAATGGACTGGTAATACCCCGAGTCGCCATTGACTCTCTGCGTGAACTGTCAGAAATGCGAACAAACTACAGATGTCGGTTTATTATATATTACTAATAATATTAGTAATCCCATCGATATCTACCTTAAAGCTGCAACGAATTTGCCATAGCTCGATTCGAATCGATTTTGATTTCAAATATCACTTTAATAAAATGGTTGAGTCATATAACGTTTTATCACATGCTATACCTTGTTGCCCGTGTAATACAACCATTACGAATATTTATATCTTATACATGTGTAAAATAACATTTTGAGCGTTTTCATTGGCTACATATTCTTTGACTGACCAATCGGATGACGTTATTTTGGTGAAATGACGTCGTCAACATGAAATGACGTCACGTCAGTACACAACTTTTTGGATTTATCAACATGATTTGGTAAAATTAGAAGCATTTTTTTTTTTAAAGCATGTGATAAAAAAGATCTGACACTAGTTGTCATTTTATACCATATTTTATTAAACTCGTCCAGGTAATTCGTTAGAAGGCTCGCCAAAGGCTCGCTTACTAACACAATTCCTGAACTCGCTTAATAAAATATGGTATGAAATGACAACTCGTTTGAGATACTATATATGCTCATTATTATGATAACTCTCCGCTGGCAAGCATGATCGATTTATAATTTTTAACGATAAATCTACATACAGTGCATAATTTTAATAAATCATTTTATGAAAAATAATATATTAACAAAAAGAGAATCGATTCGAAATTTATTGATTTAGTATCGAAACTCGAATCGAGTCACTTACAATTGATTTATCGGTGTATAAAAAGAATTGTTGCAGCTCTTATCTACTTAACACGTATTTATACGTTTAGGGCTATCGATGAAAAGGACTTTTTCACAGATTGTCGTATTTTTTAAAAATGTCGTTGTATGTATTAACTGCAAAAAGACGAGCATTAGGACTACCAAAAACAAATATTATATACAGAAATATTTTTTTTAAGATTTGTCTTTGCCGGGACTTGAACCTACGACCGCCGGGAAAATAAAACTATGGCGCTTATTACTTGGCCATTCTGGCTTCCAGTCTTGGTAAAGATTGTTTAACGCTATGCAAGTAATACACGTGTTTTCCAAAATACCCATGAAAAGCGTTACAAATGGTTAGATGGAACACATGTAATACAGCTACGTAATACATTCGTTTTCTAACGCTAAAGGGCTAAATATAGCACTGCATAAATATATTGCGAATACATATAACAATTTTGACAGTTGTATATATCAATATTGTCTCGTACTGTTGGATAAAATCTCCCACTTACGCCTACATAGTAAATGAATACGCTCTGTCACCTTGCATTACGCCGGCTCTGTTTCTGTCAAACGCCAAGTAATCTAAGAAAATTCCACGCTCCAAGAGCCTTTCAACTCAGTAATATGATTGCCAGAACCATAATTTAATTACGTATGCAACTCCCGCCGTTATGTGACAGTCTATTTGATAATATCAGCCTTTATTTGCAATGATGTGATTGAGTTATTTGGCAGAAGTCGCCGGGTCTAGCAAATAAAGTCGGCAATGTGTCTGTGTGTGCGCAGTTCTCCGTCCTCAAATTCCTTGAATAGTCATGTGATCTGTACTGGGGCATATAATAATAGAATGACAGTGCATAAAAACTGTATTTGAGTAGTTATTACTATAAGAAATTGTTGAATAGAATATTTAATGGTAAAATATAATTCTCTATGTTCACGGGACGTGATCCGCAAAGTAATTTTTTTTTCATAATAAATGTATGTACGAGTATAATATATGTAGGTAATAATGACGATGTCTATACATGCTCATATTATATATAAAAAATTTAATGCATCTCGGGCAATCATCATACAAAATAACTCTATTGCGCTTAGTACATTGTACGCAATTTATTAACATTCACCAATGACTACGTAATATAAACACACTATTGATCATTTAACACGCTGTCGAAAAATAACGTTAATATATTCATTCAATAAACACAACTTGTATCGTAAAAGAGACGTGACATTACACATTGGAAATTTGATTATGCGATATTAACTATTAAACAGTATATAAAACGTTGGCTAGATTATAGTTTTTTCTAAAGTATGAATTATAAGCAGGTTGTATACAACAAATAAAGACAGACATAGCGATTAAATTACTATCCAAAGTATCTGAAGGACCAAATGTTCCAGATTATATAACGCTAACGTAATTCTACACCTCCTATTCGTGGCTCAACTAAGCCAAGCAATCGTATAATGTCATACACGACACAGAAGACGTTCATTCTTGACGACCACTCCACACCTAAATCAATGTCCCACGATAAAGACACATCATCGTGACAGGCTTATCTTTACGAAACCATCTCTGAGTGCTTGCTCTGTGCCAACTTCCGTCTCTAGGTGATCTAAACACTTGATGCAGGCCGGCTGTTCTCTGTATGCCATCATGCTGCCATATTTCTTGCGGAATTTTGAATGAAAAAGATTATACTCGGATTCCCCTAAGCTTCTTAGACATGCGACAACCCATCTTTCTTATTGTACTTTAAATAGGCAAGATGATACCCAGATTCCCTTGATGTAATTACAAATACGTCAAAATTTACTCGAAACACACACACATATTTTGGCAAGGCATCATTTAAATATTAATACAATAAGTGGAACTGTAAAGTATTTTCGGATTTATAACATGTTATGACAGCCAAATAATGTATTCAGAAACGAGTATCCACTCATTAAAACATGCATAAAATAATAAAACATCTTATAATCAACATAAGTGGAAGTGTATAGAAAAGGGAACATTCAGTTTCCTGCAGTTTCATGCATGAAAGTGTTCATAACTTTAAAACATCAATGCCGGCCCATGGATATTCATAGATAATGTTATTTGTTAATATATAAATACTCCGAATTTAAATTAATATTGAATCTCTGAATCTGAATCTGAATCTGCAGAACGTTATTCAAATAAATACCCCAGTGGTATGTTGTTAAGAGTTTTGTAATTTGATTTCAAGTGCAAACTCCTTCCTCGAGATGCATCAGATGTTTTCTACTCTGAACATATTAGTTTTCATCATATCGTTTCAAATGCATTGTTCCTAGCATGTAAAGAAAACATTTACTGCCTGGCGTTGTTTCAGAAATCAAAGGAAAATATAGCGAAAATGATTAAAACTACGGAAAGGATTTATTGCAAAAGCATGTTTCACAATAAATGAATATTTCATTTCTTATTCCCTCTTACCAAAAGTTAACGCAAAAAATCTTCCTTAACAAACAGGCATTAATGTTTTAATTTCTTATTTCCTATTACCAAATGTTTACGTAGGTGCAGTGTAAGGCCTGTTTTTTATTGTATTATTTAACATTTATATGTTTTTGTTTCAGCAAAAAATCTTCCTTATCAACCAGGCAATATTGTTTAATTTCTTATTCCCTATTACCAAATGTTACCGTAGATGCAGTGTAAGATCTGAATTACTCAACATCGAACTGTTTTTATTTTCAGCAATAATCTTCCTTACCAACCAGGCATTAAGCGGACGCCTGCTTTCTGCTGCGGCGTCCCTAGAGTGGGGACAAGAACACGCTATTTTCATAGTAGAGACCAACCCATACCTTCGAATGGACACTCATCATATCGCGACTGTAACAGAAACTCTTAACTCGACAAACCCGTTGCTTGATAGCATATTTTTTCTTGTGCCTCTGTTCTCATCGAAACGTTTAAGCAAAAGACATGTAGGCTACGAACAATCATTGAATCGTCCACGGCGTTCAGAGTCACAGAACGTGTTAAGTGTACAGAATTTCATTTATGATTCCATAATCGTTATTGATACGATTTTGTCGAACTCAACAACATTAGATTCCGTAGACTTCTTCAAATCAGTGGCGCGCACATCTCTGAACGTGTTCTCTGGAGTAATCAAGACGGACGACGACAGCCGGATTGCATTTGATTTTGGCTTGTTTGACCTATATTCGGTAACGCTAGAGGCGCGTCAGGCTCAGGAGATAATTCAGTTACCAGACAACAAATGGGAAATAATGGGTCTTGCCAAGGTAGGTAACGGTCTGTTTGTGACAAGTACAATTATGTATATATTTTACACACATAATAAATGCAGCATTTGGATCGCAATAAAATGTAACGCACAAAGTCAATTCCGCTGACAAGGATTGCGTCCATTCCAGCATTAATTTCTACCAAAATGTTCGTAAAATTTGGTAATACTCGTATAAGGTAAAGTGAAATTTACGACGAATATAAGAA
Organism: Congeria kusceri; assembly: GCA_027627225.1. Classification (NCBI taxonomy): domain Eukaryota; kingdom Metazoa; phylum Mollusca; class Bivalvia; order Myida; family Dreissenidae; genus Congeria; species Congeria kusceri. Next base: position 26,334,407 of record CM051029.1, read on the forward strand.
TTTTTCTGCAATATTAATGGGATGGTATTTTGAATCACGTTTCCATATATGACAGTTCAAAACTATTATATTTACTTGTGTATATTTATATTTAGTTACACGAAAACATGTAACTAAACACAGACTTAGTCGCCACTGTTTATTCATAATTTGGAAGAGCTAAATGTAGTATATTTTAAATAATAAGAGCAAATGAAACAATTAAAGAACTTAAGTTAACATTAGCAGTTAAAATCTATTACATTACGTTACACTAACACATATAAATTGACAAAATGATCGAAGGTCGTTTGGAGGACGAGAATGATTTTGTGAAATGTTGACTATTTTTAATGAAAAAAACGATGCATTTAAGAGAACATATATGTTGCAGTATCAGTTCTTTCTCGATGATTATCACAAATAATTCTTTAAGAACCATTTCATCAAGTTGTATGTAGAGTTTCTGTTAAGAATTGAAACGCTCTTTTCGGCGCTTCATCGATGTATGACGGTCATTTGTTGGCATCTAATTTGCATAAAGCCGAAGGCTTTAAGTATAAATTAGATGCACAATAAACTGACCTCATACATCGATGAAGCTCCGAAAAAAACATTTCAATTCTTATAATTACAATTCTAATTACAATTGCGTGTATGCTTTGAAATTTACCTTAAAGATAAAAATAAATAATTATGGATTTATTTTGTTGGAATGCGCTCAGCAGTACATTGAAGGAAATCAGTAGGCTCCCCCCTTGCATGTAGATATACATTCATTAGAGGCTATATAGAAAGCAGTCCCTTATAAATACCAATTGAGGCAACCGGCTTCATTGAAAAATAAACGCCTGGCACATGATGGGATTACAGCCAATCAGAACACTGTAAAATGATGAACCCAAAGGAAATTGTTATTTTTAAGTTTAAAATGTTGTAAGCCTGTACACAGGGTCAATTTTAAAATTCATTTTTGTTGTAGGATTCGAAGAAATGAATTAGTGTATGGTTCTGAAAGATGATCAATTCACAGTAGTGTATGGTAATTTAAAGGAACCTGTTCACAGATTGATGTACTGACAATGTCTAAAAAATAAAAATAAAATCTGTATCAAGGAGCGAAATTACACTACTGACATAAAATTATATTGAAAGTAACGTGTCATTGATCATCAGTTGAAATTGATAAAATTATAAAAGCGCTTGTAATGCGAAACGATTGAATACTTTGGAGTACTTTGTTCTTGTCGCTGAAATTGTTGAAAACACGTGAATCACTTACATAAGGTAAAATTGCACAGACTTGTATATAAATCCGATTGGCCGAGCGTTTTTTCGCGTCAGACTTTTAAGCCTGATGTTGCTCTTTCGGTGGCGGCACTTTTTTCTTAGTTGATGCTTTTCTTGTTGCAATACTTGAGTTCTTCAGTTCAAATGCTTTATTTTTTTCCAGTTTAGTCACCAATGTCATAGTTTTAAAAGTACACAAAACTGTACACAATTACCTTTAATACAGCATTGCTGAGATGTTTTGAGATGCACCCATATAACACTTATTGTGACACTGTCATTAACATGCGATCATGTCACAAGTGTTCTTGACAACGTCCGCGTGAAAATGAACAAGTATAATTGTAATTCAGAGAATATAAAATATAGGTCAATGTTCCCGATACGAATGTATTATTGGTTCCTTTATTTCTTGCCAGACTCCCGTACATATAGCAAGAGTCGTTTGGAGGACTAGATTTTGTGAGTATTTTAATGAAAAAGAAAACGATGCAATTAAGAAAAAATATGCTGCATTATTAGTTCTTACTAGTTGATTTCTACAAATTGTGCCCTAATACACTATTAAGACAAATTTGTATAACGTGTTTCTGTTAAATTTTAATCTTGTACCCATAATCAGATTTAAAATTCAATTTCTATATGTTTGTTTTAATAAAAAAAGACATTAATTATTGTATGGTAAGATTATCATTGCAAAACATTGTATGGTAAATTAATTTAATGGGACCTGTTCACAGGTTGACGAATCGTAATTCAGAGAATATAATATATAGGTCAGTGTGTATTATTGGTTCCTATATTTCTTGTAAGACTCCCGTACATCTAAGCATGTGTATCGTAGTTATGGGTGGCTTCTGGTCACATTCCTTAAATCTTAATCGTGTTGAATATTTCAAATGATGTGTCCTAAATTGTCAAGAATTCGAATATTAACTAGCATTTCGTTCAAATGCAAATCGAAGGTTGAAACCCCGAAGGTACAAACTGCTATTGTTTTCAATCGCAGATGGTACCTTTTGGTTTTCAACCCTCGTAATGACTCTGTTTTCTGTTTGGTTAATGCAAGATCATTATTTTTCTCTTACTGTAAAAGGGACGCGTCTTTTTCAGTTTCTATTATTTGGCTTCGATTTGCTAAATCGTTTCACGAAATAGCTCGCTGTTCGTTTGTCAACACCGTCGTGCTTGGAATGCCAGTTCCACTAATATTTGTAATTGACTAATATCTGTGAAGTGAATACCAATGGTTTTCATTCAGAAAATTCTTCGGAATTTGAAACACTACTTTGCACTTTGTTTTTTAATAAAATTATTTGAAATAAAACTCAAAGATATATATGAAATTCGAGATTCCAAAAAATGGGTCATGATCACTTCTTGCTCGTTGATTATCACAAAGAATGCATCAAGACACATTTCATCAGTTTATATATAGTTTCTTTTAAGTTTAAAGTAAAATATGATGTACATTCTTGAGATTTTGTTTGTCTGTGTATTTTTACCGTATGTTAGTGATTCACGTGTTTAGACAATTTCAAAAAAGGATTTTTGTTTTGTTTTCGTAGTGTTCGTTTATATTTTAAAGATAGTGATTGAAAGGAAATAAAACAACAACAGAAATATCTTAAAGAGGGTATGTACGATCTCACCAATTTTTTATAGAAACATATGTAAGTAATATTAAACCGAACAAACTAGAATAAAGTTCCAAAGACTTGATATTCGAAAATCCTCGAAATTAGAGCTTTACACCGTTAAAATACTTTTCGTCTTCCAGTCGAAAAAATTCATTCGTGTTCATTAGACATGTGCAATATTGGAAAATCTCCAATATGTGTTGCGTGTTGACTTAAGTTGTATGCAGATTGTTCACACGACACATGGACACGTTTTTTGTTTCTCCCACAAATACGACTAATCGTGTCGGTATCAACGTCGCGCTAGGAATAGATTTTGTCGTTATGAAAAAAGTTCATTTAAAAAACAGCATGAAATAAGGTACATATAACTGTATTTTTATTTTATTTTAACTTTCCTCGTACTCTCATTTGTGTTGTTCAAAATATGAAAACATGAAATGTTGACATTGAAATCGTATATATCCCCTTAAACCTTACAAAAAGAAAAGGCGTCCACTCTAAATCAAACATAAACGTCGAGAAATGTGTACTTGAAGTTAACATTCTTTTTTCTGGCACAGCTGTGTGGTGTTTTCTTTAAAGATTAACAATTGATATTAGATCTTTCCCAACAAAGCAAATCGTCGAAATGTATAGCATTGTTCAGAGAAACGTGCGATCTTAAATCACATGCACCTGAAACCAATGACTGACAAAAAAAGCACAACCACGTGTTGTCCTAACCTGTCTTTTGAAGTTTCGAAGTGTATAACTGCACAACATGGTTCCAGTTATGAGCGCGTATTGTTATTTTTCCGTTGTCTTTCTTAAAGGGTAAGCATGGAACTAGTTTATTTTGCGTGTATGTAGACAATTTAGTTCCATGCCACGATTGCTGACAATGCTCTTGTATCATAGAGCGCATGTCCTTTAAACGGACTATGTCTGCGAAAAGGGATCGATTGGGCAACTGTAGTAAAATCTTTGAAAACAATACAGGTTAAACTAATCTACATATAATCGAAAAAAGAGTTTTTGAATTCTGAGTAAAAAATCATTATATAATTTCTTTGGCCACTTTCTTGTTAACACGTTGATCTCAGATTATTGGGTATCTTATATAACCATAGTATGCACCACTATTTGCACAGCCAAGTCAAAACAGCGCAAATGGTTAGAGCGTTGTCAACTGCCATTTGTTCTTAAAATGCCTTCGTCGTGAGTTCGATACCCACACTGTTGTTGTTTTTTTTCAAGACTTTTTTTTCATTTGCTTTTAATAAAAATCTCGTATTGTAGTAAATAATTGATACTTTATTGATTGTAGTATAGCCTTTGTATTGCTCATTTCTATACAAAATTATAACATTTAAATTGCTAAAGGAGATCACGTTTTCGTCGACATAACCCCCTTTAACATTAGTTTCATAAAATGCACACGTATGTGACATATTAAAATATTTTCTGCTGCTTCTTTAATAAGCAATTCGAAATCAAAGTAAGGTTTCCTTGACACTTTGAATCTGCTCAAGTTATTGCGGCTGTTACGTGGGCGAAATATTTAACAGCGTTATATCTTTCTTTTTATTCTATTAAAGGAGAAATATGTGACGCTTGTGTCGACTAAATTTAATAAAGCACGATTTAAAAGAAAATATGGAAATGTGTTTTCTTTTCTTTTGGAATAAAGCTATGTTGAAAGTCTAAATATTAATATACCGTGCTTGCTAAACGAATCCACGTTTGCATTCGTGGTGAAAAATTATACAGGAAATTAAACAAGAAAAAATAACTAATCAAACTGTGAAATATATTCATGGCATTTTACTGGTTTACGAATCTTATATAATAGTAACGTCACGAAATCGTGTATAATGTTGAGGTTTACGGGTTATTTGGGGATGTATAACAGGTTACACTTGTGTAACTCTTAGTGGAATTGCATGTACATATATGGGGTCGTATTTCAGAAACATCTTAAGTGAAATCTTATCCTTAGCTTTAAAATCATCATTTTTCCTTAGCCCTTTATTCCATGTGAACATGAAATTTTGCTTAATATAGTGTTCACTAATTATCAACTTATTTTTAACTACTATTTACTTAACTCTAACTGGATTTAGTAATGTTCATGTAATTTAAAAAATATTGTCTTACAATACATTGAACTTAACTGAAAATATTTTAAGGTTCATTTGTGATGTTTCTGGAATATGGCACATGATCATTTTGCTGGCATATTGGTAGAATATTATATTTTGTTTTTTCATTGTGATACAAAGGTTATCAATATTGTCATATTACTACCAAATGTTGGTATTTTTGTTTCCCTGTGATAATAATTTAATTGAATTTACCATTGACTAAGAAACATTCAAACAGGTAGATTTGAAGAAAAAATAATCTGGGTTAAATTCTTATTTCTAATTTGTTAAACTGTTATACAGAAACACGGTCTGTTAAGTCATTAATGCTACTTTTGGAAATGCTGATAACTTAAGGCTAAAATAGCAAAAACAAACCGATGGTTTTCGAAACATAGCTGATTAGAATTTGATAGCCATTGATAGTAAGTCAATCTTGGCAGATGCCTCGCCCCAAATGAGTTGTATGTAATAGAGATATGCTGAAAGCGGGGGAGCCAATGATAGATTCTGGCCATCCATCATCCATCTATCCATCGCTACTCTTGGTTATTGGAACATGCGAGGGGGGGATGTAAATTGCGAATTTGCCGTGTCCCTGTGGTGACACCATGAGCAGCGATATGAATTGGTTATTATGTTCTAATCCCAAGGCGAAAGTCTCATTGTATGCGTTAACAATTGGAGAGTTTAGACTCGGTGTGCAAGTGTCACATGGATATGGAAGAAACAAAAAGCTAAAACTTAACTCCCATATTAGGGCTGCAAATCAGAAAAAGTTTGACTGTCATTGATGCCAGCGGAGTGATCATAATACTCAGAATCGCTGCCATTCGTGTCACGTATATATGTTTTATTGATTTATATAAGGGCAGTTCGAATGCTTATTATTAGTAGGAAAACCTGTTTTCGATCGTCCGTTTACCCATCATGAAACTTCATAAAATGACCATTACTCCATTATCAATAAGGTGATTCAAATAAAACTATTCCTGTAATCTTATGGAGTGGCAATGCTTTGTTTTATGCTCTTGTTCAAAGTGTAAATGCGGTCCTAAGTTAAACATTTCTTCAGGGGCGTCACATAATGTGATATATTTTGTTATTGTTGTTTTTACTAAGTTTTTTTTTATTATTTTAAATATTCATGTAATTAAAGTAAAGAAACTTCTTAAATGTTTATGTTGAATACAGTTCTTAGTTCTGTATTTAACATCTTCGAAATATCGAATTGCCATCGTATAACAGATGATACGTGATAAAAAAAAAGCTTAATTCTTTTTATGACTCATAAAAATCTCATTTTTCAGATAAAGTGGCCACGTGACGTAGTGTTAGGGCCAGACGAATGTTTTATGATGACGTCATGCAATGAGGCATCACGTGGTCTAGACGCCCTCTACATTCTGGCGATAGTTATTGCAGTGTTGTTTGTGGCCGGTGTAGCGACGGCAATAGTCATCGTCGTATGGTAAGTATAGAAGATTTCTAAATACCAAAAACGTATCTAAATATCCATTTACTATATATGTTAAAAGACTAGTGTAAAGAATGTCTGACCACTCCATGGGAAATTCCACTCTGTGTATTGGTGAACCATAAAACCCTATATCATTATCTGTCATCTTTTTTCTCAGTTGACCGAAAAATGGTTGAGTACACAGTTTCAATGGCAGTAGTGTATTGATCTCTGATAAGGGTCGCCACACTGCGCCACACTGCGTCCACACTGTGACCACAGGGTGCCAATACACATGAGTATAATACCCCAGATGTGTGTGTGGGGGGGGGGGGGGGGTCAAATAAAGAAAGATTAAACTTGGCCTTTAAATATATCGTGACTATAATTCTCAACATTAATCTCCGCCAAGCAGGTTATGGTGTTGTTACCGTTAATTGTGTAGTGTTTATATGTTTGTCTGGTAGCAACTTTACGCAAACTATATTATTTGCTATGTATTCAGTATGTAATTATTAAATGTATTCTACAATAAACACTGAATTATTCATTATAAAATACTTCTGTTTAATTGTTTACATATTTTAAAAATCAAGTGAATTGATAGATTTTATTTATACAAGTAAAAAGAGAAGCTGAAAATGCGCACTGCAAACCACTTTGTGTTTTAATCCGATAGATGAACCTAGAAAAGTACACCGTTCCACTCTGCTTAATACCATAGGTCGCTTTATGACAACCAGTTTGTGTTCTTATCTGACATACGAATCTAGAAAAGTACACCGTTCCACTCTGCTTAATACCGTAGGTGGCTTTATGACAACCACTTTGTGTTCTTATCTGACATATGAATCTAGAAAAGTACACTCTCCTTTATACCGTAGGTCGCTTTATGACAACCATTTTGTGTTCTTATCTGACATATGAACCTAGAGAAGAACACCGTTCCACTCTGCTTAATACCGTAGGTCGCTTTATGACAACCAGTTTGTGTTCTTATCTGACATATGAATCTAGAAAAGTACACTCTGCTTTATACCGTAGGTCGCTTTATGACAACCAGTTTGTGTTCTTATCTGACATATGAATCTATAAAAGTACACCATTCCTCTCTGCGTAATACCGTAGGTCGCTTAATGACAACCAGTTTGTGTTCTTATCTGACATATGAATCTAGAAAAGTACACTCTGCTTTATATCGTAGGTCGCTTATGACAACCATTTTGTGTTCTTATCTGACATATGAACCTAGAGAATAACACCGTTCCACTCTGCTTAATACCGTAGGTCGCTTTATGACAACCATTTTGTATTCTTATCTGATATATTAACCAAGAGAAGAACACCGTTCCACTCTGCTTAATACCGTAGGTCGCTTTACGACAACCATTTTGTGTTCTCATCAGACATATGAACCTAGAGAAGAACACCGTGCCACACTGTTTAATACCGTAGGTCGCTTTATGACAACCATTTTGTGTTTTAATCTGCCATAATGAACCTAGAAAAGTACACCGTTCCACTCTGCTTAATACCGTAGGTCGCTTTATGATAACCACTTTGTGTTCTTATCTAACATAAGAACCTAGAAAAGTACCATCTGCTTTATACCGTAGGTCGCTTTATGACAACCATTTTGTGTTCTTATCTGACATATGAACCTAGAAAAGTATACCGTTCCACTCTGCTTAATACCGTAGGTCGCTTTACGACAACCACTTTGTGTTCTTATATGACATATGAACCTAGAAAAGTACACCGTTCCACTCTACTTAATACCGTAGGTCGCTTTATCACAGCCAGTTTGTGTTCTTATCTGACATATGAACCTAGAAAAGTACACTCTGCTTTATACCGTAGGTCGCTTTATGACAACCATTTTGTGTTCTTATCCGACATATGAACCTAGAAAAGTACACCGTTCCACTATGCTTAATACCGTAGGTCGCTTTATGACAACCATTTTGTGTTCTTATCTGACATATGAATCTAGAAAAGTACACCGTTCCATTCTGCTTAATACCGTAGGTCGCTTTATGACAACCATTTTGTGTTATTATCAGACATATGAATCTAGAAATGTACACTCTGCTTAATACCGTAGGTCGCTTTATGACAACCATTTTGTGTTCTTATCTGACATATGAACCTAGAAAAGTACACCGTTCCACTCTGCTTAATACCGTAGGTCGCTTTATGACAACCATTTTGTGTTCTTATCTGACATATGAACCTAGAGAAGAACACCGTGCCACTCTGCTTAATACCGTAGGTCGCTTTATGACAACCACTTTGTGTTCTTGTCTGACAAATGAACCTAGAAAAGTACACCGTTCCACTCTGCTTAATACCGTAGGTCGCTTTATGACAACCAGTTTGTGTTCTTATCTGACATATGAACCTAGAAATGTACACTCTGCTTAATACCGTAGGTCGCTTTATGACAACCATTTTGTGTTCTTATCCGACATATGAACCTAGAAATGTACACCGTTCCACTTGCTTAATACCGTAGGTCGCTTTATGACAACCATTTTGTGTTCTTATCTGACATATGAATATAGAAAAGTACACCGTTCCACTCTGCTTAATACCGTAGGTCGCTTTATGACAACCAGTTTGTGTTCTTATCTGACATATGAATCTAGAAATGTACACCGTTCCACTCTGCTTAATACGTTAGGTCGCTTTATGACAACCATTTTGTGTTCTTATCTGGCATATGAATCTAGAAAAGTACACCGTTTCACTCTGCTTAATACCGTAGGTCGCTTTATGACAACCATTTTGTGTTCTTATCTGACATATGAACCTAGAAAAGTACACTCTGCTTTATACCGTAGGTCGCTTTATGACAACCATTTTGTGTTCTTATCCGACATATGAACCTAGAAAAGTACACCGTTCCACTCTGCTTAATACCGTAGGTCGCTTTATGACAACCACTTTGTGTTCTTATCTGACACATGAACCTAGAAAAGTACACCGTTCCACTTTGCTTAATACCGTAGGTCGCTTTATGACAACCAGTTTGTGTTCTTATCTGACATATGAACCTAGAAAAGTACACTCTGCTTTATACCGTATGTCGCTTTATGACAACCATTTTGTGTTCTTATCCGACATATGAACCTAGAAAAGTACACCGTTCCACTTTGCTTAATACCGTAGGTCGCTTTATGACAACCATTTTGTGTTCTTATCTGACATATGAACCTAGAGAAGAACACCGTTCCACTCAGCTTAATACCGTAGGTCGCTTTATGACAACCATTTTGTGTTCTTATCTGACATATGAACCTAGAGAAGAGCACCGTTCCACTCTGCTTAATACCGTAGGTCGCTTTATGACAACCACTTTGTGTTCTTATCTGACATATATGAACCTAGAAAAGTACACCGTGCCACTCTGCTTAATACCGTAGGTCGCTTTATGACAACCATTTTGTGTTCTTATCTGACATATGAACCTAGAAAAGTACACTCTGCTTTATACCGTAGGTCGCTTTATGACAACCATTTTGTGTTCTTATCTAACATATGAACCTAGAAAAGTACACTCTGCTTAATACCGCAGGTCGCTTTATGACAACCATTTTGTGTTCTTATCTAACATATGAACCTAGAAATGTATACCGTTCCACTCTGCTTAATACCGTAGGTCGCTTTATGACAACCAGTTCGTGTTCTTATATGACATATGAACCTAGAAAAGTACACTCTGCTTAATACCGTAGGTCGCTTAATGACAACCACTTTGTGTTCTTATCTGACATATGAACCTAGAAAAGTACACCGTTCCACTCTGCTTAATACCGTAGGTCGCTTTATGACAACCATTTTGTGTTCTTATCCGACATATGAACCTAGAAAAGTACACCGTTCCACTTTGCTTAATACCGTAGGTCGCTTTATGACAACCATTTTGTGTTCTTATCCGACATATGAACCTAGAAAAGTACACCGTTCCACTTTGCTTAATACCGTAGGTCGCTTTATGACAACCATTTTGTGTTCTTATCTGACAAATTAATCTAGAAAAGTACACTCTGCTTTATACCGTAGGTCGCTTTATGACAACCACCTTGTGTTCTTATCCGACATATGAACCTAGAAAAGTACACCGTTCCACTTTGCTTAATACCGTTGGTCGCTTTATGACAACCATTTTGTGGTCTTATCCGACATATATACCTAGAAAAGTACACCGTTCCACTCTGCTTAATACCGTAGGTCGCTTTATGACAACCATTTTGTGTTCTTATCCGACATATGAACCTAGAAAAGTATACCGTTCCACTCTGCTTAATACCGTAGGTCGCTTTGTGACAACCATTTTGTGTTCTTATCTGACATATGAATATAGAAAAGTACACCGTTCCACTCTGCTTAAAACCAAAGATCGCTTAATGACAACCATTTTGTGCTTTAATCTGACTGATGAACCTACAAAAGTACACCTTTCACTCTGCTTCATACCGTAGGTCGCTTTATGACAACCAGTTTGTGTTTAAAGGGACTATGCCAACGAAAAATTGGCTTCCTATGCACTATAAATTATATTATTTGATAGAAAATGTGCTTGACTAAAACATGTCCATTATATAAATTAAGCTAATATAATACATAATAAGATATTTGATAAAAACAAATAATCAAAAAAGCATGAACAAATTAAGACCCGAAGCGGGTACGAACTCACGACTTAGAAGCCATACGAAGACATGACAGTAGACAGCGCATTAACCAACTGCGCTAAGATGCTTTGTAAGAATTCGTTTGTAAACTATGGTAATACAACATACTTACAATTCTGACGTCAAAACGTAAACAGGAAAAGGTCCAAACAAACACAACTCATATAATAAATCCATTTTTATCTCAGAATGCGTTCACTCTTTTCAAATTATATATACCCTGTTTTAACCGTTATTATATGCCAGTATTAACATCTAAGAGTAAGATTTTATAAAAAGACATTGCCCCATTGGGGCTCTTTTCGATGATATAGTCACTTTAAATCTAATAGATAAATCTAGAAAAGTACATTGTTCCACTCTGCTTAACACCGGAGGTCGCTTTATGACAAAACATCTCAAACATAATATTTCGTACGAGTGTATACGCAATGTATCAAATACTGACAGGCTGTCTGATCCAATATCACGGTTGTTTGAACTATCGAAATGATATATGAAGTCTCGTATTACCGAGTAAAGCCTTGTTTGTCCAGCTAATATTAATATTGTCTACTTACTTAGCATAAATCTCTGCGCTTCATTAAATGTCATTGGGAACTTTCGGTAAGCTATAATAAGAGAAAATGCTTGCTTGTGCACTTAGTTTTTTTTCTTCTATAATATTGATTTACAGAAAAAGAAAAATATACCAATAGCTGCGTTTGTTTATGTTTATTGCCATTTACGTATGTTTACAGGATTGAGATGAGGGTGTGAAAATATATGGTACTACATGTACATATATATTGATATACATTGATTACTATATATTGAGACATGTTCACAATCTATAACTAAGGAAATCCTAGACTAGAAATCTAATAAAATACATAAATACTCGTGATTCAAGTTGTGGCACACAATTTAGGCCTGCAGCTAAACGGATTCACTGGAAAGTTCTGTTTGGGTGTAGAGTGAAAAATGAATTGTCATGCGGACTGTTTGCATCGGTACTTCTGCAATATATCACCTGCTCTTAATACTAATACCAACTGAAAGTCCACAAGTTTATTGCGCAAACATTATACAATGTTATAGCACATAAAGTATAAACATGGAGAAATACAGAATATTGGCATTTTCTGGAGGATAATATTATGCCGCCATTAACATTACTCACAGTGTCAATAGGAGAATTAATAATATAGGAGAACTAAAAGTGTATAATAAAACCGTCTCTGTGGTCTAGTGGTTAGGGCGTTCGCCTTCGGAACGGGAGGTCAAAGGTTCGAGTCTCGTACAGGGCTCGTCTGATATGGCCGGCCAGCAGCTAGATAAATCGATGGGTACCTATTGCCTTCCTGCCAATCGCCCGGCATATAGGATAGTAATCGGGAGTAAAGATGGTTATCAGTAAGGTGTTTTATGCGTCAAAACTGGCTGGCCCTTAAAAATCGCGAGGGATGGCACTATAATAAACAAACATTTTTATAACAATTGTACGATTACCTGAATTGGTCGTGATGCTGATACCCTTTAGATTTAACCTAATCCTAAAGAGCAACAAAACATGAAATTTCAACATGCGTTATACATGTGCAATGTAGGAGAAATTCGCTTACTGCTCATATGAATATATACACTATGAGGATATGACTAAATTCACTCTGACAATTATTGTATTATTACATTTGCACATTGAAATACAAATAACATTATAACATTATACAAGTTATACGCTTTGCTGATCGCACCCTACTGTGTTATATCTAACACTGGGTTAATGTCGTGCAGATTTTAAGCGATTGTTTTTGTCAGTATGATACGTGTACATAGATTTTGGTTTTGTTTTGCGAAAGATGGAGCATTATGTTGAGACAAAGACACTGACTTTCGTTTTCCAGAAATTAATAACTAAAGCTAATTATGTATGCATTAAATATATGAACGTGGGAGTCGTAAATATTTTGACTAATACATGTGCAAATATTACGATGTAGCATATTTTAAATGCTGTGGCAAACAGTTGCAATGTGTGACAATATACACATATTTACTGTGAACGTCGTCTTTGATTTAGTCTAATAAAAATATAAACTAACTGACCAATCCTGGTTCTAATATGGATAACCTTTTCGTTCTTCAGCAATCGACCAAACTGTCGAAACCCGAAACACTTAATCTTTCTTACGAAAAAGACGCAGTGATTTGTGCCTCATTTGTTATCTGGAGAGACTGAAACTGTCTTACCGATCTAGAATTGCAACCAATATCTTCAAAAGGCCAACGTATGGACTAAAACTGATGAGTATTGTTTGCAACGGATGTGCATTGGGACCGATGAGCATTGTTTGCAACCGTTGTGCATTGGGACTGATGAGCATTGTTTGCAACCGTTTTTCATTGGGACTGATGAGCATTGTTTGCAACTAATGTGCATTGGGACTGATGAGCATTGTTTGCAACTGATGTACATTGGGACTGATGAGTATTGTTTGCAACTGATGTACATTGGGACTGATGAGCTTTGCTTGCAAATTATGTACATTGGGACTGATGAGCATTGTTTGCAATTGATGTACATTGGGACTGATGAGCATTGTTTGCAACTGATGTGCATTGGGACTGATGAGCTTTGCTTGCAAATGATGTGTATTGGGACTGATGAGCATTGTTTGCAACTGATGTACATTGGGACTTATGAGTATTGTTTGCAACTGATGTACATTGGGACTGATGAGTATTGTATGCAACTGATGTACATTGGGACTGATGAGTATTGTATGCAACTGATGTACATTGGAACTGATGAGCATTGTTTGCAACTGATGTACATTGGGACTGATGAGCATTGTTTGCAACTGATGTACATTGGGACTGATGAGTATTGTATGCAACTGATGTACATTGGGACTGATGAGCATTGTTTGCAAGTGATGTACAATGGGACTGATGAGCTTTGCTTGCAAATGATGTGCATTGGGACTGATGAGCATTGTATGCAACTGATGTACATTGGGACTGATGAGCATTGTTTGCAAGTGATGTACATTGGGACTGATGAGTATTGTTTGCAACTGATGTACATTGGGACTGATGAGCATTGTTTGCAAGTGATGTACATTGGGACTGATGAGTATTGTTTGCAACTGATGTACATTGGGACTGATGAGTATTGTTTGCAACTGATGTACATTGGGACTGATGAGCATTGTTTGCAACTGATGTACATTGGGACTGATGAGCATTGTTTGCAACTGATGTACATTGGGACTGATGAGTATTGTTTGCAAGTGATGTACATTGGGACTGATGAGATTTGCTTGCAAATAATGTGCATTGGGACTGATGAGCATTGTTTGCAACTGATGTACATTGGGACTGATGAGTATTGTTTGCAAGTGATGTACATTGGAACTGATGAGTATTGTTTGCAACTGATGTATATTGGGAGTGATGAGTATTGTTTACAACTGATGTACATTGGGACTGATGAGTATTGTTTACAACTGATGTACATTGGGACTGATGAGTATTGTTTGCAAGTGATGTACATTGGGACTTATGAGTATTGTATGCAACTGATGTGCATTGGAACTGATGAGTTTTGTTTGCAACTGATGTATATTGGGAGTGATGAGTATTGTTTGCAAGTGATGTACAATGGGACTGATGAGTATTGTTTACAACTGATGTACATTGGGACTGATGAGTATTGTTTGCAAGTGATGTACATTGGGACTTATGAGTATTGTATGCAACTGATGTGCATTGGAACTGATGAGTTTTGTTTGCAACTGATGTACATTGGGACTGATGAGTATTGTTTGCAACTGATGTGCATTGGGACTAATGAGTATTGTTTGCAACTGATGTACATTTGGACTGATGAGTACTGTATGCAACTGATGTGCATTGGGACTGATGAGTTTTGTTTGCAACTGATGTACATTGGGACTGATGAGCATTGTTTGCAACTGATGTACATTGGGACTGATGAGCTTTGCTTGCATCTGATGTACATTGGGACTGATGAGTTTTGTTTGCAACTGATGTACATTGGGACTGATGAGCATTGTTTGCAAGTGATGTACAATGGGACTGATTAGCATTGTTTGCAAGTGATGTACATTCGGACTTATGAGTATTGTTTGCAACTGATGTACAATGGGACTGATGAGCATTGTTTGCAAGTGATGTACATTGGGACTGATGAGCATTGTTTGCAAGTGATGTACATTTGGACTGATGAGAATTGTTTGCAACTGATGTACAGTGGGACTGATGAGTATTGTTTGCAACTGATGTGCATTGGGACTGATGAGCATTGTTTGCGAGTGATGTACATTGGGACTTATGAGTATTGTTTGCAACTGATATGCATTGGGACTGATGAGCTTTGCTTGCAACCGATTAGCAGTGAGACTGATGGGCATTGTTTACAACTTATGAAGGATTGTATGCAAAGAAACTGATGAGCCTGTTCACAATTGATGAGCCTTGTTTGCAAATAATGAATATTGGGTCTGCAACCGATGTGCAGTAAAAAGAAGGCGCTCTGACAGTGTCTATATACAAAATACATTCCAAAAAATTTTAGTTTTCTTTTTCTTACAACAAAATTTATATTTGTGGTTGGCATGATCGAGTAAATGGTTGTCTTTGATACGCTTCATATATACAGTGATGCATTTGTTAGTTAACTTTTACAAAATGACGTCTGTTTTTTTTTTTTTATAAATATTAATTAAATATTTTAAACAAAAGCGAATGACACAGTCAAATTAAATCATGTTTACTTTTGTATTTAAAATAAATAAATTGTGTCGATGTTTTATGTTGATACATGGCAGATGATGCCGATATTAAATGCAAAGTGTTCCAAGGAAATGTAAAAATATGACATTTTGCACTGCAAGCGAGCCATCGTACTTCTGACTGAGATATAAAAAAAGACTTACAACCCGTTCTACAGCTACCGTTAAAGGATTAATTTCCTATTTCATCGACCTTCGCGAGTGCTTCAGATGCTCTACCACGTTATTTGTCTGTAAGCTGGGTTACCATTTAAACACGTGATTACAGAGTGCAACGACTTAACAAAATAAACTTTTCCACAAATGTCAATCATACGCAAATTAAGCTGCATTTTATCCAACCATTGTGCGTGGATTTCACGTGTTTTACGGTTAACCTATTTTACACAAAAGAGCACGTGGAAAGCTCGTAATCTGTTTGTGATATTCGATGAATGGAAATGTATCCGTTAACAGTAGCTAGTGAGGAGTTTAAACTGCTAGTGGCAAAACTTGGAAAGGTCTATACAAGGTTGATTTGCATATGGGTGACACGAGTGGAAACGGCTGTTTTCATCCTCATTATTACGTTTTTCTGCAATCATGAGAATATAAATCATTAGAATATCACATTACGGCATATATTATGTAAATACAAATAACTAACCAGTAGCAAAAGCCTTTCTGTTTGTCTAAGATAGTTTTTCTAAGGATTTGAAGTAAATTGATTGGATTATGCAACCATGAGCTATTATTTACCACTGAAATATAAACACATATTGGTCAACTCAATCCTTAATTAACAAGCATCTACTGGTCAATTGCTTGGAAAAATAGTATGACAAAATGCAAAAATTGTTAGGTGTTATTTGAGTATTAAAACTCAGCCTCTTGACTAATGTATTTGTAGACTTTAAAATGCGAATTCATATTTATGTAAATCTAAAATGCATTGTACAAAAATGTATTATTTAGGAGAGTCCAGATGCAAACTGTTGTGTCTACGAGAATTGTTAGGAAAGCTTTCTAAATCAGTATATGACATGTTGTGGGAGTAAATGTCTTTATATCATGTTACCAGTGCTAACGTATATCCTATCCTTTTACCACACACGTTTTATTTTTCAAATAATTAAACTCAAACGTGTTTCATAAATTGTATTTCATGTGCACTGCTTGGAAAAGTATTACCAATCTATTTTTTCAATGGAATATCAACTATTTAAGAGATATCAATATATTGTCACAGCAACACTGTAGTAATTTGTATAGCTTTCAGTGTAGCAATAGATTTTCGAATTGATGACCTAGTTTGTTTTTTAGGCGGAAACTCGTTCACCGAGACATGTCTAAGGGTCAACACAAGATTCTCTTGTCCAGTGAAGATCTTGTCTTCCTAAGGAAACGCGATGTCCAGAAAGGGTCAAAGGTAACACAGGTATTCTAGCACAATCTACCAGCAGTTTTGCTTGATTGTTTGATTGACTGATTCATTAATTATTTTTTCCTTACGAACTTTATTCATTCGTTTATTCATGTATTTATCCATTCATTCATTTACTCAGTCATTCATTCATTCCCTGTTTTATTTATGTATCTGTGCGTTTACTAATGTGTTATTTATACATATATATGTTAATGTATACGCCAATATAAAATGGGTCTTAATACAAGCCAATTTACTTGCATAATAATGTCTCTTCAGCATACCTAATAATAAACTAAAGCCAACGTATCCAAATGGAAACTTATTGTGTGCATTGTATTAACTTAACAAAGTAATGCGTTTTGTCAGATCAGGAAATTAGGTACGCTTCTGCTTCCGTTCGGCCATGTTCCATCGGTGGCGTTTTGTCAGATCAGGAAATTAGGTACGCTTCTGCTTCCGTTAGGCCATGTTCCATCGGTGGCGTTTTGTCAGATCAGGAAATTAGGTACGCTTCTGTTTCCGTTCGGCCATGTTCCATCGGTGGCGTTTTGTCAGATCAGGAAATTAGGTACGCTTCTGCTTCCGTTAGGCCATGTTCCATCGGTGGCGTTTTGTCAGATCAGGAAATTAGGTACGCTTCTGCTTCCGTTCGGCCATGTTCCATCGGTGGCGTTTTGTCAGATCAGGAAATTAGGTACGCCTCTGCTTCCGTTCGGCCATGTTCCATCGGTGGCGTTTTGTCAGATCAGGAAATTAGGTACGCTTCTGCTTCCGTTCGGCCATGTTCCATCGGTGGCGTTTTGTCAGATCAGGAAATTAGGTACGCTTCTGCTTCCGTTCGGCCATGTTCCATCGGTGGCGTTTTGTTAGATCAGGAAATTAGGTACGCTTCTGCTTCCGTTCGGCCATGTTCCATCGGTGGCGCTTTTCCCTTGTGCAGACAACTACATTGCAATAGATTTGAACTGTTATAAACTGGTTCATATATGCCCGAAAACGCATTTCGTCGTTTACATATTTCGCTATAAAGTGTTCATAAAAAGATATACAAATTCACGTGTATATTTGCTTTCATATATAACACATGGAATTCTAAGAACCTTTCTTTCGCTAGTATTTTAAAAGCATTTATTTGTGCACAGATCTACGTTTCCCCGGATTTTGCCTCAATAATGTTTTTAAACAAATCTGAGCACCCGTTATTAGAGTTAAGAATTGAAAATAGACTTAGACTCAAGAAATAATACCTGTGCGTTCGCAAATATGACGGTACCAATGTTGCTTATGTCATTTATCAATTATTCTCAATCAAGAATGCTAAAATTATAGAGAAGGTGAAAAATAGTAAAAATCTAATTAACAGCATTTTTAGAACAGAAAATTTTCAAGAATAGTCTGTATTCTAAAGTCTGAAGTCTAATAACGGGTTGTTGAATACAGACCCTGTTCCTTCTGATATGTTCACCCCATCGAACGCTTTGGAATACTGTCAGCGCCCTCATTCAATGTTGTGTTCCTAGATTTTCCTTGAAGCAACAATTGCCCGATGAGAGATTAAACATTTTAAGAGGCACATCCAGCAGGTGTCTAAGGCAATGCCATAAATTATCGTATACGATTCTTGAAATTTCACAAAAGCAGATTATTTAAAATAAAATAAAAAGATTCAGGACATGTTGCAAATTATTTTGAGGGTTTGAATTTCGTAGATTTGTTTTACTAATCTACTAGTAATTAAGTTATATTTGATTCCATGTAGCTAATTTTAGTCTGATCTGAACAAGTAATTGCATCGAGAGCTGCGCTCTACAAAGACGGCTAAATGAAAATCGTCGAAAAAGTAAATATTGAAAAGCATGAGAGAGAAACGAAGAATTTTGTAATTTAAGGCACGATCACATTGACTTATGGAAGCAAATTGAAATCTTGCAGGAGAACATTGAAGTTTGATTACCAGTCGAAACCATGAAAAGAAATTGCATGTTGCGGTGTACAATATTAAATTTTTAATTAACATTCTGTGGTTATTATGCTAACATTCATAACCCTGCAATCTTTGCCGATTACTGCATGCACTGTCTTTGTCAGGATGAGGTAAATACATGTTTGTATTAAGAAAAATGATCGTTTGTGCGTGGTTGAGAATTATGTATTGTGTTGCTCTAAGTGTATTTTTATAAACATGAATAATATCCGCACGTACAAATCTGATGGCCTCATTGACTTATTATGTCACTCAAATAGAAATGGTGACTTCCGTAGTTATCTCATATTTACGTTTACGTCATGATGAACCTATGTCCGCAGTGCAACCTACCTGTCAATCTAATGTCGCTTGTGGACCATATAATATTTCGACGTTTTGAGAATTATACTATAATGTAGATTGACGAGCTTACTTTGGCAAATGTTTGAGAATATTTTTCGAATTACCTTTTATAATAGTTGATATGTATATATTTATTGTAGGCTAGAAGTTTTTTGTTAGCCTTTATGCTGAATAAATGTTGCTGTTGTTAACAAATATGAGAAAATCTTCTGTTTAACCTTTTATGGTATTTAATATCTATGTATTTATTGTAGGCTATACTTTTTTGTAAGCTTTATGCTGAATAAATGTTGCTGTTTTAAACAAATATGTGAATATCCTTTGGATAACCTTTTATAGTATTTAATAGTTATGTATTTATTGTAGGCTAGAAGTTTTGTGTAAGCTGTGTGCTGAATAAATGTTGTTGTTGAAAACGAATATGAGAATATCCTTTGAATAACCTTTTATACAATAACTATCTTGTCATCGGGAGTTGGAATCAAAGGTGGGGAAAAGAGTGTGTGATGGTACACGTTTCCACGGACTTAAAAGCATTTTGATGATGGAAAATAATCCAGATTGTTGATGGATGACAAGGAGGGAGCGCTTGTTTCATCCAATTGCCTACGGCAACTCTTTAATTTAAAGTGCGGTGATAACACGCCACTATAGAATGAAACTAATGTCTTGCTTTTACATCTTGATTTTTGTCAGGAATACTGATTTATTGCTTTGTCGTGATTTAAAATGAATGAAACATAGTTGTGAAGCGCCGTTCTGTGTTAAGGGTTATAAGTTGTGAGAGATATACTATGAGTGCATACTGAAAATTTGTCCAGAGCACACTTGTTCAAACTATTGCTAAATACATATCGTAACTAATATACATCGAATCAATGTAGTAGTTTATCCCATCATTTTACTCGAATATCACGTGTTAAACGGTTTACTTATTTTACACAAAAGCTCACAATCTGGTGATGTCAATCGTATTCAACTCAATGTAGTAGCTTATCCCGTCATTGAACTCGAATATCACGTGTTAAACGGTTTACGTATTTTACACAAAACCTCACAATCTGGTGATGTCAGTCGTATTCAACTCAATGTAGTAGTTTATCCCATCATTGAACTCGAATATCACGTGTTAAACGGTTTACTTATTTTACACAAAAGCTCACAATCTGGTGATGTCAATCGTATTCAAATCAATGTAGTAGTTAATCCCATCATTAAACTCGAATATCGCGTTTAAAACGGTTTACTTATTTTACACAAAAGCGCAAAATCTGCTGATGTCAATCGCATTCAAATCAATGTAGTAGTTTATCCCATCATTGTACTCGAATATCACGTGTTAAACGGTTTACTTATTTTACACAAAAGCGCAAAATCTGGTGACGTGTTTGTGATGATCGATAAATGGAAATAAATTCTTTCACTATAGCTGTGGAGGAGTTTAAATGTTAAGGACAAACAAACCTGGAAAGATTTATCTATTGTCCCGCCTATTTCAGTTACTGAACAGCAGCATGATAGACCGGCCGGACCTCCTGAAGGGTTCCGGGGAGAAGCAGCCGGCCAGCCGGTCCCTGGCCAGCCTCCACGAGTACGCCGACATCACGGACACGGCCAGATACAACGTAGGGTCACGTACAATATATGAGGCGTTTCGTGGGAAAACCGGGCTTAATGCTTGTGCGTAAAGTGTCATCCCGGATTATACCAGGACGACACTTTCCGCTTGTATGGTATTTTCGGCTTCGATGTAGTCTCTTCTTAACATGAATCCACTGTTGGCGGAAAGTGTCGTCCTGGATTAGCCTGTGCTCACTGCACAGGCCGACACTTTACGCACATGCAATAAGCCTGGTAATTATATATTGATTATTTTCTGATGGGGGACAGAACCTTTTTGCAGTTTGAATTATTCTAACAATGGAAAAAAAATACAAACATACGTCTGGGAATTTGCTACGCGGAATGTTGTAGGCTTTTTAACTATGTTTGCTGTATGGGGGGAGTACCTAGTTGCAATACGATATTACGGTGCGAAATGTGTCAAATTGAGTACTTTTTTCTAGCTTTTGGGTAAAAAGTACATATTTGTAATTTTGATTATAAGTTTATTAAATTAAGAAAACAAAATATTTATCTAACTTTTATGGGAGTGAGTTCCTGTTAATGATTTTTCCACACGTTTTTCCATATTTTAAATGAAAAAAAGAATTATAGAAATACATGTATCATGAAATATTAGTCTCTCTTTCGTGAAGTAATAGTGTTACAATATTCTACCCCATCGTGACGCCTGCATTGACGATATAACACCTTGTTGAATGCAGCAAACACGCGCATTATGATGACGTCATTTTGTTTTTTTTCTAAACGTCATTTGATGTTTTTCATGATATTCAGTGATTTTCTTTCGTTTATTATCAAAATAAAGTCAGAAAATAATGAGATAAATAGAATACCAGGTCAGTATTGAATACATATAAGTTTATTTGCTCGGCACGAAAACCTAAACCGTTTATACTTCGGTAAATAAACATATCTTTATTCAACTCTTACCTTGTTTTCTGTATAGATCTATTATATGTTTAGGACTGTATTATAGAATTTCGTCCTCATTTACCATGGCATTGCTACAACCTGGAATGATTAAAGTTCATTAGTTTTATGAACAAGCTAATGGGGTATGCCTCTCAACTTTGACACAAGTACATATAGATCTATAGACATCTAGAGCTGTTATTCTGTACATAATGGTCTTGCAAATGGCAGCTCCAACTTCGTACATTACACATTGCTTTGTAAATATGAAAAGAGTCAGTGCTTTATTTACTACGTACAGTGTTGTATAAAAAGATGTTCCGACGAATAAATTCTGACATATTGAATTACATTTGTAATTCTATATTATCATATATATGTGATATTATATATTTTTTCTTCTGTCGATTACAAATTTATAATCGATAATTTTTAGGGCGATCTGGTACACGTTAAAGAGCTCAACATGAAAAACTTCGAGATGAAAAGCAAAGTTTTGAACGTCATCAAAACGGTAAGTTCTCCTGTACTGAGCGATAGCGGCATTCGCTATGACAGCGTTAAGACAGGTATCTGTGTCGCATAAATTTCCCGGTGGGTGACATGATAATTATTCCAACGCATGGCAACCAGTGGAATGCATTTGCATTTTAATAGAAAGAGATACTGTTTTCAAATATGAATATTGTACGAACCATGTGTTTATACTTTGTTTACTACCTCGTTTAATACGAAATCGAACTATCTGATCTCTTTAAATGAATGCCCGGCAACATACACGTGAACATGCCCGGTAATATACACGTGAACATGTATAAAAACAACACGTGAGCATGAAATCGCATGGATTTTGAAACTGTTATCTTCAATTTAATCAACTGATAAACATTAAGACGCACTGAAAACGTTTCGTCATTTGCTGACAGTCTTGTTGTGTGTGTCTTTAGCTTCGCGAGATACGTCACGAGAACGTCAACGCCGTTGTTGGTTTCTATGACGACCCTCATTGCCCCGCCTTCATTTCCGACTTTTGCACACGAGGCAGCCTAGAGGTAACTATTGCAGACGAGGTTTATACGTGTGGTATATGTGTTATATATAGGAAGTTCTTATATGTATGACGTTCTTTTTTTATCTGGTTCATACCATTACTATTTTAAAATAGTTTCATGTTCGTTATATAGCATTTTTATCCTATTACTACAACCAAATCGATCGGATAACAACCGATCGTATAAACTTAAGCTGTATCCGGTCGCTATTTTTAGCACACGTTTATTCGATCGTTATTTTTCGAACGCTGTGTAATTCAATGTGACGTCATACAAATGATGAATGGTGAACAAAATACCCACTGTTAAAAATGGGAATGCAAAGCTATCGTTTGTTTGACATATGTTCACGACGTTTACATGATTTATGAGCACAGCATATTAGGATAAATAGAATATTATGTGAGTGTTGCATAAAGATCAAGTTTATCATGCTCGGCTCGAAACCGGGTATCGTTCGGCAAGCCTCGCGGTACCATGTTTCTTAGCCTCGCATGATAAACTTGATCCAACATTCACATAATATTTTCTATCTACGTGTTGAGTCAATATTGTTTCGGTGTACCATCTCATTTACTCATGTATTTAAAACATATATAGTGGACATATTTAATGACGAATGATTAATAAAATGAGCATTGCCCTATTGGCTATAAAATGAATATCATACAAACCCGTATGCATAGAGTTAAACATTTTCAAAAATGATAACATAAATAGTAAGTGCATCTTAGCACGCAATTCAATACATTTAAAGATCAAATAGGTTGTAAGAGACACAACTTAACATTAGTTAATTCAGTGTGTTATTGGACTTCCGCGCAACATTATGCAAACTACGCATGTACATCTAATTGACCTTACGACGAGATTTGATTGACGATGTGTTTAGCCATTCAGAAAGCTAGGACTTAATTGTTTGACGGACATGGCTCGTAAAAACGTTCGTATACTCTCAACGCAGTATGTCGGAGTTTGACCTAAGTAGCTGTGGTTATAAATTCCACAGTATATCGTCAATTGATCATGCGACGAGACTTGATTGGCAATGCGTTTAGCCATTAAAAAAGCTAGGACTTAATTGTTTGACGGACATGCCTCGTAAAAACTTTCGTATACTGTCAAACGTGTTTATCGGAATTTGACCGAAGTAGGCGTGGTTATAACTTCCTTAGTGTATCGTCAATTAATCATACGACGAAATTTAATTGACAATGTGTTTAGCCATTCAGACTCTAGGACAAAATGCACATTTCTTGTAAAATCATTCGTATACTGTCAAGGGTGTTTGTAGGAGAATGAACTAAGCAGGCGTGGTTATAAATCCCTTTGCCTACGTGATTTGACTGTCAATGTGTTTAGCCATTCAGAAAGCTAGGACTTAACTGTTTGACGGACACGTCTTGTAAAAACATTCCTTAACTCTCAACGGGGTATGTCGGAGTATACGTGGTTATAAATCCCATAGGTTACCGTCAATTGTAAAACGTAATAACATATATCACATTTTGTGATATATAGAAACCTGAAGAACTCCAATTTTACCAGAAAATGTTTTATCACAGCATAAACACTTTCGTTAATAAAATTTGACATTATTATCCACGGAACTTAAATGTCTTTGACATCATTGACGTGTTGTCCGATGTAGCACTGTTACTGTACAGTAAATAATTACGAGGTGTCCAAATTCCGCGCATTCTCGAACAACAACTAATTTCCGTGGTCTAAATTTCGGACTACGTTTGGACCGCGAATTACTAAAAAATTAGTCAGCTGCGAAATAATACTTGTACAGTATTTTCTCTGTTGTTCTCAGGATGTGTTGAACAATCACGACATCAAGCTGGACTGGGATTTCAAGGTGTCCCTGCTAACTGACTTGATCAGGGTAAGACAATCTAGACCGTCCTGCGTCCGTATTCACCAACCTATTCTTAGACTTAAGACATAAGTCTTAGAATAAAAAATATTCTTGAAACTGTCCTGAATCTAAGAATGGTGTTAATTTTCATCTTTCTTTGTATTCACCTACTCTAATTACAGCACTCGTTTTTAGAATGATTTATTAATGACATTAACGACGTTGGTGCCCAGCATATTTGTGAACGCACAAGTATTTTGTCTTGAGTCTGAGTCTATTTTTTATTCTTCGTGAGTCTAAGAATGGGTTGATGAATACGGGCCCTGCGTCGGGGCTGGCGTACACTTAAAACCGGGAATGCTTTATCGCTGCCAAACTAGCGCAGTGGTTGGCACGCTCGTTTCTCACCTAAGCTGCCCGGGTACGCTTACCACCTTACCAACCGGCGCATGCGAATTTGGTTGATGGTCACCATACCGGACAGGTGGGGTTTCCTCCGGCGTTTCCGGTTTTTCCCCACAGCACAAGACCACTGCAAAAGCTATTTCAGTAAAACATTAATGGCTGGAAATTGCAGCTGTGATTCAAAATTCGTCCCAACTATCGATGTGTCTCTAAAATTAAATTAGAAAGAGGCGCTGGGACGTACCCTGGATCCTCAAATAATCCAGCTTCGGCGCGGAAGGACCTCATAAACTTCGGAATAAACTTACAGACGCTGTTACCGATCCCCGGTGCTGACAGTGGGTTGCATTACCTAACTCCCAGTATACATGTTTCTTCTATACTGTCGACTTAGTAGTTAGTTTAATCAAGGGGTGAAACATTTATCTAGGTTAGTTTAAACCTATTTACTTAAACTCGATTGCATCGAAAGTCTAAGGTTTATAGAGACACTCTCGAGTCCGTTTCCTGGGTAGAACCAGAACGCTCTCTAAGTGGGGATCGGGGCTCCCGGTCGCAAGGCGGACACCAAATCCAAAACACCATTGCGACCTGTTTATCTAGGTTCGAGTCGCGGCGAAGGCAAATATTTTAATTTATTTTTTTCATTTATAAAGTATTTGCTTTGTTTGTTTTGTTTGTTTGTTTTTGTTTTGTTGTTGTTTTTTGTTGTTGTTTTTTTTTGTTATTTTTGATGCTTTATTTAGTGCAGTTAAGACATTTAATGGCATTTTAAAAATACAAAAATCTCTGAACATGTCCTTTTCAACCTTTGAAGGGGGTCAGGTACATCCACAATTGTTCCATCCATTGGCATGGTAATCTGAAATGTCGCAACTGCCTGATCGACAGCCGATGGGTGCTGAAGGTCTCGGACTTCGGACTGTCGGGCTTTTATGATGCTTCCAAATTAACCCCGAAGTTCCAGAATACAGGTAAGGCCAAAAAAAATATTGGTTTACGTCTCCAAACAAATCTAGGCTTTTTTTTCTTTAATTTGTTTTCTTCGCGGCATATTCACCACACACTTATCGTATATTGGACTGCATGTAAAATATTTAAACGCCTCCCATCAAAGAAGCTGTACCTTAGCTATAAATAAGGTCATAGAAAAAGACGTTTCCCAAATTTGTGTTATTTGCTTATTCAAAATATGAATTACCGAAAAGCCGCATAAATACGAAAACTGCTCTTTTGACCGAAAACGGTAATGATCGATAGGCAAAACAAACGTTTAGGGTCGGCGGAAAAAAGGGGGGTGGTGGTCGGGTAAGCGGAATCAAACAACATTTTTACGCCTAAGAATAATTTCTGTGTAGTTTAATATATTTGCTTCAATACAAATGTATAAAATGTGAAGTTTGGCATTATTTTATACGAGTATACGGGTAGTTGTGAAAGTTTTTATTTCGAATTGTGAATGTTAACGTCAAGTGGATTTGTATACATAATAAGTTCTATTGAAAAAAAAACAATAAAAAATATCGCTAAGGCCATTCTTAAAAAATTGTTTGTTTGCGGTAACCCAATCGACTCACGAAATTGGGCCCGACTCACACGTTTATATAAGCTTCCGTGAAGCATTTTTTCTATGCGAAAATTAAGTTATTTATTCTTCATATTTCGTAATTAATTATTTAGTTGTTTTAATCAACAAAACACTGCGTTCTAATTACTCTAATTAAGCTGAATTTTGAGCAGTGTTAGTACCCCGATGCCCTGATGCCACTGTCATAAACGTAGCAATGTGATTTGCTCTTGAATTTTGTGTTAAGGTAATTTGGTCCGTGTCTAAGAGTCGTCTACATTTGTTCCCCAATCCCATCCCCCACCCCGAAAGAAATATCGACCTACCTACCCACCTTAATAATTCTGGGTCGCACTACCGCAAACAAACAATTTTTAAGGATGGCCTAATACCGCCTCCTTTTTTGTTCGTGTATATACGGAATGAACCCAATTTTGTCCTGAAATATCGGGCTGCTTGAGGTTAGAAACCAGTAAAACCGATTCCCATAGGACCCCATTGTAAAATAATACAATATACTGGCGTCTTTCGCCACTTTCCTTTATTTCAGATGTTCTGAGTCTGGTCTCTTGGAAAGGTGATTCGCTCTACTTACAAAATTTAAAATAAAAAAGATTTGTTATACTACTTCTAAGAAAATACATCTCGCTTGATTGAAGTCGCGATTTCGACAAAAGCACATGCTGTCTATATATAAACTGCTGAACATTCGAATTTCAAGTAATTCGCTTTTACAATATATCAAAATGCACAGAAGACACGTCGTTTTCAAGCAATAACCATATCAGAGCCCGTTATGTGAAATTTCTGGTTTTTAATGAACAAAATGAGCTATTTGACATACAGCCTACTTTCGAATGGATCACCGGGGAATTCCCAACTATTTACTGGTATCTGAACCTTGATGATAATGATGATAATGGCTTATTGAAACGAACATAAATTATAATTGGTAACAGCATAGCACAAATTATCATTAGTAGAGCTGATGAAAAAATGACTTGATCTTTCGGTGTATCAACATACCCAAGCTAATTGCTCATTATTATCCTCTAATATCTATTTACTGAAAAAAAAAAAAATTTTTTTTTTTTTTTTGGTAGAGGGGATACAACTATTCCACCAAGATTTACGCCAAATAACATGTTTTATCACGATGTTTCATTAAAACACTTTTTGAATTGACATTTTCTTCGCTGTCACAATGCACTTTAACGCGTTATTATCAATACAATATTTTTGAACGACTGATCTACTTTTTCATCACACAATTTATTAAGAAATTGTAAAATAATTCTTAGCTATATACAATCACAAAAATTGGAAATATTAACATATTTCAACTTTTGTACAAAAAAAGAGTAAAATAACCTAACAAATGTTTCTGAACTACGGCGTTTGAATACCTCTAACCCAAGCTGACTGCAGATAACGATATTCCTCATGCGTAGCGTATTGTATGAATTTTAGTTTAATAATCAAATTGCCCTTAGCCGCTGTGTTTGTTTGCAGACCTGCTGTGGACGGCGCCGGAACACCTTCGCCAGCCGGTGCCACCGATGCACGGCTCCGAGAAGGGGGACGTGTACAGTATGGCGATCATCATGCAGTGCGTGGTGCTTAGGTCCGATCCCTACTGCACATCCGGTCTCACACCGGCAGGTAGGGGCTGCGAGACGTATTGCAACGTACTAAGAAAGGCGAAATGTCCGACTAAATCATTATGAAGCTTTTTTTTTTAATATCATTAGTTTTAAATGCCTCAAACCTAAAAGCCTCATGCCGTCCTAATTACCGGGCCTTGCACCGTCCGCAATACCATGCTTTGTGCCTTCCCAAATGCCAGCCCTTGTGTCGTCTCCAATACCAGGTCTTGTGCGGTCCCCAATACCAAACTTGTGCCTTCCCATATACCAGGGCATTGTACCTTCCCCAGTACCAGGCCTTGTAGAGTCCTCAATACCAGGGCTTGTGCCGCCCCAAAACCAGGGCTTGTGCCGTCCCCAATACCAGGTTTTGTGCCATCCCCAATACCAGGCTTTGTGCCGTCCCCAATACCAGGCTTTGTGCCGTCCCCAATACCAGGCTTTGTGCCGTCCCCAATACCAGGCCTTGTGCCGTCCCCAATACCAGGCTTTGTGCCGTCCCCAATTCCAGGCTTTGTGCCGTCCCCAATACCAGGCTTTGTGCCGTCCCCAATACCAGGCTTTGTGCCGTCCCCAATACCAGGCTTTGTGCCGTCCCCAATACCAGGCTTTGTGCCGTCCCCAATACCAGGCTTTGTGCCGTCTCCAATACCAGGCCTTGTGCCGTCTCCAATACCAGGCCTTGTGCCGTCCCCAATACCAGGCCTTGTGCCGTCCCCAATACCAGGCCTTGTGCCGTCCCCAATACCAGGCCTTGTGCCGTCCCCAATACCAGGCCTTGTGCCGTCCCCAATACCAGGCTTTGTGCCGTCCCCAATACCAGGCTTTGTGCCGTCCCCAATACCAGGCTTTGTGCCGTCCCCAATACCAGGCTTTGTGCCGTCCCCAATACCAGGCTTTGTGCCGTCCCCAATACCAGGCTTTGTGCCGTCCCCAATACCAGGCTTTGTGCCGTCCCCAATACCAGGCTTTGTGCCGTCCCCAATACCAGGCTTTGTGCCGTCCCCAATACCAGGCTTTGTGCCGTCCCCAATACCAGGCTTTGTGCCGTCCCCAATACCAGGCTTTGTGCCGTCCCCAATACCAGGCTTTGTGCCGTCCCCAATACAAGGCCTTGTGCCGTCCCCAATACCAGGCTTTGTGCCGTCCCCAATACCAGGCTTTGTGCCGTCCCCAATACCAGGCCTTGTGCCGTCCCCAATACCAGGCTTTGTGCCATCCCCAATACCAGGCTTTGTGCCGTCCCCAATACCAGGCTTTGTGCCGTCCCCAATACCAGGCTTTGTGCCGTCCCCAATACCAGGCTTTGTGCCGTCCCCAATACAAGGCCTTGTGCCGTCCCCAATACCAGGCCTTGTGCCGTCCCCAATACCAGGCTTTGTGCCGTCCCCAATACCAGGCCTTGTGCCGTCCCCAATACAAGGCCTTGTGCCGTCCCCAATACCAGGCCTTGTGCCGTCCCCAATACCAGGCCTTGTGCCGTCCCCAATACCAGGCTTTGTGCCGTCCCCAATACAAGGCCTTGTGCCGTCCCCAATACCAGGCCTTGTGCCGTCCCCAATACCAGGCTTTGTGCCGTCCCCAATACCAGGCTTTGTGCCGTCCCCAATACCAGGCCTTGTGCCGTCCCCAATACAAGGCCTTGTGCCGTCCCCAATACCAGGCCTTGTGCCGTCCCCAATACCAGGCCTTGTGCCGTCCCCAATACCAGGCTTTGTGCCGTCCCCAATACAAGGCCTTGTGCCGTCCCCAATACCAGGCCTTGTGCCGTCCCCAATACCAGGCTTTGTGCCGTCCCCAATACCAGGCTTTGTGCCGTCCCCAATACCAGGCTTTGTGCCGTCCCCAATACCAGGCTTTGTGCCGTCCCCAATACCAGGCCTTGTGCCGTCCCCAATACAAGGCCTTGTGCCGTCCCCAATACCAGGCCTTGTGCCGTCCCCAATACAAGGCCTTGTGCCGTCCCCAATACCAGGCCTTGTGCCGTCCCCAATACCAGGCCTTGTGCCGTCCCCAATACCAGGCCTTGTGCCGTCCCCAATACCAGGCTTTGTGCCGTCCCCAATACCAGGCCTTGTGCCGTCCCCAATACCAGGCTTTGTGCCGTCCCCAATTCCAGGCTTTGTGCCGTCCCCAATACCAGGCTTTGTGCCGTCCCCAATACCAGGCCTTGTGCCGTCCCCAATACCAGGCCTTGTGCCGTCCCCAATACCAGGCCTTGTGCCGTCCCCAATACCAGGCCTTGTGCCGTCCCCAATACAAGGCCTTGTGCCGTCCCCAATACCAGGCCTTGTGCCGTCCCCAATACCAGGCCTTGTGCCGTCCCCAATACCAGGCTTTGTGCCGTCCCCAATACAAGGCCTTGTGCCGTCCCCAATACCAGGCCTTGTGCCGTCCCCAATACCAGGCTTTGTGCCGTCCCCAATACCAGGCTTTGTGCCGTCCCCAATACAAGGCCTTGTGCCGTCCCCAATACAAGGCCTTGTGCCGTCCCCAATACCAGGCTTTGTGCCGTCCCCAATACCAGGCTTTGTGCCGTCCCCAATACCAGGCTTTGTGCCGTCCCCAATACCAGGCCTTGTGCCGTCCCCAATACCAGGCTTTGTGCCGTCCCCAATACCAGGCTTTGTGCCGTCCCCAATACCAGGCTTTGTGCCGTCCCCAATACCAGGCTTTGTGCCATCCCCAATACCAGGCTTTGTGCCGTCCCCAATACAAGGCCTTGTGCCGTCCCCAATACCAGGCCTTGTGCCGTCCCCAATACCAGGCCTTGTGCCGTCCCCAATACCAGGCTTTGTGCCGTCCCCAATACAAGGCCTTGTGCCGTCCCCAATACCAGGCCTTGTGCCGTCCCCAATACCAGGCTTTGTGCCATCCCCAATACAAGGCCTTGTGCCGTCGCCAATACCAGGCCTTGTGCCGTCCCCAATACCAGGCTTTGTGCCGTCCCCAATACCAGGCCTTGTGCCGTCCCCAATACCAGGCTTTGTGCCGTCCCCAATACCAGGCTTTGTGCCGTCCCCAATACCAGGCTTTGTGCCGTCCCCAATACCAGGCTTTGTGCCGTCCCCAATACCAGGCTTTGTGCCGTCCCCAATACCAGGCTTTGTGCCGTCCCCAATTCCAGGCTTTGTGCCGTCTCCAATACAAGGCCTTGTGCCGTCCCCAATACCAGGCCTTGTGCCGTCCCCAATACCAGGCTTTGTGCCGTCCCCAATACAAGGCCTTGTGCCGTCCCCAATACCAGGCCTTGTGCCGTCCCCAATACCAGGCTTTGTGCCATCCCCAATACAAGGCCTTGTGCCGTCGCCAATACCAGGCCTTGTGCCGTCCCCAATACCAGGCTTTGTGCCGTCCCCAATACCAGGCCTTGTGCCGTCCCCAATACCAGGCTTTGTGCCGTCCCCAATACCAGGCTTTGTGCCGTCCCCAATACCAGGCTTTGTGCCGTCCCCAATACCAGGCTTTGTGCCGTCCCCAATACCAGGCTTTGTGCCGTCCCCAATACCAGGCTTTGTGCCGTCCCCAATTCCAGGCTTTGTGCCGTCTCCAATACAAGGCCTTGTGCCGTCCCCAATACCAGGCCTTGTGCCGTCCCCAATACCAGACTTTGTGCCGTCCCCAATACCAGGCATTGTGCCGTCCCCAATACGAGGTCTTATGTCATCCCAATACCAGGTCTTGTGCCGTCCCCAATACGAGGCTTTGTGCCGTCCCCAATACGAGGCTTTGTGCCGTCCCCAATACCATGACTTGTGCCGTCCCTAATACCAGCCCTTGTGCCGTTCCCTAACACCAGGTCTTGGGCCGTCCCCTAATACCAGGCTTGTTCCGTCCCCAAATACCAGGCCTCTTGCCGTCCCTAATACCAGGCCTTGTAGAGTCCCCAATACCAGGCCTTGTTCCAATCCAAATATCAGGCCTTGTTCCGTCTCCAATACCAGGCCTTGTTCAGTCTCCAATACCAGGCCTTGCTCCGTCTCCAATACCAGGCCTTGCTCCGTCTCCAGTACCAGGCTTTGTAGAGCCCCTAATACCAGGCTTGTACCGTCCCCAAATACCAGGCCTCTTGCCGTCCCTAATACCAGGCCTTGTAGAGTCCCCAATACCAGGCCTTGTTCCGTCTCCAATACCACGCTTGTGCCGTTTCCAATACCAGGCCTTGTTCCGTCTCCAATGCCAGGCCTTGTAGAGTCCCTAATACCAGGCCTTGTTCCGTCTCCAATACCAGGCCTTGTTCCGTCTCCAATACCAGGCTTGTTCCGTCTCCAATACCAGCCCTTGTTCAGTCTCCTATACCAGGACTTGTTCCGTCTCCAATATCAGGCGTGTTCCGTCTCCAATACCAGGCCTTGTTCCGTCTCCAATACCAGGCCGTGTTCCGGCTCCAATACCAGGCCTTGTTCCGTCTCCAATACCAGGCCTTGTTCCGTCTCCAATACCAGGCCTTGTTCCGTCTCCAATAGCAGGCCTTGTTCCGTCTCCAATACCAGGCCTTGATCCGTCTCCAATACCAGGCCTTGTTCCGTCTCCAATACCAAGCCTTGTTCCGTCTCCAATACCAGGCCTTGTTCCGTCTCCAATACCAGGCCTTGTAGAGTCCCCAATACCAGGCCTTGTAGAGTCCCCAATACCAGGCCTTGTTCCGTCTCCAATACCAGGCCTTGTTCCGTCTCCAATACCAGGCCTTGTTCCGTCTCCAATACCAGGCCTTGTTCCGTCTCCAATACCAGGCCTTGTAGAGTCTCCAATACCAGGCCTTGTAGAGTCTCCAATACCAGGCCTTGTAGAGTCCCTTATACCATGCCTTGTAGAGTCTCCAATACCAGGCCTTGTAGAGTCTCCAATACCAGGCCTTGTTGATTCCCTTATACCAGGCCTTGTAGAGTCTCCAATACCAGGCCTTGTAGAGTCCCCAATATCAGGCCTTGTAGAGTCTCCAATACCAGGCCTTGTAGAGTCTCCAATACCAGGCCTTGTAGAGTCCCCAATACCGGGCCTTGTAGAGTCCCCAATACCAGGCCTTGTAGAGTCTCCAATACCAGGCCTTGTAGAGTCTCCAATACCAGGCCTTGTAGAGTCCCCAATACCAGGCCTTGTAGAATCCCCAATACCAGGCCTTGTAGAGTCCCCAATACCAGGCCTTGTAGAGTCTCCAATACCAGGCCTTGTAGAGTCTCCATTACCAGGCCTTGTAGAGTCCCTTATACCAGGCATTGTGCCGTATTTAACACTGGGCCTTTCGCCGTCCCCAAAACCAGCATCAGAATCAAAAGCCCTTGTTGAAATTTAGTAGCAGGTATTGCCAGTGAATTGCATTCATATAAAACTCATTCAAATTGCAAATGACCATAGAAAGTTGTTGTTACATATAAGCTGTGTATGTGTTGGTCAAGTTGAAGTTCAGTTTTAGATGGAGAATGTCCACAGTCATGGGACTTGACCTTATTATTTCGGAAGTTCTACGTCTTAAAATTAATGTAAAATAATTGCAACTGAAAACGTACCTATCGACCCTTGAAAGCCAGAAGGGGCTATCAGTCTTCTGTGCACATATGCTGTTGACACCTTCTGGCTGGATATGATCTTTGGGATAAAATTAATATGAATGTAAACAAAGAGAAACTCCAATTGCGACAGCAGGAGAGAACTGTAATTAGAAGCCCGACCTGTATTTATGGCAAGTGACCAATCGCCAAAACAACTACACAGCACATCACTAAAACACGTAACAAACACAACACACGCATGAATAAAACTGGGGTCACCGCCTTGGCACGGTCCATGCAGAGCATTGGGAGACCGACATTCCGTTGAAGATTCTTGGTATGCATGTATTAAATCTTCAAAAATAATGAAAATGAAACACAGATGACACACGTGTCCTTTCTGATAGTGTAGTGTAGTGTAGTGTAGTGTAGTGTAGTGTAGTGCATGTAGTGTAGTGTAGTGTAGTGTAGTGTAGTGTAGTGTAGTGTAGTGTAGTGTAGTGTAGTGTAGTGTAGTGTAGTGTAGTGTAGTGCATGTAGTGTAGTGTAGCTGAAAGATAAATTGAATTAACTGATGTCACGTGTTGTTGTAGACTTTTTTCCAAAGTGTATTCAATCTATTTCCTCTGGAATAAGTCTCGTGTGTGCATTAGCTGGGACACTTTTACATCGTCATCTGTGTCTCATTTTTTCCTAATATATGCGTCTGGTAGTGAAAAAATTAGATCAGGAGAATTATACACGACACGAGCGCCGAACACACGCAACTGCTTACTCGGTTATGCCCGCTGTGTGAGAATTTATCAAAACGCAGATAGCGTAGAAAAACTGTTGGCGAGACCAAAATCAAGGGATATAGAGTCTAAACTTGTCTAACAGAAAATACACATTTGTTGAATTAAATTGAATTTCTGCGATGCCATTTTTGTACAAGACAAATCGAACTACTCATTGTTATACTCCCTACTTTCAACATCTTGGTAGATGCATCGGTTTGTATACAAATGTCTTAATGCAAACGCAATAATATGCATAACAGTCAACGTGCCGATTAATCCTGAACGGGCGGAAATAGCCGATGGAGCGTATAATTTTGGGGTATCGATTGTTATACTACGTAGCCTGCAAAGTAAAAAGTAGGTCACGCGATTCAATATCTCGGAATCTCCAACAGTCCACGTTTCTAAGTTCTTACCTTTCCTAATCACGATTTGCCTTCCCTAATGCAATTGTAGCTTTTTATGTTCTAAGCCTAAAACG
The DNA here is from genome assembly GCA_027627225.1 of Congeria kusceri. Classification (NCBI taxonomy): domain Eukaryota; kingdom Metazoa; phylum Mollusca; class Bivalvia; order Myida; family Dreissenidae; genus Congeria; species Congeria kusceri. Next base: position 26,369,955 of record CM051029.1, read on the forward strand.
AAATTTTTACGAGAACGTTGCAACAGCAAATGGCAGTAGATTCAACTAAAAAACAAGCGCACAAAATTCATTAATGACAAAAATTTTATTCAGAGGTTTATTGAGAGATTGCACTCATTTAATCAGATTATTAATGCGGACGTAATTCAGGTTTTTAAAGCTCTAAGCACCCATGACACGGCTAATGACGAATTACGAGTGAATCCTGACAAGAAGAAAGCCTGTGTTATGCAACAAGTACAATTTATCAACGCCAAATGTTAGAGAAGCGACAGTGCGGTGTAATGAATAAATCTACCGAGGACTATCTAAAACCCGGAAAACAAAAGTGTAAAAACAACTTTTTTTACAGACATCAAGTTTGACGACACTTCCAGCGACGATATGCCATGTTCTGTTGTTGTCGTTGTTTTGTATGAAATCAATGATAATCAATGAAATGAAATAACATTTTTAATGTAAGCAATACAACTCCAACTCGCTGATCGCGTCCCTTCTTTAAATGTTTTTTTCCTCATCAAAAGTACACGTGACATCGTTGGTTGATATTTCAAAGAAATATAAGAAATATCGATCATTTTCCAATCAAATATAATGACGCAGGTAGTTTAAACGTTCGGTATAATTCGAGGACTATCAAGTTTATTGATGTTTACCGAATAAAGGTCACTGAATATTCCCAAAACTGCGCCACCCTCATCTATTGGTCCTCCATTCTTTTACTCATGACATTGTCGCTCCCCAATACAATTTACAAGTGTGAAAACATCTATTTATAGAGATCATACAAAAACTGCGCCACCCTCATCTATTGGTCCTCCATTCTTTCACTAATGACTCTGTCGCTCCCCAATACAATTTTTACAAGTGTGAAAACATCTATTTATAGAGATCATACAAAAACTGCGCCACCCTCATCTATTGGTCCTCCATTCTTTCACTAATGACTCTGTCGCTCCCCAATACAATTTACAAGTGTGAAAACATCTATTTATAGAGATCATACAAAAACTGCGCCACCCTCATCTATTGGTCCTCCATTCTTTCACTAATGACTCTGTCGCTCCCCAATACAATTTACAAGTGTGAAAACATCTATTTATAGAGATCATACAAAAACTGCGCCACCCTCATCTATTGGTCATCCATTCTTTCACTAATGACTCTGTCGCTCCCCAATACAATTTACAAGTGTGAAAACATCTATTTATAGAGATCATACAAAAACTGCGCCACCCTCATCTATTGATCATCCATTCTTTCACTAATGACACTGTCCCGCCCCAATAGGATTTACAAGTGTGGAAACATCTATTTACAGAGATCATACAAAGGTCAATGAATATTTCAGTTTTCAGGTCAATGTTGCCAGATAATAATTAGGTGTCGAGAGGTGGATATATATTAATCCGTTAACAACGTAATTAATTATATATTTTGCATTGCTTCCAATGCCACTCCTATTTTTAGACGGATTACTATATTGTGCATGGTTTATCTACATGTACGTTCATGGCAGTATAGGTTCGAAATATAGCTCAGAAAATAGTAAATCAAAATACTTTTAAATCCAATGTTGAATACCAAGCAAACGTATCCTGGTGTGAATTTTTATTGATGTAATGTATCTTTGTATAAGGGTATACACTGGTTTCATTCCGAACGTTGGTAGGAACCAGTTTGAAAGTAGTTGAATACCCAGAATGCCTTGAGCGAAAGTATTTGTGTCAATGCAATTATCACATGACCGTTGTGTACAAAGTGGCATTACCTGTTCCCCTCTTACAAACAAATTTCTCAAAGAGCCACTGAGCAATCAACTATTTGGCAGAAACAAATCACGTAGTGTTAATGCCACCAGATTGTCAATCTATGATTTCAAATTGAGATAAACACAGAGTAGTAAACTGTTTCTTTACACCAACGTATGTTAATGAAAACCAGGCAGTGTATTCCCCAACATGAAGACTAACCGAGTTTTATTACTAGAGCTTTTTATATTAGGCCAAAATAAAAAAATTAAAGTTATGTTTCTGGTCTCTGAATGAACAATACAACAACACCATACAGCCTGGCAAACTTGTCCAAGTACATGTTTAAACATTGTATATACCGTACGTCAGGAAACATTTGGGTGTGGATACTGTTTATTATAAAAACACTGATTCTCCAAGTAAACTGTTTATAAACATTAGTTTTATTTATTTGCTGATCATAGTGGCGACCCAAATAAACTTCGAACAATTACCGTTAACTTTCGGCAAGCTAAACGATATTTTATATGAAACACGAAGAACCTTGGTTAGTTTTGCCGTGTAAACAAAAACTGGAATAAAAAATGAGTCAAGCACATTGAGTATTTAAGGGAAATGTATTTTATAATTTCTAAAATAATACATTATTTTATGTTTATGTAAAATATATCGTGAACTCTTAATTGTTCTCTTAATATGTAACACCTTGGCAAGTATTCACCAACCGATTGTTAGACTTAAGAATAACGACTATTATTGAAATAATTGAAACACTGTTCTGTTCTCAAAAAAGATTTTGAATTTTGATTGTCGTTAGTATTCACCAACGCTAATTTAAGCATTCTTTATTTGGAATGATTTTTAGGTAACACAAGCAACACTGGTAACCAGCATATTTGCAAACGCATTTGTATTTTGTCCTTGGTTTAAGTCTATTCTTTATTCTTAAGTCTAAGAATGCGTTGACAAATACGGGCCCTGGTATGTGCCTTTGATGGTATATGCAGTAAACCTCTAACAGACCCTGCAATCCATTAAGCAAAATAAATTTATTTACGCGGATTTAATAGCAAGTTAATCCGATTTCGCGATGCCATTATTTCCTTATTAGGGACACTTCAGAGCGTGACATTGGCGCAGTGAGATAGTAAACTCGCTTTAACCAATAGACATTCTGGGGCATTGAACTTGAAAAGATTCGTGGCAGTCTATATATGTAACGTTGCATTGTATTAATCATCACTTTTTGCTTTTAAGACGTTTTCAAAGCCTTGGCCATTAAGTTTAACATATATCACCCGCGCTTTGTTGAAATGTATTTTATTGTCTTTTGCTTAAGAGCCTAACCGGATGCACAGCTGTTTGTCTGTTACTTTTATTTATAATAACGTTGCTCCTACCATCTGTCAATCATGGCCGTCCCGCACAAATATGATCGACCTGTGCAGCCGCAGCTATTTATAGAGATTATACAAACCCTGCGCCGCCCTGGTTTATTGTTGCGTCATTCTTTCTCTCATGACTCTGTCCCGCCCCAATATGATTGACATGTGTAAAAACATATATTTATAGGGATTATACAAAGACTGAGCCACCCTCATCCATTGTTTCTTTCACGCATGACACTACCCCGCCGCAATATGATTGACATGTGTGGAAACATATATTTTTAGAAATCATACAAAAACTGCGCCACCCTCCACCGTTGCTCCGCCCATCGGTCAGTCACGGCACGGCCCCGCCCCAATACATTCAGCTGATGAAGATGTGCTGGACGGAGAACCCGGAAATGCGGCCCTCAATCGAGGAAATCTACCAGCAATACAAACTCTTCACCGGCGGAAAGTACGTATTGTGTTTAAACCTATTTGTTCGTCTTCTAACAGTAAAACTGGAAAGGACATGGTCTCTTTTTTTGCCTTTGTATAGCAAACCTAACTGTTTCATTCAGAAAATATTAACAATTGAGATTCGCCTTTGTATAGTTAAACTATTAACCTTATATAATCTTTAAATTCATATTTGTTAAATACTATAGACTGGTTTCTTCATTTTTTCCATTGCATAGCAAACCTATAGGTTTCTTTCAGAAAATATGAACAATTGAGATTCGCCTTTGTATAGTAAAACTATAAACCATATATAGTCATTAAATTCCTATTTGCTGAATACTATAGACTGATTTCTTCATGTTCGCCTTTGAATAGCAAAACTATATGTTGCTTTCAGAAAATATGAACAATTGAGTTTCGCCTTTGTATAGCAAAACTATATAATAATTAAAATTGCTAAATACTATAGACTGGTTTCTTCATGTTCGCCTTTGTATAGCAAAACTATATGTTGCTTTCAGAAAATATGAACAATTTAATTTTGCCTTTGTATAGCAAAACTATTAACCATATATAATAATTAAATTCCTATTTGCTGAATACTATAGACTGGTTTCTTCATTTTCGCCTGTGTATAGCAAAACTATAGTGTTTTTTTTAGAAAATATGAAAAACTTAGTTCCTCTAGCAAAACTAGTAATCATATATAATATTTTAATTCCTATTTGCTAAATACTTTGGACTAGCTTCTTTATTTTCGCCTTTGTGTAGCAAAACTATAGGTTTCTTTCAGAAAATATTAACAATTCAGTTTTGTCTGTGTATAGCAAGACTTAGCAAAACTGTTAACCATATATAATAATTAAATTCCTATTTGCTAACTACTATAGACGGGTTTCTTTATTTTCGCCTTTGTGTAGCAAACCTAAATAATAATTAAATTCCTATTTGCTACAGACTGTAGACTGGTTTATTTCAGAAAGATGAACATAGTGGACACAATGTTTCGCATGTTGGAGAAGTACTCCACCGACCTCGAGGAACTGGTCAAAGAACGCACTCTTCAGCTGGAGGAAGAAAAAAAGAAAACGGATCTTCTGCTCTCTCGTATGCTGCCTCCGTAAGTCGTTGTTAGACTGGCTCCGCTGTTATTACAATCAAATATCGTGTTTAGAAGCCGGATGCCAGTCAAAGTGGTGTCATGTCACTGTTTGTTTCTTTTGAAGAATTCTGACACACATATATTTGTGTGCGCAAGTTTCATGAAATTGTTACGTGAAACTTAATACAATTAAAGAACCAATCGCTTGCATTGGTATTGACCACATCTGCTTCAGAAAGAATTTTTTCACGGATAAGGAAAAAAAAACATTTTACTTTTTTCCTTTAAATGTTAGTACAATAGACCCTACATAGTGATCAGCTAACAACAAGATGCATTATATGATACTTTAAAGTGACGAAACTCTATCAATGTCAGAAGAATTGGCCTGTGTCATGTGGCACGTAGTTAATTATGTTTTGATTGGTATCACATATGTGTTGATCATCATATAACTTATTACATCTAATTAAATAAAGCGTGTCATGCCATTTTTTTCCGGAAAATCTGTTGATGCATGCATATATGACCCAAGATGTGACTTCTCCCTTACAGCTCTAATATTTTCGAAAATTGCACGCGTGCTTAACATTGTAGTCATGCCATCAAAATATAGAAGCCTTTATGTTGTATGTTATACACGTGCGACACATTGTCGAACTTTTTCCGTTTCCTCGTTTTCTCTCTAGGGTGGTCGCAGACAGCCTAAAGGTCGGTCGCACTGTGGCGGCTGAGCAGTTCACCGAGGTAACCATCTACTTCTCGGACATCGTCGGCTTCACGACCATTTCCGCCAACAGCACGCCTATGCAAGTGGTCGACCTCCTGAACGACCTGTACACGATGTTCGATGCCACCATTGATGCGTATGATGTGTATAAGGTATGTTATCCTTTGTGTAAGAGTTGATGTGTTTACACGATGTTCAATTTCACCATTAATGCGTATGATGACTGTAAGGTATGCTATTCTTTGTGACACAGTTGATATGTATACACGATGTTCGATGCCACCATCGGTGCGTATGATGTGTATAAGGTATGCTATCCTTTGTGACAGAATTAACCGGTATACTCGATGCGTAATGCCAAAGACCCTCCTTTTTGACACAATGGCACCATAGATATGTTTAAAGTTATCGATGCCACCATCGATGTGTATTATGTGTATAAGGGATGGTATCCTTTGTGACACAGTTGATGTGTTTAGAGGATGTTCGATGCCACCATTTATGCATATGATTTATATAAGGTGTGCTCTCTCATGCGTCAGGGTTGATGTGTATTCATGATGTTCTATGTATATAAGGTAGGCTATCCTTAGTGACAGAGTTGATGTGTATTCATGATGTTCTATGTATATAAGGTATGCTATCCTTAGTGACATAGTTGATGTGTATTCATGATGTTCTATGTATATAAGGTAGGCTATCCTTAGTGACAGAGTTGATGTGTATTCATGATGTTCTATGTATATAAGGTATGCTATCCTTAGTGACAGAGTTGACGTGTATTCATTATGTTCTATGTATATAAGGTAGGCTATCCTTAGTGACAGAGTTGATGTGTATTCATGATGTTCTATGTATATAAGGTATGCTATCCTTAGTGACAGAGTTGACGTGTATTCATTATGTTCTATGTATATAACGTATGCTATCCTTAGTGACAGAGTTGACGTGTATTCATTATGTTCTATGTATATAAGGTAGGCTATCCTTAGTGACAGAGTTGATGTGTATTCATGATGTTCTATGTATATAAGGTATGCTATCCTTAGTGACAGAGTTGACGTGTATTCATTATGTTCTATGTATATAACGTATGCTATCCTTAGTGACAGAGTTGACGTGTATTCATGATGTTCTATGTATATAAGGTAGGCTATCCTTAGTGACAGAGTTGACGTGTATTCATTATGTTCTATGTGTATAAGGTAGGCTATCCTTAGTGACAGAGTTGACGTGTATTCATGATGTTCTATGTATATAAGGTATGCTATCCTTAGTGACAGAGTTGACGTGTATTCATTATGTTCTATGTGTATAAGGTATGCTATCCTTAGTGACGGAGTTGACGTGTATTCATGATGTTCTATGTATATAAGGTAGGCTATCCTCAGTGACAGAGTTGACGTGTATTCATGATGTTCTATGTATATAACGTATGCTATCCTTAGTGACAGAGTTGACGTGTATTCATTATGTTCTATGTATATAAGGTATGCTATCCTTAGTGACAGAGTTGACGTGTATTCATGATGTTCTATGTATATAAGGTAGGCTATCCTTAGTGACATAGTTGACGTGTATTCATTATGTTCTATGTATATAAGGTATGCTATCCTTAGTGACAGAGTTGACGTGTATTCATTATGTTCTATGTATATAAGGTAGGCTATCCTTAGTGACAGAGTTGACGTGTATTCATTATGTTCTATGTATATAAGGTATGCTATCCTTAGTGACATAGTTGATGTGTATTCATTATGTTCTATGTATATAAGGTAGGCTATCCTTAGTGACAGAGTTGATGTGTATTCGTGATGTTCTATGTATATAACGTATGCTATCCTTAGTGACAGAGTTGACGTGTATTCATGATGTTCTATGTATATAAGGTATGCTATCCTTAGTGACAGAGTTGACGTGTATTCATTATGTTCTATGTATATAAGGTATGCTATCCTTAGTGACATAGTTGACGTGTATTCATTATGTTCTATGTATATAAGGTAGGCTATCCTTAGTTACTTAGTTGACGTGTATTCATGATGTTCTATGTGTATAAGGTAGGCTATCCTTAGTGACAGAGTTGACGTGTATTCATTATGTTCTATGTATATAAGGTAGGCTATCCTTAGTGACATAGTTGATATGTATTCATTATGTTCTATGTATATAAGGTAGGCTATCCTTAGTGACAGAGTTGACGTGTATTCATGATGTTCTATGTATATAAGGTAGGCTATCCTTAGTGACAGAGTTGACGTGTATTCATTATGTTCCATGTATATAAGGTAGGCTATCCTTAGTGACATAGTTGATGTGTATTCATTATGTTCTATGTATATAACGTATGCTATCCTTAGTGACAGAGTTGACGTGTATTCATTATGTTCTATGTATATAAGGTATGCTATCCTTAGTTACAGAGTTGATGTGTATTCATGATGTTCTATGTATATAAGGTAGGCTATCCTTCGTGACAGAGTTGACGTGTATTCATTATGTTCTATGTATATAAGGTATGCTATCCTTAGTGACATAGTTGATGTGTATTCATTATGTTCTATGTATATAAGGTAGGCTATCCTTAGTGACAGAGTTGATGTGTATTCATGATGTTCTATGTATATAACGTATGCTATCCTTAGTGACAGAGTTGACGTGTATTCATGATGTTCTATGTATATAAGGTATGCTATCCTTAGTGACAGAGTTGACGTGTATTCATTATGTTCTATGTATATAAGGTATGCTATCCTTAGTGACATAGTTGACGTGTATTCATTATGTTCTATGTATATAAGGTAGGCTATCCTTAGTTACTTAGTTGACGTGTATTCATTATGTTCTATGTATATAAGGTAGGCTATCCTCAGTGACAGAGTTGACGTGTATTCATTATGTTCTATGTATATAAGGTAGGCTATCCTTAGTTACTTAGTTGACGTGTATTCATGATGTTCTATGTGTATAAGGTAGGCTATCCTTAGTGACAGAGTTGACGTGTATTCATTATGTTCTATGTATATAAGGTAGGCTATCCTTAGTGACATAGTTGATGTGTATTCATTATGTTCTATGTATATAAGGTAGGCTATCCTTAGTGACAGAGTTGACGTGTATTCATGATGTTCTATGTATATAAGGTAGGCTATCCTTAGTGACAGAGTTGACGTGTATTCATTATGTTCTATGTATATAAGGTAGGCTATCCTTAGTGACAGAGTTGACGTGTATTCATGATGTTCTATGTATATAAGGTAGGCTATCCTTCGTGACAGAGTTGACGTGTATTCATTATGTTCTATGTATATAAGGTAGGCTATCCTCAGTGACATAGTTGACGTGTATTCATGATGTTCTATGTATATAAGGTATGCTATCCTTAGTGACAGAGTTGACGTGTATTCATTATGTTCTATGTATATAAGGTATGCTATCCTTAGTGACATAGTTGACGTGTATTCATGATGTTCTATGTATATAAGGTATGCTATCCTTAGTGACAGAGTTGACGTGTATTCATTATGTTCTATGTATATAAGGTAGGCTATCCTCAGTGACAGAGTTGACGTGTATTCATTATGTTCTATGTATATAAGGTATGCTATCCTTAGTGACAGAGTTGACGTGTATTCATGATGTTCTATGTATATAAGGTAGGCTATCCTTAGTGACAGAGTTGACGTGTATTCATTATGTTCTATGTATATAAGGTAGGCTATCCTCAGTGACATAGCTGACGTGTATTCATGATGTTCTATGTATATAAGGTAGGCTATCCTTAGTGACAGAGTTGACGTGTATTCATTATGTTCTATGTATATAAGGTAGGCTATCCTTAGTGACAGAGTTGACGTGTATTCATGATGTTCTATGTATATAAGGTATGCTATCCTCAGTGACATAGCTGATGTGTATTCATGATGTTCTATGTATATAAGGTAGGCTATTCTTAGTTACTTAGTTGACGTGTATTCATGATGTTCTATGTATATAAGGTATGCTATCCTTAGTGACAGAGTTGATGTGTATTCATTATGTTCTATGTATATAAGGTAGGCTATCCTCAGTGACATAGCTGACGTGTATTCATGATGTTCTATGTATATAAGGTATGCTATCCTTAGTGACAGAGTTGACGTGTATTCATTATGTTCTATGTATATAAGGTAGGCTATCCTCAGTGACATAGCTGACGTGTATTCATGATGTTCTATGTATATAAGGTAGGCTATCCTTAGTGACATAGTTGACGTGTATTCATGATGTTCTATGTATATAAGGTAGGCTATCCTTAGTGACAGAGTTGACGTGTATTCATTATGTTTGATGTGTATTCATGATGGTTACACGTATCTGGTAATGTATTTTTAATAAGATTCAATTTGTTGCCCATGCACTCTTGATACATTTACTGCATAAATGTAACTAATGTGTATCCATGAAATAAGTTTTATCAACGAAATTACATTACCGATAAGATTATGTATCATCTGCAATCTCATTAAAACCATCTCCAGTCTGGCGCTACTATATTCTCCGCTGACTGGATCTGATAACTTCGTATTAGGGGTTAAGTTTAGACGACTTTTTCATGAGCCAATCAAATTGTTGCTTCAAAATGTTGTGGTGTAACTTTATATATAAACCACAAAAACTATGCACGAAATTTACGTGAACTTTGGATGTTTACTCGCCTAAGGTACCACTATATCCATTGTTATCCACGTGAACATTAACTGTACAAGATTCATTCCCGATGATCAGCTGGAAATGCATCATCTTTTCAAAAACCGTGGCCAAACTTTACTGTGCAAACAGCAATTTCATTGGGCGCAGCAGGACTGATATTTTATTGTTCAAAAGGTCATTTGAACGTGACCTATTATACGATGCCTTCAAATCCTAACAACGTTATGATTTGATTTTAATGAGATTGGTAGCATCTGCTGAGCTATAAAGCAAGTGCACTGTTCACACTTAAGACATCTTTAACACACAACGAACATATCCACCTGCAGGTTGAGACGATTGGAGACGCTTACATGGTTTGCAGTGGAATTCCGATTCGCAATGCCAACCGGCATGCGGGCGAGATCTCCACCATGGCCCTGGACCTCTTGTCCCAATGCGGACATTTCACCATCAAACATATGCCCGAGGTGCCGCTGCGAGTCCGGATCGGGCTGCATTCTGGTAGGGGCATTTGAAAAATATACACGGATTGTTGTGTTCTGCTAGGATCAATTTTAATGGGGCTGCATTCTGGTAGGCGCATTCTAAAAATGTACAAATATTGTTGCGTTCTGGTAGGGGCATTTTAAATGGGTCTGCATTGTGGCAGTATCATTTCAGAGATGTACAAAGATTGTTGTATTATGGTAGGCGCATTTTAAAGATGTACAAAGATTGTTGCGTGCTGGTAGTGGCATCTTTAATGGGACTGCATTAAAGATGGCATCTTTAATGGGACTGCATTAAACGCGTGGGTCCATTCTTAAAATATACAATGATTGTTGCGTTCTAGTGAGGGCATTTTAAATGGGACTTCATTCTAGCAGATGCATTTTAAAGATGTATAATGACTGTTGCGTGCTGGTAGTGGCATCTTTAATGGGGCTGCATTCTGGTAGGCGCATTTTAAAAATGTACAATGACTGTTGTATTATGGTAGGCGCATTGTTATTCGTATTGCATTCTGGTAGGCGCATTGTAAAGATGTACAAAGATTGCTGCATTCTGGTACGCGTATTTTAAAGATGTACAAAGTGTGTTGTGGTAGGAATATTTTTAATGTGGCTGCATAATTGTAGCACAATAGGTGCATTTTTTATGTATAAAGATTGTTGCATTCTGGTACGTGTATTTTTAAGATGTGCACTGTTTGTTGCGTTCTGGTAGGGGCATTTTAATGTTGCTACTTTCTGGTATTTTAAAGATGTTCAGCGATTGTTGTGTTATGGTAGACGCATTTTAAAGATGTATACGGATTGTTATGTCCTGGTGGGTGCACTTTAAAATGTAAACATATTGTTACGCATATACATATTCTTGTGGTGGAATTTTAAAGATGTACAGTGATTCTTGTATTCTGGTAGGCGCATTGTTACTATTAACACAGATTTATGCAATTGGGAAGGCATGTTGTAAAGATGTACACAAAGTGTTGCATTTTGGTATGCGCATTTTAAAGATGTACACATATGGCTGAATTATTGTCTTGTCATTTTTAATTGCAGCAAAGTAACGTCGAATATGACAAGGATCAACAATATTAACACATTGATAATTATTACACACATTTGTATTATATGTTTGCCCTTGCGTTATTAGATTGCCGCACTTTATGGACATTTTAATTAGCAGTTAATTTGTTTTGACCAATATCCTAACAACATATAGTTATGTTACCGATATGAAATATTCTTGATATATGTCACAAGCCAAAGCTTTTAGTATCAAAACAGGTCGATATATTAATAACTGCCAATATTTGTCTATACAAATGATATTATTGCATGTTAGAGTGACAAAAAATAATTGAACCAACAGTTCGCAACCTCCTTCATTCATAAAGGAGAATTGTCTGTGACTGTGTTAATTGCCTGTGCTTGCATTATATGTTTAATGTAAGTTGGTTTTAGGTAGTGGGAAGATCCAGGAATACAAAAGGTACAGGGTGCTCTAAAAATGTGCAGGGTGGAAACCTGGACCAGTTCTTTGAAATGTTATAAAACAATTTGGTTAATATTGGGATTTTATTAATTTAATGCTCAAAGGTTTTTAAACATGTTATCGTTATTTAAAATTGGCAACAATATATTAAATTTTAAAAGACATTCAATATTCAATTGTTTGCAAGCCCAGACGAGTGGGGGGGGGGAACTAAAAAGGGGCAGGGTGCAGTGCCTTGCTGTTTCAACCTGGATCTTTCCTATTATAGGGACTGATTGTTATTATGTTATGTCTGGGACGAATACCTTGGTGTTGGGCCGATTAACGCTACTACTCATTGCAGACAACATTTTTTACCAAAATATTTAGCACTTTATGATTGATATGTGTAGGATCTGGCACGAGTTGTCATTTTAAACAAGATTTTATTAAACGAGTTCAAAAATGTTGTTATTTAAAGAGCCTTTCCTGGGCGAGTTTAATGAAATCTTGTATTAAATGACAGCTAGGTATTACGTGATCAAACGCGTAAAATTGCAGGTTTATTCACTTTGTTACAATTTCCGAACACAATATTTTGACAGCCGAATTACTAGGTAGGGGATGTCAGCGTTGCGCTTAAAAACAATTGTTCCGAATAAAATTGACACAGATTTAAACACGTTCTCTAATATAATTTCGCAAATGACCCTAACAATATAAATGGATGAAATATCAAATATCAAACAACACGAATAAATAACAATTTCAACCAAATTGCCAACCGCAGACATGTTCAAGACGTCATACGAAAGAGTTCTTGCAATACATGACGTATGCCAATAACTGATGAGTCTAACCAATGGAAATGCTCGATTGATTATCTTACATACGTTTAAGATAAAACTATTCGTAATGGGTGTTTTACACAGAAAACAAGGAAGATCATGTCATAAAATGCTTTTGTATTAGAAACAATAACTTTTAACCAAAACATGCTTACTACAGACGGCACACTAAATGCGTTATTACTATTATTATTACTACTATTATTATTATTATCATTATTATTATTATTATTATTATTATTACTACTACTGCTACTGCTACTGCTAGTATTATAATAATAATAATTATTATTATATTTTTATTGTACTGGTATGCGCATTTGTACATTATCAATGTCAGTCGAAATTTTGCAATAAGGATACTGATCAGTGGCCACATGTTCACAGGTCCATGTGTTGCCGGGGTGGTGGGTCTGACCATGCCACGGTACTGCCTGTTCGGAGACACGGTCAACACGGCTTCCAGGATGGAGTCGACGGGCTCTGGTGAGTATAACGCATTTTAGTGCTTGTTTGTTTGTTTGGATTTTTCGCCGTTTTTAACAGTATTTAAGTCATATCATGGCGGTCAGCTAACCTACTCATACTTTTCCTGGGCAAGCTTAGCCGATCTAAGCGGTTTACCAGTACTAAGTGCACGTACTTATGCCAGTCAGTGAATAAATTCCTGGTGAATAAACGTACTGGACGTTGCAAAATTGTAATTAAAGTCAATTATAGTTAATTGCCAGTGCATCTAGTTGATAGCAGGCATTTACAACTTAGTGTGTACAGAAAACAGCCACCTTTCCACTAAATTTATCTATAAGGATCATACATAGTGGTGCGAGTAATTAGTGGTATACAGATGCAAAATATCGACCAAGGAAGTCTTTAATGCAGACCATTTAATCTGATAAATATATTTATGAATATTGCATTATTTGAGGGCAACAGTATTTTTCGAGGATTTGCAAAACGCACTATTTATTTTATTACAACGAAACAAAGGACACCTTGATAAACAAAGTGTTTGTGTAACACGGAGTAATTTACTCACTGTTTCATAAGCGCCGTAACTCTGATCAATCTGTATTTCGCCTCGACGTCATAGCAGGTGATATTGCAGTGTGGTATTTAAAATTATGGACGGCTCCGTTGTTATATAAATAAAGAAGGAAAACAGAAGGGTGAGGTATAATATTGTTTGATGTTTCAGCATACCAAATACATACCAGTGGAGCGGTTAAGGTCAAATTTAGCTATAAGATTGAAACATAGTGATCCGAGTATTAAGTGGTATACACATGCGAAATAGCGAACGATGGCATCTGATATTGTTTGATGTTTCAGCATACCGAATACATAGGAATGAAGTTGTCAAGGTCACATTTAGCTGTAAGATTGAAACATAGTGGACTGAGTATTTACGAGGGATAAACAAATGCCAAATATCGACCAATTTTAACTGCAATGTCATTGCATCTGATATTGTTCTATGAAAGCATACCGGATACATGTCAGTGAAGCGGTCAAGGTCATATTTAACTATACGATTGAAACATAGTGGTCCAAGTATTTAGTGGAATACAAATGCAAAATGTCGATCAATTTAACTGCAATGTCATGGCATCTGATATTGTTTGATGTTTCAGCATACCGAATACATATCAGTGAAGCGGTCAAGGTCATCCTTGACGAGCTCGGAGGCTACCATTTCCGGTACCGGGGTGAGGTCGAGCTCAAGGTAAGCATCCTTATGAAAATCTTAACTTAAAGGGGCATGTTCACAGAGTGGCAAATTGACATTTGTTTTCAAACTTATGTTATAGATCCCGAAAAGAAAAAAAAACATAATATATAAACAAGCTCAATAACACTACTGACATATAAATATATTGGAAATATAATAAAATCAATAAAAGTATCAAACGTTCGTAACGCTTTTTGTCGGTGTTTTGGAAAACACGTGTACTACTTACATATTGTTAAACATTCACTACTATTAATGTAAGTCAACATGGCCCACCCGGTAGCGCGATAGATTTTTGCTCCCGGCGGTCGTACGTTCTACTCCCGGTGATGGCATATCTTTAAATTAATATTTGTTTCTTTATATAATACCGCTATTTGATTTTAGTTAGTCCAAGTGCTTTATATCTTTGCAGTTAAGACATTAAATGACATTTTTCAAAACGACGAAAATCTGCAAACAAGTCCTGTTAAGATATATCTAGATCTCTATGTAAAAGTTTCATTTTCACCATAAAAATCAATATTTTATAAGAAAAATGTTGCATGACAAGAAGCATCTATCGATTCTCTTTACACCAGAATACAACTGTTTTATTCAAAATTTCAATTTAAAATGAAACAGCCACAGACATAAGGCATTTTATTATTTTAAGAACCGCTGTTAACATTTTAGTTTGTAACAATTGCGGTTATTTTTGCGTAAGCACCTGTTGAAAATATACCATTCTGAATACAAAAGAAGAATTGACCGTTGCAATTTAATTACTTTGTTTTCTTTCAGTTTTCATTAAATTATGTTATAGACGTGGATAATTGAAATTCCGGCATCAAAGTAAACTGAAACTTAGTATACCGACTTCCAACACGATTTGTTTGCTTCTTGATGCTTTAATACCAGCCAGATCATAGATAAAAGTGGAAATAAAGATACCAGTTAGATTTTTCTAGAACTTCTGTTTTGAATCAGGAAATAATTTACTCCAGTCCTGCTTTTCTGGCGAAGAGGTTGAAGCCGAAGGCGCTGTTGCTTTATTGAAATAATATTCATTCGTTTCTCTCCGATAGAACAAACGTGTTAAATCAATAGGTATCGTTTACAAATCAGAAAAAAACGTGCCCAGATATGCGTTCAATTAGCGATTTCTACTGACGATTTCTACTGATTAAATCAGGGGATAATGACACTAATTAGATCTCACCGCTCGCGCAATCCGGCTTTATGTGGACGTCATGTGTTTATCCTGATCAGTGAGCTGATAGCAAACGTACAAATATCCAACGTTCTAGAAAACTATCATGTCGTATCAAGAAATACACGTTTTCCAGGCATTATACTGCAATGTAGCGGTTGGCTTCTATTCAAACAGCTCAGTTAGAATCGTAATGGATTCCACTTTAACGCACTACAATTTTTCCCCTGAATAAAACAGTTAAGAAAAATATGAAGACTGTTGACAGTCAACTCTATATGTGGTTGATTTTGTCCCACACACAGTAAGTAAGCTGTAATTTAAAAAATATGTTCGCCACTTACAAAAGTTATTTTGCAACATTCGGTAACAGTCAAGAATCGACAAACATTTCTTGTGTCGCGAAACAAATATTGACGCTGAATTTTCCCAAATATTTACACGGATATTATATCAGGTGACCTGAGTTTGCTGACTCTAAACTGAGTATCCATAGTTGACTAATAAAGAGACATGCAAGGTTTGGACCTGAAGCAATCGAAAATCGCCATTCTGTTTTCCAGGGCAAAGGCATGGCTAAAACGTACTGGTTAGTTGGGAAAGACGGTTTTGATAAGGAACTTCCGTCCCCCCCACCAGTACCGAAGTAAGTACCTTATAGAGGAAATGAAGTAAAACAAACTGCAAATCAAACTTTCGCCATAGCGTTCAGAATAAAACATTATTAAATTGCAAGAAAATTAGTATTTTATTAATGATTTGGTATTTAATTGTTACAAGTTAACAATGCCGCGTTTACTCGAATGGTTACTACTTATCTGATTGTCTGTATAATTCTAGATTGTATTATCAATTAACGAATTGAATTTCCAATTAACAAATTTTGTATTACTAATAAACAAAAATGTATTACTAATTAATAATCTTGTATAATATTATATATTTTTATAAGTGATTTAATATTTAATGTTTAAGCTGACAAAGCGTTGTTATATGTTTACTTGAATGGTTACTACTCTATACGTATGTGTCGTTCTGTATAATTCTAGATTGTATAATCGATAACGAAATAAATTTCTAGTTAACAAATTTGTATAGCTAATAAACAAAAATGTATTACTAATTATAATCAAGTATAATTTTCGTGTGCATTTCTTTTTTCGCCTTCAGTGGAGATAATCATGGGTTGGTATTGGCATGTTAATGTTATTTGCAAAACAGTTTATTATTTATTAAATGTTTTAATTTAAAACATTAAATTCACTGTTAAATGTGTGTACAATAACTATTGCCTCAATGATTTTTTGGTTAGTTTTTTTGTTCAGATTTTAAACCGTTTTGTGAATCTCGAATAAACGTCTTTATGATTTTAATACCAATGATTTGTGATTAGTTTTTTGTTCAGATGTTAAACCGTTTTGCGAGATTGAATCACGAGTAAAAGTCTTTATGATATAATGTCAATAATTTGTGATTAGGTTTTATTAAGATATTAAACCTTCTTATGAGATTGAATCACGAGTAAACATCTTTATGATTTAATATGAATGATTTGTGATTAGGTTTTGTTCAGATTTTAAACCACCCTGTGAGATTAAATCTCGAATAAACGTCTTTTTGATTTAATATCAATTATGTGATTAGGCTTTGTTATATATTTTAACCCTCCTGTGAGATTAAATCTCGAATAAACGTCTTTATGATTTAATATTACATGTTTAACATCGTGATTTATTATCTATACTTGAGGTTTGCAAAACTGAAATAGTAGTAATGTGTATACATAAACCGTTATTAATTCTATTATTCTAATCTATATTCAAAATAATAATATACATATTTAACACATTTTTACAGTATATGCCTAGAAGATTTCAAACTGAAAGCGTTGAAGAGAACTGACACGACGGGGAAATTCAAAATATGCCATTCAGACTCCAAACCGTCCATTAACTCATGTTGCAAAACGGAAAGCAACGATGCATCCAGCAACGGTGACTCCAAACTGATAGTTGTTCAGCCTGTAGATAACTTTAACTGTGTTGATCAGACTAGTGATGGTGCAAATGCGGAGTGTGAAAATGCATCGTCATTCGACCAACCGGAAGTACAATCACGGGACAACCAGGGTTCGACAGATTCAGGAATAGCGATTAGGGGTGGTACGAGTGAACTCGTTGGTGAGACTAAACCGGACACAGTCCATCATGCCGTAAATTCAGATCGCCAAAGTGCCCGCGCAGGCGGCGGTGCTAGTAAAGCGGCACACGGCTTGCCAGGGTCTAATCTTCTAGCAACGAAATCAGTGGCAAATCCGCCTCAATCGGGGCGTCCTATAAGCCCCATTGTGTATGTAGAAATTGAGGAGCATGCGATGATTCCAACGTCAACCGTATCTTCTCATAGTCACAAGGCCAATCACTACAACGGAGGCGCAGAGGATAAAGAGCATCCATTGCATCCAACGTCTACCATATCTAGTCATAAAGCCAATCACTACAACGGAGAAGCTGGAAAAATAGCGCTAACGACAGAATGTGAGCAGGAACGGGAATGTGACTCAGTGAATAAACCATTGCCAGAAGATCTTGCACAAGAAGGATCTGAACCGCAGGCAATGGCTACTGATGTGCAAACGTCAAAACCAAACAAGGAATTTTTCAAAAACAAATCAAGGCGCCTAATGGTAGATACAAAATCGGACACAAAACATTCTGCACTCAGCCATTCTTCCAAAAATGCAGAAGTAAACTTTTGCAGTTGTAATTTAAAGAAACCTGACATAGTTCCTAAAGGTCATTCCGTATTGGCAAATGGGGAGCCGATGGTATATAGTAGTGGCAAAAACAAGGACAAAACATGTTTGATATGTAATAGAAATTATAATGCAGACGATAATAACTTGGATATTTTCCGAGAAAGTCTGGTATAGATCGATTCACATGCAATGTATTTGTTTAGGTCTGATTGCTTGTTTTGGTCGTTTATAGAAATGCACATGTCCCTCATTTAAAGAATAAATATACCGTTTTGGTTAATGATAATCGGTTTATAGTAATGCAATCATAAAAATCTTAGCAAAGATTATGATGTATTTTAAGCAATACGCACGTTTATAAACTCATTATACACGTGTTATATTGGTCGATACAACTTTTATGCATATGTGCATGTGATACTTGTATAGATACATTTATACTTTATTATTGATAATCGTTATGTTTTGAACGAATTGCGTGTTGTTAGTCTCTAATAAAATGAGATGACATTATATGCTACATTGTCGGTGGTCCAACTCTCATGTCAGATTCAGATTCAATATTTAATTTAAAGTCGGAGTATTTACATAACAAATAACATTACTAGCTATGGATAGCTATTGGCCGGCATTAATAACATAAAATATATACTGGTCATGTACTTAAATCCGGACAGTACTTAAATCCGGACACCTCAGGAAAAATGTGTTTGTACGATCAAGACCCATAATTCTATGGTATCAATAGATGCACGCACTTGTCTCACCAATGTATGTCAAGTTTCAACAGAATTAATTGAGTATTATTGTTGCTGTTTTTCTCCTTTCAAATGTAAACATTTGCACATGGTGGATTGAAATCAAAACAGTATATCTGATAAATAAAGCTTTACTGAGAAAAAAATGAAAAAAAAACACCAGAACAGGGTAAACCTAGAAGATGAACAAGATTACTGCTTAACAAGTTGTAGTTGAATGTTTATTTTTATTCTTTTTGTTTTTAATAAAACATATTTTAAAAAGTGTCCGGATTTAAGTACTCTCCCGCTGTATTTCGATATGTGTTACAGGCCTTTTCTCGACACATCATTCAGTGACTTTTAGATAGCAGATTCCACTCAGGTTCGACCAAAGTTTAAGATTAAACCTAACTTATTGTGTTTAACTTTATATTTTTGTTTGATGCAATTATCCAGAGAAATCGTCCAAAGACCTGCAAAAGTGTCCGGATTTAGGTACTTCACAAGTAATGCATACTTTGAACAAATGCATAAAAATATATTACTGATTAAGACAAATTACGTCATATTATACATTGTAATACACAAGTTAATCAAATTACAACATTATAACATATTACAAACAAAAATAAAATACCTAGCATAAGCTGATAAAAGGCAAACAAAAGCAACCCATAAGAGACTAAGCAGCACAAGCAGCAAGAAGAAAAAAGCAAAATCATGCGTATAATAGATAGCATGACATAAGACAAAGCAAAATCATGCGTATAATAGATAGCATAACATAAGAGAAAGCAAAATCAACGATTGAGAAGCACTTTTAAGCCACACCCAAGGAAGACACTTTTAACCAAATGAACAAATGAGTGACTTTTACTTTTTGCCCGGTCACTTAACTTGTGTGGGGATTGGTTATGAAACTATTTCTACGGCCATTCTCCCCCTACCTCTGATTCTAGTAGGGCAGTTGTTAGTTACTGGCATAGGTATGTGCGCTTAGTACTGGTAAACCGCTTAGATCGGCTAAGCTTGGCCAGGAAAAGTGTGAGTAGGTCAACTGACCGCGGTGATCTGACTGAAATACTGTTAAAAAACAAACAGAAAAAACATCAACTGAAATATTGCTAAAGGGGGTGATGTTTAAGTAAATTTTAAGAACATATTGCATTTTGATCAATTAAAACAAGCGAATTTCTTCAGCAGTATTAAAGTAAGTGAGACTGGTAAATTACTAAACCTCTGACAGCAAATAAATATATCGATCTGCAATTTAGAGAACTGAAGAGTTCGCAGGTCGTGGCTATTTTTCCTTTAATAACACGGACCTTATAAAGGTAGTTTCCACTAGCAAACTTTCTTTAAACCTAAAAGTCACTTTTTGATTTGTATTGTCCTTTACCATTGCAATAGTCTAGTAGCGGTTGTTCTAGGACCTGAGCCAATGTCCGAGAAAAAAGAAAGCCATGCAATTGTATATAAATTGTTCGTAAATAAAATAAAATTAAAACAAGTGATTTCTCAATTTTCCTTCCCACATGCTATCAGAAATAATTAGCTGGGTACAACTGTCTTAAGGTAAACATTGTTTTGCCATCAACCTCAAACGTTTTGAAATCTGAGAAAATAAACAAACCATGCATCATTTACCCATCAAGCATGATATGCACTCGCTATCTATTAAAAATAGAGCGTTCTTATCATACTTGTTATAATAAGTAATTGGTAAATATTGTATTTAAATCACATATGGCTGAAAATATCATCGGTCTGTCAGCTATTCTCCTATCAGCTTAAGTGTACATATAGTTCGGTCGTGAATTGTCAGTGATTATCTGCAAGTGATATTCGCGTCAATATAACCATTTTGTACTTGGAATAGATTAGTATGTCTGCTTATTAATGTTCATGCTATAATTTTCATTTGTTATGAACGTGTCGATAGATAACATATTATTATGTAGTCTTATTTTTATATGAACACTTCAACTTATTGTTTGTATTCGAAGATAAATACGAATAACACATTTACACCTTGGTTTCAATACGTCGTCCGAGACGTGTTGACTATTCCGATTATAAAGTATTATAAAATTGTTTATAATAGTGTTACACCTGTTAAGTTTTTGTTTTGTTTTACCGTCAGTCTGATATTGATTCCGAAAAAAAAAGTTAGCATTTAATTGAAAGATGAATATAGTTACGCTGACTATTATTTTTGTTGATTTATTAAATATAAAGGTATCTAAAAACAATAAAATATATTAGTGGATTATTTTTTGTTGAGTATATATTTAAACTTCTGTTATACGCAGAGTATAACAGAAACAATTTGGTTGTTGGATATTTTTTAAAATAAAAACACCGGTCCTCCAAGTAAACTGTTTATAATTACTTGCTTTGTTTATATGCTTAGTCAAGGTGGCGACGCGGTTTTAATCTGAATATTCACCGTTACCTTTCGGCGAGCCGCATGATAAACTAATAAAACACGAGGAACTTCGATTAGTTTCTTCGTGTTTAAAATGTAAACAATATAATTAAACACATTTCAAATACCATTTAGTCTAAGAAAATGCAAAATATTTAATGTTTTATTTTATGTGTTTGTCAAATCTTCACTAAAATCTTTATGGTTGTCTTAACTTGCGGAACCTTGTGTCTGCCTTACACGAAATCGTGTGTACTTAATATCGTTGCATGATCTTTAGAAACTCTAATGTGTTCAGCCATTCAGAAAGCTAGGATTCATTTGTGTCAGCCCATGAGAGTTTTGGCACAAATGCAGTATCTGGGCGAAAATGAGTTATTGGCAGTTTTGAATACACTGATATGTGTAGAAACTGGAAATGGCTTCCTTTTTTCTCAGTCCTGCGTTTTGAGCAAGAATTAGCATTTTAAGTAACACCACCATAACGATAAATGTTCACATTTTACACAGATTTTAATGTTTGTCATGCATACAATACTGAACCTAGCAAGGTGAGGACAAGTAATTTATACTATATATATTTACTGGGCTGCCTTTCCCAAATAACAAACTTTGAATGTACAAATGTTTTGGACAAGAAATAAAAATAATAAAGATATGGTTGCTATGGCAACCAAACAAGCAATCATAGCAAAAATTCTAATTATTCTACAAATAACCTAATAAATAACTTTTTTTTTTTTACAATTTTCAAGATTTCAACTATTATTTGAAATATCTTAATCATAATCCTGACTTTTTCATAAAAATCACGTGCCTCAACTTTGACGTCAATTTTCTCGAATGAGGCAAGCCGCAATTGGGATAAGAAATCTCATGGACTGCCAAATTTTGTTTTAAGAAATCACACATTTTGCTGCAGGAAAATGATACAAAAAGACAATAGGTATACGTATCATTAGTACACAAGGTTCTTGATATTGGTTGGCGAGTAAGTTTACAGACCGTTTTTTCCCACAAGAAATTCAATCTCTCCCCAATATATTGTAGTAGATTCATTTTCAATGCTTTTGGCAAGTGCATCACACGAATAACCGTGTGCTCTATTAGTTAATTAGATGAACGTTTATTAAGCAAAATATACAGAAGACCAAAGCCCAAGTGGACAAAGTATGCATACAATGATTACAAAGAGAATATTTTATTTATGATATCAAGTAATAAATAATTACATTGCAAAACATATGTTCTATATAAAGAAATGTCGTAGTTACTCCTACATGTTTATTTTATATTTAACATAAGCTCTAAACATGCTACCTATACGACACGAAACTGCTTTGTTTAAAGTATCAAAATTTAGTCCCTTTTAAAAACAAAACTAAAAGTGTTTACGCATGCACCAAAAGTGGTATCCTGTTTAAGAACAATAATCTCTACAGAAGCGCAAGTTACTAGTATTACTGTATACAGAACGCTACAGTATATAAATACAAACAATATTATCCTATTATTATAATATATTGCAGTAGATACACGTACATGCGTAAGTCAAAACTTTCAGATGCTATCCATGGGACAATTGACCTTACGACCAGATTTGATTGACAATGTGTTTAGCCATTCAGAAAGCTAGGACTTAATTGTTTGACGGACATGTCTTGTACAAACATTCATACACTGTCAGCGGTGTTTGTCGGACTTTTACCTAAGTAGGCGTGGTTATAAAGCCCATAGCGTAACGTCAATTGCTCTGTTTATTGGAATGTTATCGGTATGTCCATATGTTCGCCGCCACTGACGGACATCGAGACATCGTCTGGACAGAAGGCCTAATGTTCACAAAGGATTCACTGCATAATCAAGATCCATCTTAGCTATGCAATTGGTAACTTGCCTTACATACCTATGCATAAGGACATTGGGTTGTTACATAGGCAATTGGTCACTTGCCCTACTTTCCTGTACATAAGGACATATGGTTGATACATAGGCAATTGGTCACTTGCCTTGCATACCTATACATATGACATTGGGTTGATACATAGGCAATTGGTCACTTGCCTTACATACCTATACATAAGGACATTAGGTTCATACATAGGCAATTGGTCACTTGCTATATATACCTATACATAAAGGACATTTGGTTCTTACATAGGCAATTGGTCACTTGCCTTACATATCTATACACAAGAACATTGGGTTGATACATAGGCAATTGGTAACTTGCCTTACATACCTACACATAAAGGACATTGGGTTGTTTTCATACGCTATTGGTCACTTGCCTTACATACCTATGCATAAGGGACATTGGGTTGTTTCACAGGCAATTGGTCACTTGCCTTACACACATTTACATAAAGGACATTGGGATGTTTTTATAGGCAATTAATCACTTGCCTTACATACATTTGTATAAAGGACATTGGGTTGCTACATAGGCAATTGGGTTGTTTAATAGGAGTAAGTTCTCTACTGCTGATGTGGGCATTCCTTTATTCTTATTCGTCTACATTTTCGAGCCAGCGTCAGCGTTAATGCATCATAACGAAAATATGACACTGACACTTCAAGCTATCTCTGTAAAACAACACGTTGGCATTATCGTATGCTCAGGTTCTCCAATATACCTTTTTAGTACATGCCACTACTAATGTAAGCGACTCAAAATCGATTGAAAGAGATTAATTTCCATTCATTGCTATGGAATCAGAAGGACACTAGCATTACTACGTGTAGCTGAAAAACATTAACTAGACACTCAGATTAGTGTTTTCGAGCTATACAACACAGAACCTAGACATCACCCCATTTACAGTTTACTTAATATAGCTCAAAAGCACTAACCTGATACTGACATTTATGCATGAATATGTGAAAATACCGTTACGAAGAACACATTAGGTTCGGTACTGGAATCTAGTTAAATCGACGGAAGTGTATCCCAAACTTCTCGCAGTGGTCATTTCCCTATTGGTAATCTGCAGTTACCACTGCAACCATGCACGGAGTTAAAAACTTCCAGATTTGGAAGTTTTCAGGGGAGACGATTATAGGGAGATTGAAGAATAATTTATTTTACAAAATTTCAATTTTATCATAATTATTTTATAACCGTGACACAGACATGTTGCGTTAATGGTCCAGGTATACATACTACAGTCTGTGAAAATGTTGTTGATAATGAGGGGATAAACCATTAACTGAAAATAGGGAGAATAGTGCTTTTACCGACTGTACGAGTGAAAATTAAAAACAAAAAATATAGAACTAAATGAAGTAAACATAACAACGCAAGGATTTTACGTTTTCCACGTTTTTATCATGTGATTGTCCACGATTTTATTTCGCGCAGTGTTTTGACTATGGTCACGAGGAACTTCATGCCGGCAGGGATTTAAAATAGAGCTATGCTCGGAACCAGTTAAATCTCTGCGCGGAGGTTGAGTGTATCCCACTAAAATACTGTAATTGCATAATTAAACTCATGAAACTCGTGCAAAACCGAGTATAAATATAGTAAACAATTCAAGCGCGTAATTTATGCTAAAAAAGTTCATGAGTATCAGATTAATGTGTCCGAGCTTTACACCTAATCAAATGTATAGTATGTATGAATTGTAACTGGAAATTGAACTTATAGAGAGATCCCGACTGATGGGAAATAACAAGTGCATTTACAGAATTGTTATGTGTACATGAGTTGTCTTTAGTTGAATTGTAAAGGACGTTTCCCCAAATGAGAATCATACTGAAATTGACTGAATAGTTTACCTAATCATAGTTTTACCAGAATATCATTGGATTCACAATTGACATTGCATATACAATCAAAATGCTGACAGAGTAGAAAGACTGTTGACGAGAAAATGATAGAAACAAAAATAAAGGGAGATAGAGTTCAAAACGTTTCTAAGAACGCATTTGTTTGAATGAAATTTAATTTCCGCAATGCCCTACTTTCAACATTTTGGCAGATATATAGCCGATGGAGCGCATAAATGTGGGGGTATCGATTGTAAGTGCTTCGTAGCCTACAAAGTAAAAAAAGTAGGTCACGCGATTCGGTCTCTCAAAATCGCCCGACTGAAGACCACTGGCTTCCTCCAACAGTATAAAAATCATGTGGCAAAATCTGTTAAGTTCTATTCTCCAAAGCACTTGATTGTTGCTTTACAGTGATCTGAATAGCTGTTTTGTAATCAACGGTTATGAAACTGAACTTATAATCAAGAAAACTTAATGTGTAATTGCTTTGCCATTGTTTTCATAAAGTAAGAGGTTTGGCCGATTGGAAAATCAATGTTTAATTCTACCTCCACCCCACTGCAATTAAAATAATAAAATATTAAAGGTACTGAACTTCAGATGGAGCAATCGTCAAAAAAGAAAATTGTCAAAAATCATGATTTTTTACATAATCGTAAGGAACACATTAAACATTTAGACACGATTCTTTTATTTAGCTGAAAAACAATGATTCTAAATATAACTTTTTATCGTCCAAAAATCTATAACGTCTGCAGACGCTATAACCCATCAAGTAATTTAAAATAGCGCCATTTAGTGTTGTCGAGTCGCGCTTGCAAATTGCAAATATAATTTACATGTGTTGACCACACAAAAATAACCCAATGCTTCGCCTAAGACAAAAGAACAATACAAATCTACTTCGATATTCGATACGAATGACCACATTTTTGTTTTGACCGTGAAGCAAATCAATCACGTGACTAAGCAGGTGCTTGCATTGCGGAAAACCGCGGTAGTTTTAAACCGGGAATACCCGGTTCAACGATAGTGCAAACTAATTTAACTTCTATTTTTCAATGAAATATACAGTTTATTACAATATGTAATCGTGTTTTATACAAATGGTAATGGTTTTACACATGTTTTACCGTTTTGGCATAATTACAAAAAACGCAATCTGGAGTTCAAAACTGGTTGCTCAAAACTTTAATGGCCAGTTAAGCTAACAGCCTGTAAACTTTGGATGTCATTAACATTAATATTAGAAGCAAATTATTTCACAAACATTTTAACATTATTTCAGCATAACAATTTATATAGGATAAACACACAGTTTAAAACTGCGATGTTTAGTTTATATAAATGTCCCTGTCATAATTTGTCTGGCTGTTAGCTTAATCGGCCATTAAAGTTTTGAGAAACTCACCCCAGTACCTTTAAGCATTAAAACAATGCAAAATTGTTATGACCGAAATTAAATAAAACAAATTTGTCAATTAAAATTAACACAATTAACTACCTGTATAGGAAAGCATGTTTTGATCGACGAGAATTTATAGAAAATAAGATTTATAAAAAAAACAACTGAATAGTTCTTCGTAGCTTGAGAGTGACTCATTATTGTCTTTAGTACATGTACTTAAATTATGGCTAAAATATCCAAGTAATATCTGTAACATCCGCTGATATCTGTAAAACAACACAACACAAATTAATACACCGATATAATTCTTATTTGACGTTATTAACGACCACTAAGACACCCGACCGAGATTGCATTGTGAAACATTATCATTTCTATATAGAATCTATTAGCATAGAATATCAGTAGTTTCTTACATCAGAACATATGCTGATCCAACTGTTCTATTTACGTATAGAGCGCGCTTTTGACCGGCTATTAAGAACGAAATGCAAAACATTCAAGTCACACAATTTCATGACGTTGATGATATATTTTATCCTACCACAAAATGATATTTATAAGAAAACTCAAGGGTTGGATAAACTTGAACTTTATACGACCTTCAATCTTTATTCGACACCTACATGTACAAATGTTGACGGACAACTTTTTCCACGAAACATCAGTGACGTCAAAAACAAGTTATTACAAAGACTAAGAAACGGAACGGTATTTTACAGGAAAATATTCATGGAAATGATTGCAACAATACCCGTACGCATAGTAATCATTTTAAAAAACAATGCAACTATACCTTTATGTATATATTAACATAATTCAAATAACTACACTCGGCAGGCCTCGCCTTGTAAACCTTTCTTCAACTCGTCGAATAAATTAAAGTACACAAAGAAACTAAATCTATTCTCTATATAGTTTGGAAGGAATGGGTGGAGACGTCCAGACTCCATTCCGACCATGGAACAAGTAATTTTCCAGAATGCCGATGTCTTGAGGTTGTTTGTTTGTATGGATTTTTCGCCGTTGTAACAGTATTTCAGTCATATCACGGAAGTCAGTTAACCTACTCACACTTTTCCTGGGCATGCTTAGCCGTACAAAGTGCACATACTTATGCCAGTAACAGACAATTGCTCTATTTGAATCAGAGGTAGGGGGAGAATGGCCGTAGAAATAAGTTCATGACCAATCCCCACACAAGTTATTAGTCCGGGCTGGGGAGTTAACTCACGAACCCCGGACTGACAGTCCAGAGCTCTACCAGCTGGGCTAGCCAAGCCCGGCTACTAATGTTGAGATTAGTAATGCCAAAAATAACTAAATATTGTCAACGATATGGACCGTCTTTCACCTCGTCTCTCATGGAATTGGCCAGTCAAGACCCGACATTATAATATTGGCGTGTTCGGGAGAAGTTTCTCGAATGTTGACGTTATTGATTAAAAACAGTATAATTCGAGATGTTGTTATGTGTTGTTATGACAATAGAATATACGCAGTATATTTTAACCCCAGTCATGAAAAAAATGTAACAACAACAAGGACATCGATTTTATTATGATGCTATCTTTATAAGATAACCATATTCTTTTTGATAAAATTCGCTCGATTGTCGAGAAAAGTTGTCAACTTTGCATGAAAATGTACGCAGTTTTCATGAACACTTCACTTACGGTCGCAATATTAAATCGAAAATTTCAAACTGCATACGATAAATGATGATAATGATATCGTACTACTTTTTCGCGAGAGGCTTAATATTTTCTTGAAAGTTTGGAATTTAAAAAAAAAATGTGATAACTATCTTGCCCAAATATTCTAACTGTTCATGAAATCTTTTTTTCGCGATAACTCAAAATATATTGCGAAAAAAAAACATCAGATTATCTTATGCAGTGCTTGGTACTACTTTTACATTTTTTTTATAACCAGTTAATATTTTCACAAAAACGTTATATTATTTCGCGAAATAAAAGTTTTCGCGAAAGTTGTGTAAGTTTTCATGACAATTTGTTTAACTATCATAAAAAGGTGTCTGGTTATCTTATGCAAAAGTGTGCCACCATATGACGCTCCTAGCAGACATGCGCAGTTAGCCGATATTGCACAACGCCAATGATGTGTGGACAGTGTCTGGCTGAAATTTGATACGCAAAAACCGGCATTTTAAGTAATATTAGTCCATCCACGTGTTGATATTTGATTTTGTCTATGTCTCATGACTAAGAAAGTTTCTTAGTCTCAGTCTTAACTTAAAATCTAATATAATTCAAAGCTGACATGTATATAATAACCAATTTCATTGGTCAAACTTTTTAATTCACATGAACAACGCTGAAGATGAGCTTTTCGTGTCCATGATCCGACGAGTGGCGTCAACAATTTACTTCGAACAACGTCTTCTCTGAAACCGATTGGTGAATTTAAGCTAATTTAAATAATTTCATAGGAATGTTCGTTGGGTGACTCTCCACCAATTTCCTTATAATCAGGGGCGATGCCCTTTTTCCTTGTATGGAGATATTGAAAACTTTGTAAATCTTCTTATAAGAATTTCGAAGTAATTTTACAGAAATATTCATATTGTTACCTCTACCAAATTTCCTTAAATCCAGGCCGCCAGAAAGCGGGCAGTATATATGGCTATTTTGAAAAGTTAAAATAACTTTTCTCAAACTAATGAACCTATTTCAAAAATATTTTACAGAAATATCCCTTAGATGAATGTCTTCTATCAACAATTTGGATTCGATAATTGCCAGTGACGGAGCAGTGCAATTTTCCTTTTAAAGCTATATTGAAACATTTATTTCGGTTCTCTAAAACAAATGGACTATGTCTAACCTATTGTATTGCAGTATTCAATTGTTGCCCTCTGCCAGATTCTTTCAAATTAGTTTGATTCGTTGAACATTCCGGACCACAAGTGGCGTGGTAGTTTTCTTTATATGGCTATACTGAAACTTTGAAATGCTTCCTTGCCTTCTGGTCTTCTAATCGACCAGTTTCAAAATCATTGCACATAAAATGTTAATTGGACAACAGGCAACCCTATTACAAATTTCTTGAAAACATTTTAATTCGTTAAAACATGACCACGAACATGGGCGGGATAACGTACGTTTCTATGCATGCGACGTACGTTTCACGGCGATACGGTCGTTTGGGGTATAAAGGATTTTAGGGTATAAAGGATAATGTGGAATAACTTTTTGTAACGTATTTAAACGTATTTCGATGTTATTTTTTTTGGTGTTGGTGCAAAGGAAATGCAATTCATCAAAAAATTAAAGCAGTTATTGCAACAATATGTTTGGGTTTTTTTTGTTTGTTTTTTTAACACACTATTGTGTGTGTTTCGGCTATCCTTTATACCCTAAAAGACAGTTATGGCACTAGTGTCAATTTTCTTACATAGTTTTAATTATCTAGTAACAAATCTGCAAGATATTAATAGATCAATCATTTTGAGTGATACCAATAGAATATCAGTGCTCCAGATAGGCTGCATATCCATGTAAATTAGTGTACGACATTTGGATTTGAAGCCACTAGCCCGTTCGGGCTACCAGACATTTCACCTAAGCCGAAAACAAATAATATTTGGTGAAAATTTAAAAACTCTGGCAAGACAATAGACAAGACATTTGTCCTTCCATATATAATCTTTCATTTAGTGAATTAATTTTTAAAACGTAGAATTTAGACGTCAAATCTTTAGCTATCCGTTAAACACCAAACGACTGTACTGCTTCAGGTCCACTTTGGATTTTTCTTTATTTTTATACTATGTTTGATGCAGAAAACTATCGCAGTCTCGGACCTTTGTAACGAATCGTTAAAGATGTGGACTTTGGTGCGTGGTGTTTCAACCTAATTACTTCAAACGGTTATACATGGATGTATAGTGTGTATTGAAGAGATTCGAGATTATTCAATTCTGACATTTGATTTTGTTTTCTAATTTTACTTCTCTGGTGTGATTACAAATTGCATTACTTCTGGTAATTTAAATTCACTATCGTATTTATATTTTTCAATGAAAATATATTTTTTTTATATGCATATGCATATCGCCAACAAAATTAATACGTCTGACGCATCTCTGTGAAAGGATATTCGCCTTAAACGCCTAGTTTAATCTATCTTTATTTGACTATTTGACTGCCCCCCACCCACGCCTCAAATCTGCGGTATAGTACTCCATTCCTGTGTATTGGCACACTGCTGTGGTCACAGTGTGGACACAGTGAGGCGACCCTTATCAGCTGAGAACAATTCACCTCTGCAATTGAAACAGTGCACTCAGCCATTGCTCAGCCAGCTGAGGGGAGATTGCAGGTAATGATAAAAGATGTTATGGTGGGCCATTGCACAGGTGAAATACCCCTATGGAGAGGCCAGACATTCCTTAAACTAGGCAGGTAAACCTTTAAACCTTAAAAATGCAGTAGATGTTTTAAGAATACGAATGTTTTTAATAAGGCATTTTTATATATTAGCACCTTTAACAGTCGGATATTCTGTATGTGTGTGTTTCATTTAAAAAAAGTTGCAATTTTGTGCGTAAATGTATACCTTGATTTTATTTTTTATTCACGTATCTTGTAAAGTTTTGAAAATTAGTACATGTGTGTACGCGCCGCATCTGGTCGTCTGGATTTCTGTTATCCAACAATCGGTTCTTGCATTATCTGTGAATATACACGTTCATGCCGCAAGTGAGAATCAACAAGTCTGGCGCATCAATGTGAGAGGCTATTTACAATATTTCTGTTATGAAACAACATTCACGATCCATATATGTGAATATTAAAGGAACATGTTCACAAATATTTGTAATTTTTAATATGCCATTAAACGTATTAACTAAGAAAAATGCCATGAAACGTCTTAACTTGACAAATAAAAACATCTGAACTAAAGAGCTCAAGTTCTATAACAAGAAAAGCACAAACAAGACAAAAGTGTTGCTCCCCACGGGGTTCGAACCCCGGATCTCTGGATCAAAAGTCTAACGCGCTAACCTCTCGGTCATTCCGACTTGTATAGGCCTATCTTATCGTGTATGTTCTATTTTATGCAAGTGATTCATGTGTTTTCCACAATTTCAACGAAAACAACAGAAACACTTCAAACAATTCTAACATTTTGCGTTACAAACGCTTTATAATTTTATCCATTGCAACTGATGATTTTTCTTTAACGAAACGGTATTTACAGTACATTTCAATGTCAGTAGTGTTATTTCGCTCTTTCATATACACTATTCGTTTATTTTTGGAATCTATGACAAAAGGCTTAATATTTGTCAATTCCTCAGTCTGTGAACAAGTCCCTTTAATGCGACAGTGCTACTTTGCTTGCAGAATGTCAACGTGTTGTATTAACAGGTTTATATATCGTCGAAAGGCCAACAGTTCCTTCTATATAAAATGGTGTTGATCCAATGACATCGTGTACTTGTGTGATGGACGTCTGAGAAATATCGCATATATCACAGGTACGATATTTCATAATAACTATTACTTTACTACTATACAAATAATATTAACTGAAAGAACAATAATATTAATAACAATAATAACAACAGGAATAATCAGTTATATATCATCGAACTAAAAATTAGATGGTATACACAAAACAAAAGTTATAACGCACCAAATGAAAATTGTTGTATTTTCTTAATTTATACGAATTTCAGCTGCGCCATGGTAAACACGAAATTCTGTCGTAGTTTTCTTTCCCAGTATTTTGGTATGAACACATGCATGTAAAACTCAAATAATCATAGCGGACATTTGAAGAAGAATTTCTTATTAATAAAGAAAATGCATCAATTTCCATTTATTTCCATTTGGTGCGTTATACAATGTGTTCATTATATGTTCTAGATGCAAATATCGTTCCGTTTTTTGTGCAATAGTATATAATTATAATGGTGACAACGAGATGAATGTGTTGAGAACTATGCAAGTTTTGAGTACAACAGTCTATGTAGTATACGTTGACCGAAAGTACCTATGAATATATGAATATAGCTGCATATAACCAATTCCCTGTCTAATCCACACGTATCCCCAACCGTAAATATACAACAATGATTGAGTATAGTTAGCCCAACAGTTTTTTTCCAGAATCAATCCATTGTTTTTAACATTTATAATATTGTTTAGGGTATCTGTTATTATGCTTACACCAGTATTAAATACAATTAACAAATACAATTAACAAAACCTATAACACATAAGGGGAAACGTTCACATTCATCAAGAACAAAGCAGGTAGCAGGTATTAGTAGGCTTTTTGAACATACAAGCAAATTTTGTGATCCATAACATACAAGTGACTTAGCCACACTATAAATATATTAGTAATGAATTCCTTGACTGGTAGGTATCCAAATGACTTTTAATAAGTTTAAAGGGACCTGTTCACATTTTGGCAAATTGACAGTTTTCTTTTTTTTTGTTATAGATCCCCAGTATTAAAATACATTTGAAATAAACAAGCGAAATAACACTCCTTACAGAGAAATATATTGGAAATATAGTGTTGCTTATGAAAAATCATCATTTGAAAAGGATATAATTATAAACCGTTTGTAGCGCTTGTTCTCTGGTATTTTTGGAAAACACGTGTATCTCTTACATGGGGTTAATAAAGCCTAAATGGCCGAATGGTTAGAGCGGCAGAGTTATTATCCCGACGATCGAATGTTCGACTCCCGCCCAGCATTTTGTATTTACTGTTTTCTTTATATAATATTTGTTTTCTGTCAGTCCAGATGCTTTAGTTTTTGCAATTAAAATATTTTATTGCCTTTTTTACATAAAAAAATCTTTTAACGAGTCCCGTCAAATAGTAACAAAATGAGTGTTGTGCCTGCGCACGTAGCTTTTCATGCGTCGTGTTCCAATAGCTTTTCATGCGTCGTGTTCCAATAGCTTTTCATGCGTCGTGTTCCAATAGCTTTTCATGCGTTGTGTTCCAATAGCTTTTCATGCGTTGTGTTCCAATAGCTTTTCATGCGTTGTGTTCCAATAGCTTTTCATGCGTTGTGTTCCAATAGCTTTTCATGCGTCGTGTTCCAAGATAATTGCGGTGTGATTAGATGGGGTCCATACACTCAAAAGAGTGATCTATAACATAAAATAAGCGTAATACTATCGAAAATACTAAAATACATAGTTCCCTAATAAGTAAGTGTCCAAATTACATTTTTATAACTATAAAAGGTAACAAGAGGGCCCTGAAGGCCCTAGGACGCTCACCTGAGACCTTGTAACCCATTTGGAATTTGCATCCCCGAGGCGTGGCTTATTTTTATCACAGGGGCATAATTTGAACAATCTTGAACAAACCTCTGGGCCTTGCAGTTTCATGTACAGATGTTTAAAGTCATTTTGCTTTTTAAGTCTATATAAACCATGTTACCCCTCGGGGTGTGGCCAGATTTGACCCCAGGGGCATAATTTGAACAATATTTGGAGAGTACCACTATGCAATGTTACGTACCAAATATAGGAAAGCTGTGGGCCTTGCCGTTTCAGAGGATAAGAGTTTTTGCTATTTAAGTCGATATAAACCATGTGAACTCTAGGGCGTGACCAGTTTTGACCCCAGGGGCATAATTTGAACAATCTTTGTAGAGGACCACCATACGATGTTACATACCAAATATGAAACCTCTAGGCCTTGCGGTTTCAGAGGAGAAGATTTTTAACGTCATTTTGCTATTTAAGTCTATATAAACCATGTGACCCCTGCAGTGTGGTCAGTGTTGACCCATGGGGCATAATTTGAACAATATTTGTAGAGGACCGCTTTACGATGTAACATACCAAATATGAAACCTCTAAGTCTTGCGGTTTCAGAGGAGAAGATTTTTAAAGTCATGTTGCTATATATTCTATATAAACCATGAGACCCCCGGGGCGTGGCCCGTTTTGACCCCAGGGGCATCATTTGAACAAACTTTGTATAGGACCACTAAAGGATGTTACATACCAAATATGAAACCTCAGGGCCTTGTGGTTTCAGAGGAGAAGATTTTTGCTATATATTCTATATAAACCATGTGACCCCCGGGGCGTGGCCCGTTTGGACCCCAGGGGCATCATTTGAACAAACGTTGTATAGGACCACTAAAGGATGTTACATACCAAATATGAAACCTCTGGGCATTGCAGTTTCAGAGTAGAAGATTTTTAAAGTCATTTTGCTATATATGCTATATAAACCATTTGACCCCTGGGGTGTGGTCAGTTTTGACCCATGGGACATAATTTGAACAATCTTTGTAGAGGACCACTATAGGATGTTACATACCAAATACGAAAACCTCTGGGCCTTGCGGTTTCAGAGGAGAAGATTTTAAAACACATTTTGCTATTTAGGTTTATATAAACCATATGACCCCCGGGGCGTGGCAATTTTTGACCCCAGGGGCATAAATTGATCACTCTTTGTAGAAGACCATTATATGATATTATATACCAAATAAGAAACCTCTGGCCCTTGCGGTTTCTGAGGAGAAGATTGTTAAAGTCATTTTGATATCGAAGTTTAAATAAACCATGTGACACCCGGGGCGTGGCCAGTTTTGACCCCAGGGACATAAATTGAACAATATTTGTAGAGGACCCACTATAGGATGTTACATACCAAATATGAAAGCTCTGGTCCTTGCGATTTCAGATTATAAGACTTTTAAAGACATTTTGCTATATAAGTTTATATAAACCATGTGATCCCTGGGGCGTGGCCAGTTTTGACCCAGGGGCATAATTTAAACAATCTTTGTAGAGGACCACTATAGGATGTTATATACCAAATATGAAACCTCTGGGCCTTGTGGTTTCTGAGGAGAAGATTTTTAAAGTCATTTTGCTATATATTCTATCTAAACCATTTGATCCCGCGGCGTGGACAGTTTTGTCCCCAGGGGCATAATTTGAACAATCTGTGTAGAGGACCACTATAGGATGTTACATACCAAATAGGAAACCTCTGGGCCTTGTGGTTTCTGAGGAGAAGATTTTAAAAGTCATTTTGCTATATATTCTATATAAACCTTGTGACCTCCGGGGCGTAGCCCGTTTTGACCCCAGGGGCATAATTTGAACAATCTTTGTAGAGGACCACTAAAGGATGTTACATACCAAATATGAAATCTCTGGGCTTTAAAAATCTATTTTTAGCTCTGGTGACCTACAAATGCAGCGGACCGTAACGATTTGAACAACTTTGAAATAGGGTCACCCATTGATCATTCCTGTGAAGTTAGGTGAAAATCTGCAAAGCGTTTTAGGAGGAGATCTTGTTTGAATGAAAAGTTGACGACGGACAGGCGGACGCACGCACGCACGCACGACGGACAACGGGCGATCACAAAAGCTCACCTGAGCACAAAGTGATTGGTGTACATGTGCACAATATAAATTCCGGGTGGATTTTATTCTCATGCATTTATCAATTAAGACAATATTTATTTGTACAATGTTCTTCATTTCTCAAAGCGTCGCCATTTCTAAAAACAATAATTTCGGTTTTATTAAGATCAATTTCCATTCTTGTTCTCATACAAAATAATTTACAACGTTGAATCTTAGTTGTAACGAGTTTACTGTTTTAGCGCAACATATGACATGTTAAATTCCATAATATATCCCTACTTTTGCGTAACATCGTAGAATACAGCGATTCATACATTTTAGCAATACATGTAAACTATTCCGTTTCTGTAGCGACTGGAATGGTGGTTATCTGATCAAAATCAATATATAAACTGTGAAATGTACCCCCTTTCTCGTACCCCAGATTTGGTTGGGGGGGGGGGGGGGGGTCAAATTAAGAAGGGTTACACTAGGCTATTAACCACGACCACAACATTCAATAGGTCTACTTTATGACATGTAATGCAGCTTTCAGACGACATATTTTAGAATCTTATACTAACGTACGTTCGTATGTATGCATGTATGGGAAGGCAGACGGACGGGCGCACGGTCGGACGGATGGCTGGTGGATGGAAGGATGGATTACGTAGATACAAGTACGTACTAACGGACGGACGAATGGATAAACTGACGGAAGGATGGTCGGACGGGTGAAAGAATTGACTGGCGGTTCGATGGCACATTCTTTGCTTTTTTCAGAGCCGCAAGCTGCTACAATGAACGCATCGTTATTCGTGGTGAATGACACCCCTTACTTCAATGCAACTTCCACGAAAGCGTTTATCAGCCAATTGCAGCCTATCTCGCAGACTGTGTTAGCTTCGTACAACGCATTCCTGTATGCCGTCATAGGCATTGGGATCAGTGGAAATGGTTTGGTGCTGGTCTTCTTTTACTTTCATTCGCTATCGTCCTCAAATGACTGGTTTATCCTGTTTATCACCATATGCGATTTCATAACGTCAATACTGAGTGTACCAGTCTTCGTAACGTTCACAAATGGTGACTGGATAACGTACGGAAATTACGTCATATGCAAGGTTCTGGACGGTTTTACGGACTTTGTGGTTCGTCCAACTTTAGGGGACAATTTTGCATACGGGTCTATATATATTGCTTTTCAAATTCTTTCTCTGTTTTAATAAACGACGGTTGACGCTTTGCGTCAGCCCTTTTCAATCCAGTTTGATTGTTGTATAGTTTATTGTCCCACAAATGAACTCGGAATGTGGAGAGCGCAAATATAAAACTATAATTTATAAGACGCAGGAATTATAAATTAATTTATATTGGAGCTCCTTTCTATTTGTTAACACCGTGACTGGTGTGTAACCTATAATTGCCAATGTTAAATTACTGCTTTGTAACCCCAAATTACCGGAAGTTTAATCATTCTTCAACAAGATCGGAACAAAGCAGCTGCATTTCGCACATGCTCAACTTTAACCACCATCCCTCCCCTTCCTCCTGCGTCATCGTTTTACTGTACATTAAAT
Source organism: Congeria kusceri (assembly GCA_027627225.1). Classification (NCBI taxonomy): domain Eukaryota; kingdom Metazoa; phylum Mollusca; class Bivalvia; order Myida; family Dreissenidae; genus Congeria; species Congeria kusceri. The sequence goes on from CM051029.1 coordinate 26,407,867, forward strand.
TGATTTGACACGTATTATCTTTTTATTATGTATTCCTTTTGTTTACTACTAACTTTGTGTATTTTGCAAACTTACCACCATGTTGCATAATATAATATTTTTTACCTTGCATAATATATTTTATGGACTTTGTGGTTCGTCCAACTTTATGGGACAATTTTGCATACGGGTCTATATATATTGCATTTCAAATTCTTTCTCTGTTTTAATAAACGACGGTTGACGCTTTGCGTCAGCCCTTTTCAATCCAGTTTGATTGTTGTATAGTTTGTCCCACAAATGAACTCGGAATGTGGAGGGCGCAAATATAAATGACGTCATATGCAAGGTTCACATGTTTGTTAGTCAAACAATGTCATTGTCGTCATCATTTCTGGTGTGTGGCTTGGTCATCGATAGATACGCAAAGATTTGTAGGTCGAATTCTGACGTCCTCACAGAGAACCGTGCTCGCACCACTTGCCTATTGATCGTACTGGGAACGATGGTGATATCTCTACCAAGCTTTGCCATGTTTGAAATAGAGGGCCACAAATGCGTCTCTTATGCGTCAAAATACCGAGGTGTTTGTATATTACTTGATGATTTGTCTGATATTCTGTGTAGTCATCATAACAATTATCGTATGCTATGTGAATGTATGTGTGACGATGAAAAGGAGAGAGAGGTCGCGTCGCTTTCACAAAAGGTCCATAAGAAATGCTTTGTTAAACACTGATCGTCGAATAGAAGGTAGCATTGGCGACTTGAAAAATACACGAATTCTGTGTTCAACTGAAAAAGCCAATGATGTCCAAGCAGTGATTTTGTTGCCTGATGACCAGGTTGATATATCACAACAGGTCACTGAAGCAGCTGTATCGAGCTTTTTACAAAGGGACGACATTTGAAAAACACTCAAGCATCGACACTACCAACTACAGTAAACATGATTTTGGTATAACGAAAACTGTCTTATCGAGTAACATTTGTGACTGTAAGACTACTAAGATTGAATATACACATAGTAGTACCTCGAATGGAACCTGTATGGACAATTATGACACAGTTGACATCATTGATAGTGCAGCACACACCGCTTCCAAGTCTGGCAACACAGCAAAATATACTGACTCGCAGGGTGAGACTACCTATAAGAAGGAATTGTGCAAACTTTCTAGCAAAGTTCTGGTGTACGAGAGACATGGGAAATCGAGATTTACCAGAAAATACGATGCGTTCTCATTTGAGCGCAGAAACAGATCAGTCGAGTCTTGCAGAGACCATGATCCTGATTCCTGTGATGGGGACAAGAAATGTACACATTCGTATACCAACATCGAACTTTCAACATATGACTGTAGTTTAACTGAAGGTAAAGACATGTTAAATCATAGCGGCAAAGATGTAACGATGGGAGGAAATGGCGAAAGCGGTTTAGATAACAATGCGGCGCTGGTAAAGAAAGAGTCTATACGCTGTATAAAAGCAAGGGGTTGTGCAAGTTCGAAAACGACTCTGATTTCATTTCTAGTATGTCTCGTTTTTGTGCTATCGTGGACTCCACCTTGGGTGAGCTTTGTAATATTTGTGTTGTTCCCAGCAGGGACCACTTCAGCGCTACGGACCTTCACACTGTTTGGCAAGATGACTTACTTGTTGAACACCGTAGTGAATCCACTAGTATACGTGGTATTGAACCGCAGATTTCAGCGAACTTTGAAGAGGGTTCTGTTGTGCAATGAAGTACAACGACTAAGCAGGTAGTCATTTATCATGATTGAAAAATGAAAATATATATGAGGCGTGTCGTTGGAAAACCGGGCTTATATGCGTAAAGTGTCATCCTGGGACGGCACTTTCTGCCTACAGTGGATTTATGTTTAGAAGAGACGTCATTGACACAGGAAATACCATAAAAGCGGAAAGTGTCGTCCCGGATTAGCCTGTGCGGACTGCACAGACTAATCCGGGACGACATTTTACGCACATGCATTAAGCCCGGTTTTCCCACGACACTCCTCATATTATATTTTATATACACGTGTTTCATATCCCGAACGTGCAATGTAACTACATAAAAACGCAATTTAACATTACACAGTTGGTCTTAACGTTTACCGCCATCAGTGGAAGGAGCATATTTAGATGACTAAATAATCGTTCATCCTCAGAAAAGTTAAGTTGCTCTTTATCAAGAACTTTTAATTTTATAACGAGGAACAATAATGACATTGACTTACAGTTATATTTTTTTCTTCGGATATAAAAGAAGAAATTTCTTTATAAACGATATCCGGCATCTGTGCGAACTGTACAAATATTAAATGTAAACTTCCTAAATAAATGTATTATTAAATTGTAAAACTGATAACTTTGTGAATGTGTTTTTTTTATAAATGACTTTGCATTTAACCGTCATATATGTTACAACATGGCCACTAGAGCTTAACATAGAACATTTTTTGTGTGACTTTTCTCAATCCAATCAGCCAACTTGGATTTAACTACACATAAATGTTCATTCTGTGGTCCTGTACCAAAATTGCTCGAAAAGTCAATTGCACAAGAAGGCGCTAGAGCTAACCATAGTCCTTTCCTAAATAGTCCATTGCACAAGCAGGCCGTTAGAGCTAACCATGGTCCTTTCCTAAATAGTCCATTGCACAAGCAGGCCGTTAGAGCTAACCATGGTCCTTTCCTAAGTAGTCCATTGCACAAGCAGGCTGTTAGAGCTAACCATGGTCCTTTCCTTAATAGTCTGTTGCCCAAGAAGGCCGCTAGAGCTAACCATGGTCCTTTCCTAAATAGTCCATTGCACAAGCAGGCCGTTAGAGCTAACCATTGTCCTTTCCTAAATAGTCCCTTGCACAAGCAGGCCGTTAGAGCTTACCATTGTCCTTTCCTAAATAGTCCGTTACACAAGATGGCCACTAGAACTAACCATTGTCCTTTCCAAAAAAGTCCATTGCACAAGAAGGCCGTTAGAGCTAACCATTGTCCTTTCCTAAATAGTCAATTGCACAAGCAGGCCGTTAGAGCTAACCATTGTCCTTTCCTAAATAGTCCCTTGCACAAGCAGGCCGTTAGAGCTAACCATTGTCCTTTCCTAAATAGCCCATTGCACAAGATGGCCGTTAGAGCTAAACATTTTCCTTTCCTAAATAGTCCATTGCACAAGATGGCCACTAGAGTTACTCTTGGTCCTTTCCAATCTGACACTTCCCACTTCAACCAGTGGAGCATTACAGGTCCTCTTGGTTTCCAATACAAACAACATCTTAGGATGGAAACCGTCGTTTCAAGCACATCTTAGACAAGCCAGCACTCCGTGCATGCCTTCTTCACCTACGCGAGCTCTGGTCTATTATCGCATTAAACCTATTGGTTAGCATCTCATGTGAAGTGTATGAACCGCTAATTACATTTGTGGTGCATCGAGAGAAAACCGGTCTTAATGCATGTGCATATAGTGTCGTCCCGGATTAGCCTGTGCACAGGCTAATCCAGGACGGCACTTTCCGCCTACAGTTGATTTATGTTTAGAAGAGACTTTCTTGAAACAGAAAATACCATAAAAGCGGAAAGTGCCGTCCCGGATCAGCCTGTGCGGATTATCGCATTAAACCTATTGGTCAACAATATATCAGCACCTCAAAGGTTGTGTAGGAACTGCTAATAACATTTAAGGTTTTCGACTACAAAATCCACACTCTTTACATGCATGTGTAAATGACCAATGTTACATTCAATAAAGTTAATAAAAGATAGTGTCTGTTATTATGTTGCATAATTGGTGGTCGTTTTGTCAGACGCACTCAAGGTTACCATGACATTTTGCAACTGATTTTAGGTAGTGAACTAAATAAAAAGAAAGGTAAATGAAAACACTGATAGCGTACAAAGACTGTTGGCGAGTATACTCCCTACAATCAACATATTGTTAGATATATAGGGTTGTATGCAAACTACTTAATGCAAATGCAATTAATATGCATAACTTCGTGTAGAGTACTCCTGAACAGGACGAAATAGCCGATGGTGCGTATAAATGTTTGGGGTATTGATAGTTAGTGCTTCGTAGCCTGAAAAGTAAAAAGTAGGTCACGCGATTTAATTTCTCGAAATCGCCCTACTAAAGACCGTTGGCCTCCGCCAACAGTCTAAAATGACAGACACCGTTAGAAAAGGTATGTTTTTACACCTGGCCAAGTCTCAACACCAGCTGAGAACACATAGTAAGACTAGATTGGTAGGAAAATAAAGTATCTATCACGCAAGTTGTCTGAACAACGGAGCAATAACATGTGTGATTCGGATCAGATCTATTATAGCACACGTCCATGACACATACATTCACGTACCTTTTGTCAAGATCTAGTGAGAAACAAAGCAGCTGTCTCGCGAACAGACAAACTTGTTGACGGCAGACAGCAGCTAGAAGACGCAGGAAAGGTATATGTTCAATAGCTCACCGAGTACTACACTCTATCACAAAGGATTTGTTGCGTCAGAAGTACGATTGAGTTAACATACCATGGTTGCTAATGCTGTATTCCCAATATTGGGTTATGAAATAATTAAGACAGTATTATTTACACTAACGAGCTTTGGTAGGTAATGCAGCTGGCGCGTCTGAGAATGGAACAACACATGAAAATTAAGCATGAATTATCAATAACAATAAAACCATAAATGCCAGGGCCGTGTCCAGAAACATCTTAAGTAAAATCCTTAACTTTAAAATCATAATATTTCATTAACAATTTATTTCATATTTAAATTTGCTAGGTGTGTTTTCATTATCAACATTAGTATTAACTGTTGGTCACTAAACTGTTAAGGGATTCACACTATTTATACGTCGTTTTAAAAATATTACATTACAAATATTTGAATATAAATGAAGATAAACTAAAAATGTTTCTGTAATAATGACCCAGATGCATTTAAGGAACTTGTTGACACATTTTTGTTATTATGAAAAATGTCATTAAAATGTCTTAACTTCAAAACCTTAGCCATTTGGACCAAAGAACTCAACTTTTATAATATTATAAAGAAAGACTTTAAAAGAGGAAATTGTAGTATGCACTGATGCACACGTTTAACGCTACGCAGTAAACAATTAACAAAAAAAACAGAAGTATCCCTCATATTTTATTGTTTCACATTACCAATGCTTCAAAATTCATTAACAATATATTATTGTCAATATTTTGTGTTATGAGTTTTATTTCTCTGTATATATTATAAGAATTTTCTTTTGGAATCCCTGAAAAAAAAGAAGATATTTTCTATTTACCATTAGACAGACATGTATTGCAGTGCCACAAACAATTCAAGTCTTTTCTACAGGGCGCTTTTCAGCCTAAATAATTGTATTATGTAGATCAAATATAATGTGAATATAAGTGTACTATTTTGACATTAGTATGTTCGGATTGTATAATGGAAAACTGAGATGCCATGGACAATCATAGGATTGCATTTGCATTGTTATAGCTTACAAACGCCCATGTAATTTACAAGATTTATAAGTGCATTCTAAATTGAACTATTCTGCTGGTACCAATTGTCAAGTTTCAAAATGTTGTAGACTCCGTTGTTCCCACTGTTGTTATATCACTGAATCTGATGAATTCTCTAGCAGTACTTTGTGCAAAGAGTATCAAGTTAAACATAATTCATCGTGTTCATCTACAGATGTCATTTACCGTATAACATGTAAAAAATGTAAATCACAGTATGTTGGACAAACTCATCAAAAATGTAGTGTTAGAATGAATAGCCACAAGTTTGATATCAAGCATTATCCAGACACAGTTACTTCTGTATCAGAACATTTAAATTCTAATGGCCACTCTATTGATGACTTTTCATTTATGCCGATTGATAAAGTTAATAACAATTGGCAGCGACTTTTAAAAGAAACTGAGTGGATGTATAAACTTAGTACCAACCATCATGCCTAATGGTATGAACACAAAATTACTTTACTAATAGTTGTATTGTCTCAGGTGTACGTATGACATATATATAGTTCATACTTGTATTTATGAACACGTTGCTCCATTTGCATTTTACATGTATGGTGTATCTTTTGTGAATCCTATATATTGTAACAAGTATGCCAAATTATGTTTCATGTATTATGCCGTCATGACGTCATTATAACGTCTTTGTCATAACACGTTACCTGAAGAAGGCTTTTCAGCCGAAACGTTGTGATTATATAAATTAACTATGTTTGAAGTTTTGTTTGAAGTTTGACTTCTTCATAAAAATATATATTGAAAAATCATGGAATTTTGGTTTTAACAGTTTGTATGAGCCCTGATTGAAAACAAATATACAGGAACACTGACCACTGGAAAATCAAATTCGATTTATTTGAGGTGTAAACAAGAAAAAAAAATTCAATCAAATAATAATAATAATAATAATTATGATAATAAACATAACATAATAATAATCTCCATCATAAATCATGATACAATATATAATGACGAGAATTATTCGAAAAAACCCAACTAATTTTTCATTCTATAATTTTGCACAAAAAAAAAATAAAGTTCTGAAATCTGACATAAAAAGACAAACACTTGCACACTATGTATTTCTTGCAAAAACATTTTTCATGCTAAAATTCTTCTTTCATTTCACTGACCAGTAGTATTGCACCTTAATCTGGAGCTATAGTAACACTGTACAAACATGTATAATTACCAATCTCTACACAAGGGCAAAGAAGTTGATGCTAATGAGATGCATTTTAAAGGGACTTATTCGCAGATTTTCGTATTTTTGAAAAATGTCATTAAATGTCCAAACTACAAAAACGAAAACATCCGGAGTTACCAAAAAACAAATGTGGCGCATCGTGAGAAAACCGGTCTTAATGCATGTGCAGTCCGCACAGGCTAATCCGGGACAGCACTTTCCGCTTGTATGGTATTTTCTATTTCAAGGAAGTCTCTTCTAAACATAGATCCACTGTAGGCGGAAAGTGTCGTCCCGGATTAGCCTGTGCGGACTGCATTAAGACCGGTTTTCTCACGACGCATTTTCTATGTAAAATCTAATGATTTCTGTTTACAAAATAGTAAAATGTGGAACATCTGATCAATATTTGCTAGTTTAAAACATTTCTGTGTGAAAAGGAGCAAATATGAAACAGCCAGGGACTGAAGGAATTTTTGGGTTTTAAGAAATTAACTTAAATTTTCCCTATGGAGCTTTGTGAATATGGGCCCAGGGCTGTTATTCACAAAGCTCCTAAGGGAAATCTTAACTTAAGTTGTACTTAAGTGAAAATTTCAGATACAATTTTCTAGGTGAAAACAAATGATTTAAGTACAACAAAGACTGCAATTCTAAACACATAAGCAATATTTACAAGTTTACAACATTTTAATGTTAAAAGACTGATACATGAAACAGCCAGAGACCTATGGAATTTTATGGTTTTAAGAAATAAATTTTCCCTATTGAGCTTTGTGAAAACGGGCCCTGGGCTACAACTTTAGGATCAAAAATCAGACGTCAAACACTATATTTCCAACATATATCTTTGTCGGGAGTGTTGTTTTTATATATTTAGCTTGTTTATAATTATATACCATATTTTTTCATATTGGCATTTATGACACAAATTTTGAACATTGCCAGTTTGCAAATCTGTGAATACGTCCCTTTAAAGTAAAGTCTATATCTGATATCTTATAATTGTCCGCCCATGATATTTTTGGCCCAAATGCGGTATCTGGGCGAAAATGAGTTCTTGGCAGTTTTGAATACACTGATATGTGTAGAAACTGGAAATGGCTTCCTTTTTTCTCAGTCATGCGTTTTGAGCACGAATGAGCAGTTTAAGTAACACCACCATAACGATAAATGTTCACATTTCACACAGATTTTAATGTTTGTCATGCATACAATACTGAACCTAGCAAGGTGAGGACAAGTAATTTATATTATATATATTTACTGGACTGACTTTCCCAAATAATAAACTTTGAATGTACAAATGTTTCGGACATAAATAAAAATAATAAAGAGATGGTTGCTATGGCAACCAAACAAGCAATCATAGCATAAATAATATTTTTTTTACAAATAACCTAATAAATAACATTTTTCGTTGACAGTATTCAAGATTAAAACAATTATTTGAAATATCTTAATCATAATCCTGACTTTCTCATAAATTGGGTTAAAAATCTCATGGGCTGCCACATATTTGACCATTACTGCCTGATTATACATTGATATATAAACCTCGCAATCAAACATCACCTTATGAGGTATAATTACATCATATGACTATTTCCAGAGGGTATACTTGTAACTTGACATGACGAAAACATGTAACTTGGTGAGACAAACACATGTACAATGTTTTCCTGTAAAGAACTACATGTAACAAACCCAATAAAAATAATGCAACAACCACAACAATGATATTACAAAGGATTACAATTCAACAAATGATATGAAAAAGACAATAAAAGCATGCATTTTACATTAGTTTCCACAAGATTAAAGTACAATGGAATCCAATACCCCAGTTAAATATTGCAGAATACGGGTAAATATACATGGATATTTCTAAAACGAGACGCTGTGTTCAATAAACAGCCCATTTGAATTATTCAAATTATTCTAAGTACAAATTAGGTCAAGGTCAAAGTGAGGTTGGGTGATATGGGTGGATTGGGGATGGTCATAAGCAACAACTGTGTAAGTATCCAAGTGTTGTAGTAAGCAGTGTTGTTGTAGAAGAAACGGTAAAATCTAGATAACCTCGTACGGATGGAATCATGGAGGGACAGGACAATCACTATATGCCTCCTGCATCAAGATGCTGGAGGCATAAAAACATCACAAGCATACAAGCACCTTGGCACATGTGAATTTGTAAATATGAATGGGTAGAAAACATATTTAATAAGTAACTTATACATTTTTTAGGGGCTCATATAAAAGACAAAACGGTAACAATGTACACATTTTGTAATGCCTCAGTAACACATTCCAGATTTTTACTGCCGTTCTTGAGCCGCCAGAGTCCCGAATCAAATATGTCAAAAGTCGGATTCTAAGATTCGGGGCTCGAAATTCAATTTTTGATTACAAGATCGAATATGTCTCGACAGTGTTTTGACAGCGTCCCGATTCTCCCGAATGCGATCCGACAGTTTTCTGACAGTGTCTCGACATCGTTCCGACAATCCCAACTGTTTGATTATTTGTATCGTTGCGCTATCAGGACGCTGGCAGGAGCCATAATCGGGAATTCGTGACTGACGCAATACTCCAGACAATTATATTTCCATATAATTTATAATATATTATCAATCCCGTTCCGCAGTACATTGTCCCGATAACGTCCCGAATTCTAACCGACAAAGACGAATCCATCCCGACAGAAAAATTTGACTGAGTCTCCCGAATGTTAAGGGAAAACCTTTAACTGTCGGGAGTGCTTGGCCGATCACGCCAAACATGTCCCAATAATTCCCGATTCTTAGGACAGCGTACCGACAGTGTTCAGACATTCCCAACTTTTTGTTATTTGTATCGTAGAGCTGTTGGGACGCTATCGGGAGCCATAATTGGGAATGTGTGACTGAGGCTTAAATGCATGTTTTAAAAGTGAGACTTGGGATAAATGTATAAACAGGTAAACATACATGTATATATACCTTTAGGTAAGTTTTACTTAGTCACTTTTACTTAAATTAAATAAAAATAAACAGAACTAAATACCAGTATGTTTAAAAAAAAAATACTTGTCAATAAATAAACTCCCAATGACAAAATTGTCCAATATTTTGAGGTGACAAAACCATCAATGGCCTTCGCTTTTAAATGCTTGCAAAGTTTTTTGGTGAACACACAATGGAGCAAAAATGGAAGTTATCACCTTTATACATTTCAAAAGTACAAAGGTCAACTTTCCTGCTCTCAGCCCCCCAAAATGCTGATGGGGAATGTAAGTTAAATCTCTTCTTCGTCTGAATAGTCATTAAACTTGAGCTCTTTTGATTCGCAGCTGGCCGTGGGATTTGCAGGTCTCTGCCGCTTGGAGCGCCGGGGGGTCGCCTGTGACGACGCGGGAGAAGACGTGCCGCTGCTGGACTGCTCTTCTTGCTGCTCTCGAGACGGCGATATCGCCCGAATACTCTCCTTCACCCAGTGTTTCTGAAACAGCAGACAACGCAATGAAAACCTGTCAGACATGTCTGAAAAAAATGTGGGTGTATGACAAAATTTATAACACCATGAACATACCTATTTCATGCCAGGTTGACTTTTGTTTAATAAATAAAGGAATTATCACTGCAACAATTACCTGTATGCATCAGTTTATACCGAACATTTGAATAATAATCAATTATTTATCAGTGAATATCATGTTTTGAACAAATGGTGTATAATTAAGTTAAAAGTCATGATGTTCGACAGCTGATGTAGAGATTTCGCGCAGCCCGAAACAGTGGAAATATTTAAATAAACTTCAAACTTCAAACATTCTTTTGTGGACAGAAATCTACTCAGTGATCTTTTAAGGGTGATAACCAGTGTTGCTGAAACTGTGGGTGTATGTAAACAAGAGCTGTTTGTAAAACAGTTATGCCCGCTCTAGGTTAAAAGCAATCTTTAAAATATCAAGCTGGACGAAAACTGTTGGACACAGATAGCGTAAACTGCTAATTAAAGCCAATTTTATATAAATCAAGGGCCATAACTCTGCAGTTCCTGGGGCAATTTGGTAAATCATCAAACTGGGCTAAGATATTACAACCTCAAATATTTTCAAAAAGTTTGATGAAGATCATATTAAAACTGTTGTACTTAGAGAGTGGAAACAGCTAAAAAGGCTAATTGTCGATAATTCAAGGGCCATAACTCCACAGTTCATAGGGCGATATTGATTGACTAGCGAACTTGATTGTCATATTTTGCTCACAAAGATGTTCATAAAATTAGGTGGAGATTCAATAAAAACTGTCTAAGAGAGCTGAAAAGGCTAAAGGACAAATGTCAGTCTATTTATAAAAATGCAGTGGCGATTTGCCCAAGTTCCATGCTTTTCATGAATTACTGTACTGTAAGAGTAATATAAATTGTCATAAAATGAACAATTCATTTTGAGGGCCGTCTATGAAACAAGTTGTGCAGTATTTGAAGCTTGAAATATATAATACATTCAGCAATTTACAAACTCAAAATCACTTGGTCAGTTTCTGACCACTAACAAGAGAACTTGCATAGTAATACATGTTACCTTGTTTATTATTACCAATGTTTTCTCAATTTGAAAGGGCATAACTCAAGTACCATAAGAGCAATTATGCCGAAAATCAAACTTAACCTTCCCCTTTTATGCCTACTAACACTTCCATAAAGTTTCATAATGATTGCACAAAAACTTCTCAAGCTACTGTCTGCACAAGCCTTATTTAAACTTTTTTTTTCAAAAAGGGGCATAACTGAAGTATGATAAGAGCAATTATGCCGAAAATCAAACTTATCCTTCCTTTAATGCCTAATAACACTTCCCTAAAATTTCATAATGATTGCACAAAAACTTCTGAAGTTATTGTCTGCACAAACTAAAGGGGCCACCACCGCCGCCAACAAAAGTATGTCGCCTTTTCAGGTGACACAAAAACAACCTCCATCCGGACCCTACCTTACTTTTTTGAGACCATTACCCAAAACACACAATTATTATTTTGGCCTTGCTGGGGTGTAGTTTAAATTAAATATAAGTGGCAAAAAATTGGAGAGGTCTATAAGATTCAGAGCATTCACATTAACTTACCCATCGTCCCTCTCTCCCAAACATGGCAAGGAAGTTCGCAATATACTCGTTAGATCGCTCATGCCAGTTGTCTATCCATTGCTTCCCCTTGTCCTTGATTTTGTCGTATTTCTCTGAAAACTGCAGCTTCTTTTCCTGTTTATAGAAATGCGTATACATAAAGGGGCTATTGCATAGAAATGGGTATACATATGGGGCTATTGCATAGAAATGGGTATACATAAAGGGGCTATTGCATAGAAATGGGTATACATATGGGGCTATTGCATAGAAATGGGTATACATAAAGGGGCTATTGCATAGAAATGGGTATACATAAAGGAGCTATTGCATAGAAATGGGTATACATAAAGGAGCTATTGCATAGAAATGGGTATACATAAAGGGGCTATTGCATAGAAATGGGTATACATAAAAGGGCTATTGCATAGAAATGGGTATACATAAAGGGGCTATTGCATAGAAATGGGTATACATATGGGGCTATTGCATAGAAATGGGTATACATAAAGGGGCTATTGCATAGAAATGGGTATACATATGGGACTATTGCATAGAAATGGGTATACATAAAGGGGCTATTGCATAGAAATGGGTATACATAAAGGAGCTATTGCATAGAAATGGGTATACATAAAGGAGCTATTGCATAGAAATGGGTATACATAAAGGGGCTATTGCATAGAAATGGGTATACATAAAGGGGCTATTGCATAGAAATGGGTATACATAAAGGGGCTATTGCATAGAAATGGGTATACATAAAGGGGCTATTGCATAGAAATGGGTATACATAAAGGAGCTATTGCATAGAAATGGGTATACATAAAGGAGCTATTGCATAGAAATGGGTATACATAAAGGGGCTATTGCATAGAAATGGGTATACATAAAGGGGCTATTGCATAGAAATGGGTATACATAAAGGGGCTATTGCATAGAAATGGGTATACATATGGGGCTATTGCATAGAAATGGGTATACATAAAGGGGCTATTGCATAGAAATGGGTATACATAAAGGGGCTATTGCATAGAAATGGGTATACATATGGGGCTATTGCATAGAAATGGGTATACATAAAGGGGCTATTGCATAGAAATGGGTATACATAAAGGGGCTATTGCATAGAAATGGGTATACATAAAGGGGCTATTGCATAGAAATGGGTATACATAAAGGAGCTATTGCATAGAAATGGGTATACATAAAGGGGCTATTGCATAGAAATGGGTATACATATGGGGCTATTGCATAGAAATGGGTATACATAAAGGGGCTATTGCATAGAAATGGGTATACATAAAGGGGCTATTGCATAGAAATGGGTATACATAAAGGGGCTATTGCATAGAAATGGGTATACATAAAGGGGAAATGTGGAAAGTGAAACTCTATCCTGATTTATGTACTGTATAAGTGAATATTTCCGTGTGTTAGGAAGCTGAAAAATTCAGACACTTAGCATGTGGAAATATTAGCCAATCTCTGACATCATGTTCGCTAACTTAACCACTTATAAAGTATTACCTTTACATCATTACCAACTAAGGTTCTTTCTTTGAATGTGTAAGCAAATTCGAACAAAGCTTTGAACTTCTACGCAACACAGAATAATTATTGTAATTGAGGCCAAAACAAATTAATTGTGTGCTTCAGGCAACGGTCTCAAAAATGTTAGGTAGGGTCGGGATTGAGTTTTTTTTAAACTTTTTTTTAAATACACATTTCAGTAAAAAAAACATTGAGTTATCTAAAATCTGACAAATACAGATTTCAAGGGAAACAATCGTCGCTAAAAACTTTAGGGTCGGGTTTTTGCTAGGTAGGGTCGGTTGCCCGAAACACAGAATTTTTTTTTGCATCAATGGTATGAAAACTAGGAGACCACATGATCTAGGGTGGGATCAATTATGACCCAAAAGGCATGGTTTAATAGCAATAAAAGAATACAAAATTATCAAAGAAATCCATGCAAGTTCAATCATTAGCTAGATATATTTAATAACTTTTCAAAAGAAACACAACGAAATCCTCACAAAAGAGACCTGAACCGATGTTTATCAAGAATCTTAAGTTATTCTCATGTTGAAAACAAGTTTTCTGGCACGTGTCAAATGACGTAATCTGGTGCGTTTTAGCTCTTAAATTTAAAGCTAACACATTTTTTATTGTTTAAACGAAATGAAATAAATGAAACATCATCGTTTAAATGGTATACCTCTAGACTTTTAAAAGCAAAAGCGTCATTGTTGTTGCGAAACTGAAAGTAAAATTTTTTTCCAGATGTTAATGTCCAGTGCGCATCACATTCGCACAGTGATGTCATGGTCAAATCCACTATTCTCGTCGTTCTCGAATTTTTAGGTTACATTCGATCTACTTACAGAGCCTCTTTTTTCGATTAATTATGTTCATATGGACATGTGTTTAATGTTTTAACAATGTTTTAATTGTTACAACAGTTGAACATAGTACTGATCAGATAATTGGTGAATTGAAAAGATCTTGATTTAAATACATGTATATTATACATGCTTTGTTTTTGCATAAACGGTGGGAAAATTTCCTCGTGAACGTCGTGCCTAGGCGCGTCAAATGTTAAAGACCTGTATTTAGTAAATCACATGGTCGGTACACACAAGCTTTCCATGCGTGGAACGTGACGTCGTGGTTGTCAGCAGACATTTTGCGCTCTTTGGTAGAAAACACGGGTTTTACATGGCATACATGTACATAAACAATACAGCTTGTGTTTACGAAACTACACGAACAGTAACACTGGATAGGCTTTTCCGATTACGTTTGCATATAAGCATATTTCTGACTGATATTTCGCAGTTTATTTGTTATTCATCAAATAAATTACTGAGGACATTATCAAATACGAAAATGGTGAGCAATCTTTTTTACAGTCGATAAAATGTATGGACGCGCATATAAGGTTACTTGTATGTGGATACATGCCTATTGCGCTGATTGTTCAATCATAATGTCATTCCAAAGCGCAGATAAACAGAGCTTTTCTATTGGCTTTCATTGATTTTACTGCAAGATGAAACTCCGCCTATAGGGCGGTGCTTCACGGTGATTGATTGTGGCTTAGGAAAATAACTGTAAATTAAAATTTTCGGCAAAGTGACACACGCTTTGATCATTCACCGACATTATTGAGTGGGTGTAAATGTTTCTCGGGTGAAAAAAAAGGCAAGAGATTAGCTTTCACAGCAGAAATGGTCGGTCTGCTGCAGTCAACACAGCTAATTTATAAATAAAATAAATGCGCCTCGGCTATGTTTATAAGCGCAACACCAATTTTAGGGGGCCCCGCTATGTTTAAATTAAAATTTAAGCGCCCTGGCACTGGGGCGTTAAAACTGCCTGGGGAAGGCCCTGAGACCAATGTTTTACCTGGGACACATCCTCTCATGATGGTCAGCACTTTGTTCCAAGTGATAGCACAATCCCTCTTTGAAGGTACAATACATCATGGAACACAAATATTATTTCTTTTATGTGACCTTTGACCTCTAAATGTGACCTTGACTTTTAAGCTACAGGCCTGGTTCTTGCTTGCAACATAACCATCTTACTATGGCCATCATTTTTACCAAAAATCATTTGAAAATCACTATATCAGAAAAAATTAAGCACCAGACAAATATTTGACGTACAGACCAACACTCGTGATTCCTATATAGCCCCTACTTTATCAAAAAGTGGGGGTATACTAACAGCGCTGCGTTTGGATCACATACCTTCATAAAGCTAACATTGAGTTCCTTGGCGGTGTAGCCTCGCTCCAGGTTCCTTCTCACGTACAGGTCGTAGTCCTTGATGATCCTCGCTATCACGTCTGTCGTGGATATACCCTCTGTTCGCTGGGTTGTCAAAAACCTGTAAAAGAACACTGTCAACTTCAGTAATGTAAACATTAGCTTGGCTTAAGTAACTGGTTATAGCGTATGTTCTTACTGCCTACTTTATAATATGCGAGTTAAAACGTCCGTTTTTAATAATTATAATGCTACAAGCACTATTTCCTTACAATTGAGACAAAAACTGATTCAAAGACTTTTTCCTCCAACTGCATTCTATCACGCAAATTCATAGCACTGTGTTAACCATTCATAGCACAGTGTTAACCATTCATAGCACTGTGTTAACCATTTATTGTGAATAGTATATTGGCCCCTTATTTACAACAAGAGCTGTTAGATGACAGCGCGCTCGACTATTCATATATTTCAGTTGGTACATATTTTGGAAAGTGGAAGGGGCATAAATTTTTTAAAGTAAAAAACTGAGTTATGGCAATTATTTAATTAAATTATTCCAAGTTTCCATACTTCCATCGCTCTCAAAAAATACAAAACAGAGTTATGGGGATTGTTGAACCTGATGCTAGAGTTGATGGCAAAGGTATATTCCAAGTTTCAAGTGAATAACCTATGTAGTTTCAAGGCATAAGACTTCTGAATATAAACTTAACCAGAAAATCGATGTGAAAAAGGGGCGTAACTGTGTCAAAATACAAAACAGAATTATGGGGAACGTTACCCCTGATGATGCCGTTGATGACAAAGATGCATTCCAAGTTTCAGGTGAATAACTTGTGTAGTTTTGCTGTTATAAAACTTTTGAATATAAACTTTAAGCAGAAAATCTGTGTGAAAAGGGGCATAACTCTGTCAAAATACAAAACAGAGTTATAGAAAATGTTGCCCCTGATAGAGGAGTTGATGAAAAAGGTATATTCCAAGTTTTAAGTTAAAACTTATGTAGTTTTGAAGTAAAAAACTTTTGAATATAAACTTTAACCAGAAAATCTATGTGAACTAGACATGTGTCCGTAGGACACGGATGCCCCCACATTCCGCTGGATTTCACAAAACTATGCTGATGGAAAAAAAGCACCAAAATACCCAGGTGCACAAGTTCACATGCTGATGAATATGTTTATAAAGTTTCATCAGTCTAGAAGTTATACTTCTTGAGTAACACGCGACACAAATCCAAAAATGTCATTTTTTCCTCAAAAAAGGGTCATAACTCCACTGATGGCGGAAAAAAACTGCACCAAAATACCCAGGTGCACAAGTTCACATACTGATTAATATGTTTATAAAGTTCCATCACTCAATCAATAATGCTTTTTGAGTTTCATGCGACACAAGTCCAAAAATGTTATTTTTTTGCTAAAAAAAAGGCCATAACTCCGTTGATGTTCGAAAAAACTGCACCAAAATACCCAGGTGCACAAGTTCGCATGTGATTATTATGAATATAAAGTTTCATCACTGTAGCAGCAATACTGTTTGAGTTATGTGCGACACAAGTCCAAAAATGTCATTTTTTGCTAAAAAAGGGCCATAAATCCACTGATGTCTGAAAATACTGCACCAAAATATCCAGGTGCACAAGTTCACATGCTGATGAATATGTTCATAAAGTTTCATCACTCTAGCAATAATACTTTTTGAGTTACACGCGACATAAGTCCAAAAATGTCATTTTTGGCTCAAAAAAGGGCCATAACTCTGCTGATGTCGATAAAAACTGCACCAAAATACACAGGTGCACAAGTTCACATGCTGATTAATATGTTTATAAAGTTTCATCACTTTAGCAGCAATAATACGTTTTGATTTACACGCGACACAAGTCCAAAAATGTGTAAAAAGGGCCATAACTGCGCTGATGTCCGAAAAACTCCACCAAAATACCCAGGTGTACAAGTTCACATGCTGATTAATATGTTTGTAAAGTTTCATCACTCTAGCAGCAATACTTTTGAGTTACGCGCGACACAAGTCCAAAAATATCATTTTTTGCTAAAAAAGAGCTATAACTTCGATGAAGTCAGAAAAAACTGCACCAAAATACCCAGGTGCACAAGCCCCGATGCCGATGAATAGGCTTAGAAAGTTTCATCACTCTAGCAGTTATACTTTTTGAGTTATGCGCGACACAAAAATCAGATGGACGGACAGAAGAACGGACGAAAGGACAAGGGCAAATCTATATGCCCCCCGTCTAAAGTGGGGGCATAAAAAGGGGCATTACTCTGTTAAAATACACAACAAAGTTATAAGGAATGTTGCCTTTGATACTGGAGTTGATGACAAATGTATGTTCCAAGTTTCACGAAAATAACTTTACAAAGATGCATTCCAAGTTTCAGGTGAAAAACTTGTGTAGTTCTGCAGTTACAAAACTTTTGAATATAAACTTTTACCAGAAAATATGTGTGAAAAAGGGGCATAACTTTGACAAAATACAAAACAGAGTTATGGGGAAAGTTCACCCTGATACTGGAGTTGATGACAAAGGTATATTCCAAGTTTCAAGTAAATAACTGAAGTTAGAAATCTTTTGAATATAAACTTAAACCAGAAAATCTAAGTAAAAAAGGGGCATAACTCTGTCAAAATACAAAACAGAGTTATGGGGAATGTTGCCCCTGATACTGGAGTTGATGCCAAAGGTATATTCCAAATTTCAAGTAAATAACTTTTTACAAGAGTTCTGAATAAAAACTTCAACCATTTTAGGCGTGGACGCCGGGAGTAGTAGGATAGCTCACCTATTCTTTGAATAGTCGAGCTAAAAAAAAAATAGGTATTTAATTTGAATACATTTAAATGGAAAAAAAAAAAAACATGAAGGCAAATTCATACATCCCCCTGGCTTTGATCACACTGTATACGTCTCCTGAAGATGCGGCCCCAGTTGAGTAGGGTATGTCGTCATGGGCAACAAAGTCAATCTACAAACAGATTCGAACCAGACTGGAATGGTAATATTGGTAACAAAATAGCTGCATTCTAGTCATTGGAATTGAAAATTATGAAATGACTTACCGGTAGATTTCAAAATTAAAACAATTAATGATTAAATGATAATTAAAAAATCTGCCTGCCAATCATTGTTTAATATTTAATCCACAATCCCTAATAATCTCTTACCACGACTTATATTCTGACTATTTTCAACCTGAACTTGGAAATATTTGAAGATATTACCTGAAATTAGTTACTTTTTTTCAGAATATATTTAGGGTGATTGGTAAACAAATTGGACTAAATAATTATAAATAATTCTTGTAAATAAATAGGACTATATAATTCTTGTAAACAAATAGGACTAAATAATTCTAAATAATTCTTAACACAGAGAATGACGCTGATACCTTATGAAACTCAAGGAAGTCGTCTGTCAAGGTCCACGGTGCGTCTCGGACCACCTCGTCTACATATCGGCAGTGACGAAGAGCTTCGTAACGCTCCTCTTGGTTCATCACCGTTCGCCCTTTCTCCTTGTGGGTCAGCTGGTCATTACACACTGAAGAATACAGTCAGCTGATCATTATACACTGAAGAATACAGTTAGCTGATCATTATACACTGAAGAATACAGTCAGCTGATCATGACACTATGAAGAATACAAAGCCGGCTGATCATTACACACTGAAGAATACAAAGTCAGTTGATCATTACACACTGAAGAATACAAAGTCAGCTGATCATTACACACTGAAGAATACAAAGTCAGCTAACCATTACACACTGAAGAATACAAAGTCAGTTGATCATTACACACTGAAGAATACAAAGTCAGCTGATCATTACACACTGAAGAATACAAAGTCAGCTAACCATTACACACTGAAGAATACAAAGTCAGTTGATCATTACACACTGAAGAATACAAAGTCAGCTGATCATTACACACTGAAGAATACAAAGTCAGCTGATCATTACACACTGAAGAATACAAAGTCAGCTGATCATTACACACTGGAGAATACAAAGTCAGCTGATCATTACACACTGAAGAATACAAAGTCGGCTGATCATTACACACTGAAGAATACAAAGTCCGTTTATCATTACACATTGAAGAATACAAAGTCGACTGATCATTACACACTGAAGAACATAAAGTCAGCTGATCATTACACACTGAAGAATACAAAGTCAGCTGATCATTACACACTGAAGAATACAAAGTCAGCTGATCATTACACACTGAAGAATGCAGTCGGCTGATCATTACACACTGAAGAATACAAAGTCGGCTGATCATTACACACTGAAGAATACAAAGTCAGTTTATCATTACACATTGAAGAATACAAAGTCGACTGATCATTACACACTGAAGAACATACAGTCGGCTGATCATTACACACTGAAGAATACAAAGTCAGCTGATCATTACACACTGAAGAATACAAAGACCACTGATCATTACACACTGAAGAATGCAGTCGGCTGATCATTACATGCTGAAGAATGCAGTCGGCTGATCATTACACACTGAAGAATACAAAGACCGCTGATCATCATACACTGAAGAATGCAGTCGGCTGATCATCACACACTGAAGAATACAAAGTCAGCTGATCATTACACACTGAAGAATACAAAGACCGCTGATCATTACACACTGAAGAATGCAAAGACCGCTGATCATTACACACTGAAGAATGCAGTCTGCTGATCATTACAGAGTGACGAATACAATTGGCTGATCATTACACACTGAAGAATACAGTTGGCTGATCATTACACACTGAAGAACACAAAGCCGGCTGATCGTTACACACTGAAGAATTCAAAGACCGCTGATCATTACACACTCAAGAATACAAAGACCGCTGATCATTACACACTGAATAATACAAAGACTGCTGATCATTACACACTGAAGAATACAAAGTCAGCTGATCATTACACACTGTAGAATACAAAGACTGCTGATCATTACACACTGAAGAATACAAAGTCGGCTGATCATTACACACTGAAGAATACAAAGTCAGTTGATCATTACAGAGTGAAGAATACAAAGTCGGCTGATCATAACACGCTGAAGAATACAAATTTGACTGATTATTACACGCTGAAGAATACAAATTTAGCTGATCATTACACACTGAAGAATACAAAGACAGCTGATCATTACACACTGACAAAATACAAAGACCGCTGATCATTACACACTGAAGAATACAAAGTCGGCTGATCATTACACACTGAAGAACACAAAGTCAGATGATCATTACACACTGAAGAATACAAAGTCAGATGATCATTACACACTGAAGAATACAAAGATCGCTAATCATTACACATTGAAGAATACAAAGACCGCTGATCATTACACACTAAAGTATACAAAGACCGTTGATCATTACACACTGAAGAATACAAAGACCGCTGATCATTACACACTGAAGAATACAAAGTTAGATGATGATTACACACTGAAGAATACAAAGTCGGCTGATCATTACACACTGAAGAACACAAAGTCAGATGATCATTACACACTGAAGAATACAAAGTCGGCAGATCATTACACACTGAAGAATACAAAGTCAGATGATTATTACAAACTGAAGAATACAAAGACCGCTGATCATTACACACTGAAGAACACAAGTCAGATGATGATTACACACTGAAGAATACAAAGTCGGCTGATCATTACACACTGAAGAAGACAAAGTCAGATGATCATTACACACTGAAGAATACAAAGTCGGCTGATCATTACACACTGAAGAATACAAAGTCAGATGATCATTACACACTGAAGAATACAAAGACCGCTAATCATTACACATTGAAGAATACAAAGACCGCTGATCATTACACACTGAAGAATACAAAGTCAGATGATGATTACACACTGAAGAATACAAAGTCGGCTGATCATTACACACTGAAGAATACAAAGTCAGATGATCATTACACACTGAAGAACACAAAAACCGCTAATCATTACACATTGAAGAATACAAAGACCGCTGATCATTACACACTGACAAAATACAAAGTCGGCTAATCATTACACACTGAAGAATACAAAGTCGGCTGATCATTACACACTGAAGAATACAAAGTCAGATGATCATTACACACTGAAGAATACAAAGTCAGATGATCATTACACACTGCAGAATACAAAGACCGCTGATCATTACACATTGAAGAATACAAAGACCGCTGATCATTACACACTGAAGAATACAAAGTCAGATGCTGAAGAATACAAAGTTGGCTGATCATTACACACTGAAGAATACAAAGTCAGATGATGATTACACACTGAAGAATACAAAGTCGGCTGATCATTACAAACTGAAGAATACAAAGACCGCTGATCATTACACACTGAAGAATACAAAGTCAGATGATGATTACACACTGAAGAATACAAAGTTGGCTGATCATTACACACTGAAGAATACAAAGACCGCTGATCATTACACACTGAAGAATACAAAGACCGCTGATCATTACAAACTAAAGAATACAAAGGCCGCTGATCATTACACACTGAAGAATACAAAGACCGCTGATAATTACACCCTGAAGAATACAAAGTCAGATGATCACTACACACTGAAGAATACAAAGACTGCTTATCATTACACACTGAAGAATACAAAGTCGGCTGATCATTACACACTGAAGAATACAAAGTCAGATGATCATTACACACTGAAGAATACAAAGACTGCTGATTATTACACACTGAAGAATACAAAGACTGCTGATCATTACACATTGAAGAATACAAAGTCAGATGATCATTACACACTGAAGAATACAAAGTTAGATGATCATTACACACTGAAGAATACAAAGTTAGATGATTATTACACACTGAAGAATACAGTCGGCTGATCATTACACACTGCAGAATACAAAGACCACTAATCATTACACACTGAAGGATACAAAGACCGCTGATCATTACACACTGAAGAATACAAAGACCGCTGATCATTACACACTGAAGAATACAAAGTCAGATGATTATTACTCACTGAAGAATAAAAAGTCAGATGATCATTACAAACTGAAGAATACAAAGACTGCTGATCATTACACACTGAAGAATACAAAGATTGCTGATCATTACACATTGAAGAATACAAAGACCGCTGATCATTACACACTGAAGAATACAAAGTCAGATGATCATTACACACTGAAGAATACAAAGTTGGCTGATCATTACACACTGAAGAATACAAAGTCAGATGATCACTACACACTGAAGAATACAAAGTCAGATGATCATTACACACTGAAGAATACAGTCGGCTGATCATTACACACTGAAGAATACAAAGACCGCTGATCATTACACACTGAAGAATACAAAGACAGCTGATCATTACACACTGAAGAATACAAAGACCGCTGATCAATACAAACTGAAGAATACAAAGACCGCTGATCATTACACACTGAAGAATAAGAAGTCAAATGATCATTACACACTGAAGAACACAAAGACCGCTGATCATTACACACTGAAGAATAAACAGTCGGCTGATCATTACACACTGAAGAATACAAAGGAGTCAGTGACGTCTTCCAAAAATGACAAACGTCATCAAATCAAGATCAAAGCTTTGCTCGTATTTCATTTCAAGTGTTGACATTGTTATCGATCATTGTATAACATTCTGTTTGAACATGTTTCTGACTGCAGCTACAAGGCATTTATTACCAAACCATAAGTTTTTCCTACTTGAATTGTGACGGAAAAAAACACACATTAAAAGTACAAAGATGAACAAAGAACAAGCAAAACAAAAAACAAACAAATAAATAAACAAGGCTTGGATAGTATTGCGAGCAATACAGGAGTCCCCTACCGGTGAAAACCCCTACTAATTAAACATTGTGCAATATCGTCAAATCGCCCTTTATCTGTAGATGTGCAAAGTTTCATATTCAAATCCCATTTGTCGCTGCACTATTAAGTTTTTGTTTTTTCTATTTTAGTAACATTGACCAGACATTTGAGTTACTTTCTGAGTTATTGCAGTACTAAACTGACAGAGGGCAATCATATAGTCCATTCTGTGTACCAAGTTTCATGATCATATGTTATGTTCTTTTCGAATTATTACAGTATTTA
The DNA here is from genome assembly GCA_027627225.1 of Congeria kusceri. NCBI lineage: Eukaryota > Metazoa > Mollusca > Bivalvia > Myida > Dreissenidae > Congeria > Congeria kusceri. The sequence goes on from CM051029.1 coordinate 26,431,629, forward strand.
GTTTATTTCTATTTTAAGTAACAGTCACGTGACCTTTGACCTCTGGTGAAAACTAAAGGGTCATGTACAATCCTCACCTTGCTCTTTCTAGGTATACAAAGTTTCATCAAAGTATCTTCAGTACTTTTTTAGTTATCGCAGGGTCCAGGTTTTGGGGACGGGACAGACAGACAGAGTGAGACCTACAGACGCGTACAGACGGAGGGCAAACCCATAGTCCAATCTGTGTACCAACTTTCATGAAATTTCCTGATCATATCTTATGCACTTTTCAAAATATTACCGTATTAAGTTTATTTCTATTTTTAGTTGCTATGTATACAAAGTTTCATCAAAGTGTCTTCAGTACTTTCCGAGTTATCATAGGATCCAGGTTTTGGGATGGATAGACAGACATACAGACGAACAGACAGAACGACACCCAGACAGATGGCAAACCTATAGTTCAATCTCTGTACCAAGTTTCATGGTCATATCTTATGTCCATTTCAAATTATTACAGTATTTAATAATTCCCACATTGCTGTTGCTATGTATTCAAAGTTTCATCAAAGTGTCTTCAGTACTTTCCGAGTTATCATAGGATCCAGGTTTTGGAACGGACAGACAGACATAAACACGAACAGACAGAACGACACCCAGACAGATGGCAAACCTATAGTTCAATCTCTGTACCAAGTTTCATGGTCATATCTTATGTCCATTTTGAATTATTACAGTATTTAGTTTATTTCTATTTTTAGTAACAGTCACGTGACCTTTGACCTTTGGTGAAAAAAAGGTCGTGCATAATCCTCACATTGCTACATTGCCGTTTATTTGTATACCCAGTTTCATCGAAATAAGTTCAGTACTTTTTGAGTTATTGCAGGAACCAGGTTTTGGGGACGGAGAGGCAGATGGACGGACAAACATACGAACAAACAGATAGAGAGACATACAGACGGATGGCAAACCTATAGTACAATCTTTGTACCAAGTTTCATGATAATATCTTATGTACTTTTCGAATTATAACAGTATTTAGTTTATTTCTATTTTTAGTAACAGTCATGTGACCTTTGACCTCTGGTAAAAAATAAAGGTCCTGCATAATCCTCACATTGCCGTTTATATGTATACTAAGTTTCATCAAAATATCTTCAATACTTTTTGAGTTATCGCAGGATCCAGTGTGTTTTAGTTTATTTCTATTTTTAGTAACAGTCACGTGACCTTTGACCTCTGGTGAAAAATAAAAGGTCGTGCATACTACTCACATTGCCGTTTATATGTATACCAAGTTTCATCAAAGTATCTTCCGTACATTTTGAGTTATTGCAGGAACAATATTTTGCGGACGAACGGACGTTTTTACGAGATGATACTTAAGTGGCTCCCTTACGAAAAAAAGATAGTCAAGTGTTTTAAAATAGCCACCTAAAAGCATTTTTAAGCCAAATAAAAGACTAACCCTAACCCTAATCAACTATTTTCAACTAAATTGTCCGTAAACATAAACCACTTAACTACTCTCCCGTTAGTGCGGACTGACGGACGGACGGACGGAGGGCAAACCTATAGTCCCCTCCGGAGAAACACGGGTAGGGGACAATAAGGATGACATTCAATAGTTATATAAATAGCCAAACTAATTTGGAATCTTTTCTGAACTTTTTCAGCTGTTAAGTTGAAGGATCAACTGAACCCCTACCTCCAACAATGAGGTAAGTGTTTGGGCAGGCATTTTTCGCTTGCATGAGTTGCCTGGCATGGCCGGAATGGAACATGTCATAGATACCATCAGCATACACGCGGACACGCCTCGGAGCTGGAAAGACATTACATTATTTCATGATATATAGGGAAAAAATGGAGAAAACCAGTTAATGTTTTACTACTATATATGAGGCGTATCGTGGGAAAACCGGGCTTAATGCATGTGCGTAAAGTGTCATCCCGGATTAGCCTGTGCAGTCCGCTTTTATGGTATTTTCTGTTTCATGGAAGTTTCTACTAAACATAAATCCACAGTAGGCGAAAAGGGACGACACTTGCATTAAGTACGGTTTTCTCACGACAAGCATCATATATACAACAAAATACCATACAGTAAATAAAAAATATTGTCTCTATGCATTTTTAATCTACTTATTCACCAACAGAATGCTCTGAAAGGAATGTGCTGCAGAATCTGATATTAGCCATATTCCAGAGAGTTTTCATTGTTTTGCAGTATTCAATAACTGTGATATCAGATCGGTAGAAGGTGGGCGGAGCCTAATAAGCAAGCTTATTAGGTGGGCGGAGCCTAATAAGGAAGCTTATTAGAAGGTGGGCGGAGCCTATTAAGCAAGCTTATGTGCAATAAGTATCATGCAGTATATTGAAATTTAGTTGTAATTTATACGCACGCTACTTATTGCACTGAACGACTGCACTGACTGGACACATTGCGACAGTGCTTAATTCGCAAATGACACGCATGCCGAGCCTGTCAGACATTACATGACGCCTAGGAACTGCCCATCGGTATCGGCATCGTAGAAAGTTGCGATGTGATTGGTAAATATGGTATAAAACGCTTGTAGCACCCTTTGACCTCAATATGGTAATTATTTAATTTTGCCCCGCAGGCTCGTTAAATAACTAACATATATCGGTTAATTTACGTTAAAACAAATCGGCCAAATTGTGCTACAACTATTATTGATATGCATAAATATTCTGGATTTATAACAGGCATTATAGACAGAATAAATAAGTTTCCAACTAATTCTTTGTGCATAGTTCCGCAAAAACCTCTTTTTGTGCACAGTTTCACGAAGAAGTCTTTGTGCGTAGTTCCAAAAAAGTCTTTGTGCATAGTTCCAAAAAAGTCTTTGCGCATAGTTCCAAAAAAGTCTTTGTGCACAGTTCCACAAAAACGTCTTTGTGCATCGTTCCACAAAAACGTCTTTGTGCATTGTTCCACAAAAAAATCTCTGCGCATAGTTCCACAAAAAAGTCTTTCATCAGCCTATACGTACATCTTCCTGCCTTTGCGTCGTCCAATGAGATCTTGATGTTGTAGTCACATGACTCCCTCTCCAATCGTGCCTGCTCCTCATTCGAGAATGGCGCTGCACCACAGCATGAACTTGTGGCTTGCGGTATAACGGCCTGCAATAAACATGCATGTTCAAATTTGGCAACAAATACACTACGTCTAGCGTGATTTCTGCCTTCTGCGACGCACCACCGTGATTCAGCCCAGCGTGACACACTACTATAGTCACCGCGATACACCGTGGAACACTGTGGAACGCGGTGATGTCGCCGTGGCGAATCGCGGTGACCGCGGTGACAGTCTCAATAAAAAATGTTGATAAGAAATCGCCGTGGATCGCGGTGATTTTAGCGAGTCATAATTTCACATTGAGCTTTTTAAAAAATATTTTACATTTTATTTCAGGTACGACCAAGAACATGGTTTTCGGAAAATACGGAACATTATGACAAAACGGGAAAATGAAAATATGCGTCAGTCAAATCACAAAGACCTCATCAAATTCGTTGTCCGATTCTATGACAAATCTTTGCATTTTTAATATGACTATCAAAACAATTGATTAACATGTCGGTAAAAAACGTGATTTTATAACAATGATTGACATAACCAACACCTTTGTTCTCTGTAAAAGTTCGAAAGGCGGAGCTATGCACGTGCTCTTTCATAATAGGACGATTGCCACTGAGTAACAAACACGCGATTGGTTAAGCATGTCGCTTCTCTAAACAAAATCAAGCCAATTTTATCGCCGAGAAAGGTGTTATTTTATGGTTTCTTGTCGGCTTTACTTTGAAGACGTCAAACTGTCAATTCACGCAGATTGCAAATTTTCGCGAGACTTGTATTAATGCCCTTGACTCTTTGTTTACGATTTCACAACACAACTGCGAACATGGAACTTCGGAATAAATTATCAAAATAAAAAAGAGATCAAAATAAAAAAGATTAAAGTTGCAAACTGTGATTATATTAATTGGTAAGTATCGGTTAATAGAAGACGATTTGTACTTTGCGAATAGTATACGGTCTGAAATATCGAACTGTACTTGTTCATTCACATGTACCTGTATTTCACCGCGACCCACCGCGACCGCAGTGGTCCACCGTGAGATTGATTTCCCGATAACGCCCGCGGTGCTCACCCACTATCACCGCGATTCTATCGCGATGGAACCACCTTTTAATCGCGGTGATTTTCCACGCTGACGAAAAATTGTCCACGGTGGGTCTGTGTTTTAGGCAGAAATCACGCTAGACGTAGTGTAGGGAGAAATCCAGATTTTGCAACAGGACTGGGCAACAGTTAGACATCAAGATATGGCAACACTTTGCAGACATCGAGATTCAGCAACAATTAGCAGACATCACGATTTGGCAACACTTTGCAGACATCGAGATTCAGCAACAATTAGCAGACATCACGATTTGGCAACACTTTGCAGACATCGAGATTCAGCAACAATTAGCAGACATCAAGATATGGCAACACTTTGCAGACATCGAGATTCAGAAACAATTAGCAGACATCAAGATTTGGCAACACTTTGCAGACATCAAGATATGGCAACAATTAGCACACATCAAGATATGGCAACACTTTGCAAACATCGAGATTCAGCAACAATTAGCAGACATCAAGATTTGGCAACACTTAGCAGACATAAAGATTTGGCAACAATTAGCACACATCAAGATTTGGCAAAAACTAGCAGACATCAAGATTTCGCAACAGTTAGCAGACATCAAGATTTCGCAACAGTTAGCAGACATCAAGATTTTGCAACAGTTAGCAGACATCAAGATTTGGCACCAATTAGCAGACATCAAGATCTGGCAAAAAATAACAGACATCAAGATCTGGCAAACCTTAGCAGATATCAATATTTGGCAACAATTAGCAGACATCAAGATTTGGCAACAACTAGCAGACATCAAGATTTGGTATCAATAAGCAGACATCAAGACATGGCAACAACTAGCAGACATCACTATTTGGCAACAATTAGCAGACATCAAGATTTGGCAACAACTAGCAGACATCAAGATTTGGCAACAACTAGCAGACATCAAGATTTGGTAACAATAAGCAGACATCAAGACATGGCAACAATTAGAAGACATCAAGATTAGGCACTAATAAGCATACATCAAGATTTGGCAACAATTAGCGGACATCAAGATCTGGCAACAATAACAGACATCAAGATCTGGTAAAAATTAGAAGACATCAAGATTTAGCAAAACAATTAGCAGACATCAAAAATTGGCAACAAATAGCGGACATCAAGATTTGGCAACAATTAGCAGACATCAACAGCTGGCAACAGTTAGCACACAAATTAAAAACCCTAACCATTGACATATCTTATCATCAGCATCACAGCAAAGGCATCATAATAACATATTAAAATGCACTTAAGTATTTTTTTGTTCAAAAATTGATTTTATGCTTCAAATGATTACATAAATAAAAATAGCTCACGCTACATACTATCATTTTTATTCAAATTTTCGTCAACTTGTGTACACAATTTGTGAACTGGTTAAAAGCAAATAAAATTTTCAAACATTACAGTGATTGAAAGATTAAAAGACAGTAGTTGATACGTTCAACATTGACATAAGCTGGATAAAAATGAACCGCTAATGCTTGAGGATGGTTCCTAGGTAATGGTAGCTAATGCTTGAGGATGGTTCCTAGGTAATGGTAGCTAATGCTTGAGGATGGTTCCTAGCTAATGGTAGCTAATGCTTGAGGATGGTTCCTAGCTAATGGTAGCTAATGCTTGAGGATGGTTCCTAGGTAATGGTAGCTAATGCTTGAGGATGGTTCCTAGCTAATGGTAGCTATATTCGTAAGTCCTAGGAAAAACACTGTGATATTTTTTATGAGGGCAATGTTTTCTGACGGGCTATACCAGGGAAGGACCAATTCTGTGGTGGAGTTTCCTTCTTTGTTTATATTGTTCCGACAGGATTTCGATCGCTACTTTCACATCCCGAAATTACACAGTTCTTTCTGAACGGATTGCAATAAAAGTTACATACCTGAACAGACAAACCATTCTTATTAATGTTTCATAAATATTTGTATGATAACACTTTCATTTTGCATGCCTGAGCAATTTAAACCTACTCACTATTGCATTTTTATACACATCTTGCTTTCCTCCACTGTGTAAACTTTAATCGCTTTATTCTGCTACACTGTAGAAGTAATATGTCATTCTATTGGTCAATATCAGGAAAGCCTCACTCTGATTGGTTGAAGTGCTAAACGAGGGTGCCATTTTGGGAATCACCACATTCATGTAGTAGATTTATACATAAGTCTAAATCAGAATTCAATCCATTTTTTAGATAATTTCAGCACATGTAAAGCAGTTTAAGTGTAGTTTATGTAAAGTACATAGATTAATAACTTCATTGTAACAAATTATAGCAATTTATGACATTTTAACTTTCAGGTTTCCACCACATAAGGCGTAAAAAAAATGTTTGTTTCAGGTACCATGCCCAAAAAAATTAGGGTAGGTAGGTCGGGAATTTTTTTTTTCTTTTCTTTTTTTTTTTTTGTTGGTAAATGGTCAACTTGAAGATTCTAAAACTGAATAAATATTCAAAACATATCAGTAATATCCTTAAACATTGTTTATAAGTGGATACTATCAAAACAAAACACTGATTTATCCAAAACACATTTAATTATTGAAAAAGGTAAATAAAACAAAAATCAAATTGATAAACCCAATAAAATGATCTAGGATCGGGGCATTTTTTTAGGGTAGGTCGGGTTACCTGAAACAAACATTTTTTTACGCCTAAACGGTCTTTCGGCGATATGATGTTCCATTGAATTTAACGCCATATAAAAAATAGCACTAAATTCATCGCACGTCCGATTTATTAGACTAAGGTAATGGTAGAAAGTTCTGTTAAGTTAACACACTACATATAATTAATAAGAACAAGCAGCGGAAACAATACACTGAAATCAGTCTAAGGACATTGCCTAAACAATGGTTACACTGAACAACATTTATGTATGGTCCGATTCAAGGCCACTTACTGGAACACTTTTGGCAAATTTCGGCAAGTCTGTCTTCTCCGCAGTCATTTCTCGGCCCCTTTTCTTGCTTGCACTCATATTCTTTTCATCAGTCTGAAAAATGTTTAAGTTATTACAAATGTGAAGTTGTCCATGTAATTAAGCAATTATTATTTTTACAAACATTTAGTAACTGAATAAATGTCATTTAGTAACTGAATAAATGTCATGCTATTACGTGACTGAATGCATTACACTCAGAATAAAATCACTTGAATTTATTACCTAAAGTCAAGATAAACACAGCTGCTGCTGGCGTGAATGAAATAACATACATGGCTGATATCAAAGATAGACCTTATATCAGCCATGCAGAAAATACCGGTAGTACCAATAAAATTATCTCCCGACACATTGTCAATGACTGATAAACACAGTGCAGGGATTATCCTAGAGGGCGACATGGGCGAAATCGTCGCCCTATGGTGTCTGACTTCGCCGTGTGATCTGATCAAAGTGAAATCAAAATCAAAACCACCGAAAATTGTCAATACTAATGATTATTCTTCTAATCTTATGACCACAACTGTCATGGTTTATCTGATTGTGGAGATAGTTTGTTACACATCACTGATCTGGCATTGTGTTAATCAATCAACCAATCGGCTAAGGTTATTCCAATTGCAGTTCCCAACTTCGCTTACTTGCTTTCAAAGTAAATCTGTTATTAGCGAAGGCTGTCGGGAACCAAGAAAGCGAGTGCACACTGGGCGATATGATCAACCGGTTTACACTAGAATTTACAGTCATTCAGAGTTATTATTACCGTTTTACGTACTGTAAAAGAACTTATATTCAGGCTATGAATATTTGCTGTTTGCTTAATTGCGATGTTTGACCTAAGAACTGACAATTAATTTAAAATTAAAACAAAAAGATGCACTGATAAATTATTTTCCATTTCCGCAATTAACACAATCGTAACAAACACAGCATGTGAAAAGTAACAGATAATCCATTTCCCATTTTGTAGTAAATGACGTCATCCAAACAAAAGCATTGAACAACATGCGACAACATTATAACGTTATTTCATTCTCCTGTGGTTTCTTTGTTCTGACGCCGACTAACGGCGGGAAAATTATGTTGCACGATTTCCACGTGCAGCTTGCTGACAACCAATTGTCATAAACATAAACATGATTGCTTGTTTTTTGAAAACACTGTTTCTGTTGAGAATAAAACTTATTAATCTATTTTGTGTTTATATTTCATTACTACAGGTTGTAGTCTTTGTAATTAATTAATTATAAATAATTCAATTGATTGATTGGCTAAATAGCTGCTTTACGTGCCAGTGTCAGTTATCGATAAACTTCTCCATGAATTCGGCAAAAGGAGAAGTCACGTCTCCCTAAAATTTTGGGCTAGGATGATCCCTGCAGTGTACAACAAGATTCTGTGTTTCATAAACACACATGCCCCCAGTTGGTGCTGGGTAGCCCATTTCTTAGTCCAAATTAGGTCAAGGTCAAGGTGAGGTTGGGTGATATGGGTGAATTGGGAATGGTCATAAGTAACAACTGTGTAAATATCCATTTTCGTGTTGTAGGCCCGGGAATAAGGTCAAGATACGAAGTCAGAAGTTTGCCAAAGACATCTATGCTTTAACATTTATAAATTTATATGACTATATGAATTATGCAGATATATGTAAAAGTATAAACCGAGAAAAATATAAAACAACACGTTCTTGCCCTAACCTTCATCAAATTAATTTTACTTTACAGGTCCTTCAAACAAAATAGTTATAAACAAATATACATGTAGTGCGTATAACATGAACTTTAACTATATGCCTTCACGTTCGTGGCTTCAAGTGGCTCACTGCAAGATAGTTTAAGTTTCAATTATGTCTGTCATCACTTTTAATAGAACTCCATTTTACATTTTTTAACGGCTGCAAATGCATTAATGACTTTTTCAATGTCAATAGCTTTCTCCCTATGTAAGTGCATCATTGCAAGGCTGGAAAGCCTGTCTGTACATGGTTGATCGCAGGTACGTTTTCAGCCTCTTCATGCAGCGGAACAACCGCTCGCACGTTGCACGTTGGCGTTGTTTGATGTGGCTGTCCACTATTCAATGCTATATATTTAAGAAACGTCTTTAAACGAGTGAAATTCATAGCTGACTACATTCAAACACACAAACATTCACATCAAGAATTATATATATTAGTTATTTACCGGACTGTCATTGCCTCCTTTTAAAGTGAATGTCATTCAATAACTCCCACATGTTTATCGGTTGTTTTTTAAACGAAAAATGCACTGTTTATTTTCTCCATGAATACGAACAAATGGACGAACATGTCTTTTACACCAACTATTGTGAAAGATACTCTTATGATTGCGATGCGAACCAATAAGGCTAGTGATGCCGACATTGTGTCACTTAAGTTTCACTGACATGTGGTGCCTGGAAAGTATTAAATCGCTCGGAAATGGTCCCAATGTTTTGGGCACCCCTCTACTTTATCACGTATTAAATATCTTTCTTATAAATGTATAAAACAAAATGAAATTTGGTGTGATTGCTAATGTAACATTGAACAAAATGCTTCTCAATTTAGATCTTTGGAAACTAAACTATCTATTGAAACAATTGTGTTTAAGCTCGAAAACTGATTTGACTTTAATTTCAACTTTAAATCACATATATTTAGTATAAATGTCTTTAATGCAGTATTTCCTGAGCCAAATATTGATTGCTGTTGACATCTTTATACATAAATATAATCTGAAATATTCAGAAAACAAAACAACAATAAAGCCTCCCCGCACAAAGGCATACATACCAACTGTCTATATTTTATCATTTTCACTGAACCTTGGCGCAGGTACTACGGTGTGGATTTATTTACTTAAGAATTGGTAGCGAACTAGAACGGGTATGTTTTACTAAGTACTTTTTTGTATTGTACGAATATGTACGAGCGAAGCGAGCGAAAAAACAAAGCATATTTATCCAGTTTTTACCGTTTTGCGATCCCAAGAAAGCTAAAATATTCAGAGACATACTTTAGTAATCTGCTTAAGTCTATGTCTATTTGTGTCAAAAGGCACATTTCGTAAATGAAAATGTTTTATATTTAGATCGTCTTATTATCGATCTCTTAATAAGGAATTAAATCGTTCTACCCTTAACCCCACTTAGCATTCGATTTTTATTGCATTTTTAGGCCTTTTTTTTTCACTTTTGAGAAAAAGTTGTAGGCCCGGGCCTACAAGGCCTACATGTAGCTACGCCACTGGTTAACACCTTGTCACACATTGCTCTGTTATTATCATACGATAACTTGTTCACTACAAAGTTCATTAAAAGACTGTCATCACTCTGTTATCTTATGTCAATTTCATTTCAAACGTTTTTATCAACTGATTACAAAACATGTTTATTTGAATAGTTTAAACTCCTCCCCAGCTATCGTTAAAGGATTAATTTCCATTCAGCGCATATCAAAAACATTACCATGTGCTCTTTGGAATATCACCAACAAATTCCAAGTGCTCTTTTTTATGATATCGCTTTACTGCTAAACACATGATATCCAAGTGCGATGATTGAATAATATTGCAGATGAATTTTAATATGATTCACATTTGTGTAAGTGTCTATTGTCACGGGGTTCTGTAAAAGCTGTACACACACAAATACATTACCTTTTGTGGTTATTGAAAAACGTTCTACTTTGCAAAATCAACCAGTTAATCCCAGTAGATTCATAAGACAAACTTACACAACAAACAGAAGATTTCAGTTAAATCTATTCAAAATGATCTACATTAAAACTTAGCGAAATACTTTTTTGGTTCAATAGACATGCAGTAATGATGTTCTATTAACGAGAGATATCATACAAATCAGTGAACATATCCTCAAAAGACATGATACCTTACGCTAGGCAAAGTGACCTTGCGGCTTGACCATAATGCACTAGATCTACCGATAGCCAAAATAGTCACATGTACATTAAACTTTCTGAAGTTATTCCAAAGGGACAGGTTTTTTTTGTAGAAAATAAAATTTAAAGTTGTATTATTGCTTCAAAATATCTAAACAATTTTCACTGCAACTGGGAAAAATGTACCGGTATACAATCTTATGTAGAGGAAATGGAGCTAGATTTAATTAAAAGCAGGCCCTGATGATATAAAATGCACCTATCAATATTTCCCCCCGGGGGGCGGCGGGCGGACCCAGGGGAATTTGACAAATTTTTTTGGGGTCTAATTCGCTTCCCAAGAGTCAGGCATATTTGTCAAAATCCTGTCAGTGGGAGATGCTATATGTCTATCAAATGGCCCGGGGGCCTGTATTAGCGGGATCTAAAATCTGACCAAAGATTACCTGCCTGTCGGGAATCGCTATCATTCTAAAGTCCTGTATATGCCCGCCACTCCCCCCCGGGGGAAAACATTGATCGGTGAATAAGCAATTACTATTTTTAGAGCCAGTAAGTAAAACATATATACGCTGAAACTATTTGTATTAATATTATCACACTAAACCCTTTAAGAGATACTAGAAGTGATCATCACACAAATGCCCCCACATTCGTGATAAACTTGGTCAAATTCCACTTCGTGTTTGTGCTACTGACTGACAAACTGTATACTGGTAGAAAATTAGGCCTAGAGACTGTTATCAAGCATATTACAAAAATAAGAGGAGGGCGTAGCATAGTAAGGCGTAAAAAATATCATGTTTGGTTCAGGTTACATGCCCCAAAAAATTAGGGTAGGTAGGTGGGAATTTTTTTATTTTTTTATTTTTTTTTTGGTAACTGGTAAACTTGAAGATTCTTAAACTGAATAAATATTCAAAACAAGTTGGAAATATCAATAAGCATTGTTTTGAAGTAGATGCTTTCTTTTTATGCCTAACTGTTATGTTATCATATAAGCATGCATGACTTCAGCTACTATTATTATTACTTATGGGCAATATTATCCAGTTGAAATAACAATATTCTCTATTAATGTGTTAATAAAACATTGAACAATTTGTTTGCTTTTTAATCTGAATATTAGAGTAAAACTAACAATGGCATTGTTTTAACTAATGAATACTACCTTTAAATCGAAATGATTGTCAATAATTTACACTACACAGTAAATAAATTAAGTTCAAAACACCTCAAAATCTGCCCGTATCACAGACAATTTACCACAAAATAATTTGGAAGAATGTATCAGGCCTTTAAGAGGCTTACAAGCAGTTATTATAATTGTAACAAAATGCTTTGAGGGGAATAACACAAAATCACAGAAAAATAATGACATCTTGAAATGGAAAAGGTAGAAACAAAAATTTAATATGTAATAGGTTATTGAAAAATATTAAAAATAATGGCATCTACCAGAAAAGGACAAGAAGTAACACAAATTTAATACCTACCAGAAGATGATTATAAACATCCCTACTACTCTCTCCCCAATATAAATCCCCTGATCCTGTCCTGCACTGGCTCACGTGTGAGGGCTCCTGTATGACACAAACTTGATATAGCAGTAATTTCGGTGGCTGTTCAGGATCAGAGGTCCAAGTACAAATATTAAGGCCTAAACAAAAATAGTTATGTTTCTGATGGCCCCGAACAACCTACCTTTTTTCATGGCTTTCATTAACTTTTGAAAACTGCAAGTTTGAACTTTCTGGCCTCTGATTTTGAAACTTTTGCTCATAATATTTGGAAGTTTTGCTCATAATATTTGGAAGTTTTGACAGTATTGCGCTACATAAGTCCTGAGTATTTCAGACATGAAATTAAGTAATGTTTACAATTCAAGGTGTTTTTAAGGCCAGTTCTTTTTCATCAAGTGTTTATATGCCAATTTATTCAGTAATAGATGTTAACATATAGATACATTACTTAATTTTTCTTCTACTAACATGTTCATCCTTACATGATGGAACTTCCATGGATGAAATTTTGGAAGTTCTGCAACTTCCATGGCTGCAATTTTGGAAGTCCTGTGACAAAAACTGGGAGTAAATTACTCCCAAACTTCCCTTAATGGAAGCCCTGTTTTTTTCACGCAGACCCTAATTTTTGTCAGGACTGTTACAGATCATAAAATAGAACTGCTACAAATAATCCAAGAAACATACTTAAACTGCTATAATACAAAGAGAAATCACTTTTCTTCAAAGTGGTGGTCATAAACTGCATTAAAATCATAAAATTGACCCACTGATAATTGACACAAACCAGAGTCACGTACAATAAAAAAAACAACAATATATGAGGCGCGTCGTGGGAAAACCCCGACTTAATGCATGTGCTTTAAGTGTCGTCCCGGATTAGCCTGTGCAGTACGCATCCAGGACGACACTTTCCGATTTTATGGAATTTTCTGTTTTGAGGAAGCCTCTTGTGGACTGCACAGGCTAATCCGGGATGACACTTTACGCACATGCATTAAGTCCGGTTTTTCGACGACGCGACTCATATATAATCTTCCAACCTGCCGACCCTCCACATTTTTTGGTCATGCCACCAGAAATACAACTTTTATTTTGTTGGTCTAACATACTCTGTACTATTAAAATAAATCACAGTGAACTGAGAAGTGGTCGCTTAGCTGTTGAACTTACTCACAATTATGTTCACATGTTTCTCTTGATGCTGTTTAAAAAATTCAAGAATGGTAACAACATTAGCGTTTAAATGAGTTTAAAAAGTGCCAAAGATTGTTTACACTGAATACATGTAGTCCGGTCTGTTCAGTGTTTTTTTTCACCTTTGGGGGAAAGATGGCGGGGCCCTTCAGATGGGGAATTTTACGACAAAAGGGAATTGTTTTTGTAGAAAAGCATATTAACATTTTTATACTATACTTTGTTATTAAACATTTATTAGTTGTTTTGCTGCAAATGATAACTTAGATTATGCAAAACTTGGTTTGATAAAAAAAATGCCGGGATTGTTTACAAAAATTCCTCTATCTTAGTCAATTTTTGACTGATTTTTGTCTTTTTTTTCCAAAACAAAGCTTACATTCTGAGGGGAATTTTAAGGTAACTAGGGGAAAAATATATACTTTTTACGCTGGGGAATGGGGCCGAATATCGGCCCCAAATTGGACCTCAAAAAAAACACTGCTGTTACAGTACATAAGGCCCTTAAACAATCAGAAATATCAAATATACCGACTGAAAAACAACTCTAAATAAGGCTATAAATCTTCACTGAACTGCCTATTAGTCATTCAATTGTTTATTTGTGATATGATTACTTATAATATTTCTTTTTATTAAACTAGAAATGTGTCCATAGGGCACGAATTCCCACGAATTGGGACTGGTTACATAAATGTATTAGCGGTAATAATGGGTGGACACTATTCGAAGAGTGTGACGTTGACCTTAGAGCTACGGATCGGGGTCTTGTGCGTGAAACATTGTCTCATGATGCTGAACATTTCTGCAAAGTAATTTCACAATACATCCAAAAATGACAGAGTTTTCGACCGGACATGAAAAACAGACCTCATTTTTGACCTTTGACCTCCAAGTGTGACCTTGACCTTGGGTTTACCTAAGGATTTGACTTTCACTTGCCCAGGGGGGAAGTTACTTTGAACATCTACTTGCCCCCAGTGAAAAAAGTTTGCCCCATCTTTAAATAATTGGTTTTGATATTTAAAGAATACAAATGCATTATTTGATGTATTTCAGCAAACATGTATTTAACTAAATGACTTTTTTATGAATAAAAGCTACAATCAGAAACAATTCTGAATTCACAACTGTTTTATTGTTTGATGATCAGATCTGATCATTTTACTGTTAGATAACATGTAAAATGTAAAATCATGAGCAAATTAATCAAAGTTTAAAATAGTGAGAAACTCTTTATCGGCCTGCTTTGCAAGCTTCAAACGATCTTTTTCAAACTGTTTTTTCACACATTCATTAACAACATTAAATTGTGTATGTACGATCTTACAACATATAATAGTGGCATAAATACAATAAACAAAATGAAGTTAATTAACATATATTTCTCTTTAAAATGGAATAAAAGTTAAGAACAATCCTAGCTTTTAAACGCACAATAAGCTAGTTTTTAATCACCAAATAGTGTTCGTCTGTACAAGCGGCAACTCAAATACATGTATATACGTCGACTTGACAGTTGGTTTAGGTTACACAACACTAATAAACGATGCAAAAATTGACACTAGTATGTGTTGATTTATTTCATATTAAGTGTTTCCTTCGTCATTTTTGTGTTTTATGTTTGCTTTCAAGTTTTATTGTAACTTTCATCTGCGTAGATCTATTTTGAAACAAACTTGATATGAAAGATCGTACATACATACTTTAAGCCATGTGGTCTGGAAAGTTCTTTAACATGATTCTTTTTCATATTTTCTTTTTCGTTCTTTTTCTGATGTCTGTTTATTTGAAAGATTTGTTTGTTGAAATTATTTACTTCCTTAAAAATTAGAAAAAACGTTTGACGACTTTGAATCTCTATTGTCTGCCATTTTGGAGAAGCTGCCGAATAGAACCCGTTCGAGCGGTTTGATTTGTTGATATCATGCAAAAGACCAATCAAAATGAGTTTAACGTATGGCTGCAAGACAGTGATATTGACGCAAAGAAAATAAACAATCGCAATGGAAAAATATCGGAAAGATATCTCTTTGATAATTGACTTGCCTAGCGGGCTATCTCCTTTGGAAAATCATTTCCCGAGGTGATTTTAACCCCGCACGGGCAAGCGGGCATCTGCTTAAGTCAAACCCTGCGCATGGACCCGAAACCGAAGAAACGGATATAGTTATAGAGCAATTGTAAGACTTGTAAAACAACTGAATACTTTGATCACACTTCCACAAGGCCTGTACCCGGATAATCCTAACGCAGTGCAGCGACCCTAACGCAGTGCCAAAATGGCAGATGGAAAGTCGGGGTTACTTTGTTTTATGCATATTTTTCTTATGTATAGGTATGTTTTGGCTGTAATATCCGTCGCCATTGATCGAAATAAGTATTAAATTCAATACACCTTATGTTAAATCTAGCAATTATTGGGTTGTAAGATGGAATGCTGAGGAACAAGGCCAAACATCCAATTAAAATATTTATAATAAATATTAAAAAATACTTAGATGCTTTAAATTGCCATTAAAATTTCACCGTTTGGAAGCAAACATATACCGCTTCAAAACCCCGTTTACACTGCGTTGTTATCCCATCGGATATGGACACATGCAATACTCGTTGGAATGTGCAGACTGCAAAAACAATTGATAAAAACCTAATTTCTAGTTGATAATAACCGAACGCAATGTATACTAGGAACGTATAAAAACCAAACCAACGTATAAAACTTGACGAATAGACACCTAACCGACTAATATTCTATATAAATGAATGAATATACATGTACATGTATGCTGAATGACCATAATGGATCTCTATATAACGTGCAGTGATTTTTTTTGCAATTTTTACAACTACCTGTGCCTTTGAACTAGGGGAAGTTTAGCGCAACAAACCTCAAACAGGGGAAAATAGTAAATATTTTTATATTCTAAATTGTCAACTGTGAACATTTTATATTTTTATTTCTGTACTGATATATTTAACTTTTTATACTGCAGTGACTGTGTGCACACCTTTAACGCATG
Source organism: Congeria kusceri (assembly GCA_027627225.1). Lineage (NCBI taxonomy): Eukaryota > Metazoa > Mollusca > Bivalvia > Myida > Dreissenidae > Congeria > Congeria kusceri. The sequence goes on from CM051029.1 coordinate 26,448,418, forward strand.
ATCATCAGAAGATATGATTCTTAAAGATAGATAATTCTTGTATAATAGGCAAAAGGACAAACGGATGGTAGTAAGTGTTTCTCTCCTGATGATATCTCTGGAGTTTCATTATTCTTATATTAAAGTTGAACCAACAAATGTAAAACTGATATCAATTAGAGTTACTTGATTGTCACAGCAAATGTTTATTTAAATTTTACAATATTTGAATGATTAACACAAGAGTCAGATTTATTTGGGCAATTGCCTAGTCGCAATGCTTGTTTTATGGCCCTTGACCTTGTCAACCTATAGTTCAAGATCTTCATCTGTGAGTTGTCTTTGGTGGTGGCAATCCTCATATTGGCATCTAGATGACCTTGGGTTAGCCTGTTTCTCTTCTTAGTATGTATGGTGGCCATTAGAGAGAAACTTTTTACCCTATAATTTGGCTAAGAAAATGTGGTGCACATTATACATTTTAACAGTGAAAATTTTTTAGGTGTTTTTTTCGATGAAAAATCGTAATATATTCATCATATTTTGTTCATAATTAATTCATAATGTTTTTTATAAACATAAACACTGCATTATAATAAATTGCAAAAATATTTCCGATTAGAACAGACAATAAAATCCTTTAAAAACGCGATTTGAATAATATAACCTTTTAAAACTAAAGAATGACAGCGTGACGTCATCAATTAACCGGGCTTCCAAATCTGCAAGCCGTTAGAAACACCCCATAGCAACGGTGTCGGTTTTACTTAAAATGGCTTTGATCTGACAGCCGAATTTGCAGCTATCGTCTAGCAGTTTCTACCTGAAAAGCGTGTAACACGCTGAGCACGTGGTCGGTGTCAAAAAGCATCGCTTGATGCTACTTAGTACTGTACCTGAACAAAGCAAGTGCTGTCGATACAGCATTAATGCATAAGCGTTTAAAGAGAAATATCAAAGATTTAAAAATTTCAAACGTTTGTTTTGTTGCATTGGATAAATTCGATATTTACTTTCTGGGTTACGTACTTTACATTGTCTGGATTATTTAGAGGATTTAATTATATTTGGATTATAAATACGTGTTTCATGCATAAGGTAATTATATGTGCGTATTTAAAATTTACTTACTGTAAATTACGTTTTGATTAAATTAGTGTAATATTACAGAATATCAACATTCAACAAAAGCGGACAAAAGAAGTGCAATATAACATCAACATACATGGCAAAATCAGCTGCAAATGGTTACCAGATTTTAACCCTCAAATTTTGCTTCTAAAATCGGGTCCGCGTTATACACGGTAGTACCAGAACTGTTTTTATCGATGTATCGAGCGCTGATTTTTGGTCTATTTGCAACCTAATATCGTGTGTAAGGAAGCAATAAAGTTTCGTAAATTTTTGATTGAAATACCAACCCAGTCTGAGGGGAAAATGTTTCTTATTTTGGGGAAAAAATGGGTCATTTTAGGGGAAAAAATGATGTTTTTTGGCAAGGGGAAACTGCCGTTATTCAGCAGTAAAAATAGGCAAAAAAAATCACTGACGTGTATTTACATATCCAACTTAACCATGAAAACCTGTGTTGAAAATCGTGAGCTTTTGCTGGACGAATATAGAGTTGGAAGTATGGATATTGCTCGAAATTCTATCCTGATAGAGTGCCAAACGATTTGCAAAGACAGAAAAAAATCAATTATTATTCAAGACGATGTAGTATATATGGTTCAAAATAATGAAACTGGAACACCCTTAAAAATATAACAGCATAGAACGCATTTATAGTAACCCTCTTTTGAATATATTTGAACGTCCAAAATTCAAGTGTGTATATTGTGATACATCTTCTGACAGTTTAGAGGAAATGATTGAACAAGCACATTAATAACACTAAAAGAAATTATTTCATATATACAAGATGAACAGATATCTTATTTTTCAGTTTGTTAGGTAATTATCCTTTTTACGTTCGCACTTATCCATCACGGTTTTCTACATCAGTCACGAATGATCCGCAAGCACATAACCACTTCACAATAAAGGCAATGTTTTAGCAGTAAACATCGACTTTAAACTTTGATATAATTACACATTGACGTAGAGATGTTCATTTAACTAGTATAGTTTTCAAGTAAGGTACTATGCATTTTAATTTATTTTAACAGGCCGGAAACATAAAAATGTTATTTATGGGGACATTTTAATGACTTCAAGCATCATAAGAGTGATTGTCAAACAAAGTATTAAGTACATAAACCACTGGACACTATATATATTACTGCGTTATGATTATCCGGGTACAGGCCGTGTTCCAACAGTGTGATTGACAAGTGACTTTAACAGTGTAGTCCAGCCCACAACGACCTCATAAGCCAATCAAATACGGCGATTTTTAGGGCAGAGTTTATACCTTACTTGCAACTAAAATAGTATTTGACAACAAATACTAGCACTTGCCAGGAAATTTTAAAATATTTCATTACTATATTAACCTTTTAATTTTATCCAGGTAATTCCCTAATCTGGTTCACAGAGAGCCTCGTTTTAAAACATAATTTGACGTAGTCAAACGTCATTTTGTTCAAATAAACACTAAATTATGTAAATATGCAATTAAGCAAGCGACAAGTCCATGCACGTTTTTTTGGCACATGGCGATATAATTTTCATGCACTTTTGACGCAAACACGCTAATTACCCGGAGATACATTATCGTGTTTTATGTCGATAAAGAACCGCGTATTAAAATATGTAATAACCAAGGTTGAGTTTTTCGGCTTTTAATGTCCACATGTAGCAAAACTGATAACGATTGATTTTTTTTGGAATCGAAAACAATTTATGAAATAAAAAGTTTTTGAAACAACTAGGGGTCATGAAAGAATTTCAAGGCAGATAAAACAAAGCTTTTCGAGTGGGGCAGGGATTATCCTAGAGGGCGACATGGGCGATATCGTCGCCCTGTGATCTGATCAAAGCGAAATCAAAATTGCTAAAATTTTCAATACTAATGCTTATTCCTCTAATCTTATGCCCACTACTGGCATGGTTTATCTGATTGTGGAGATAACGCTGCTACAATTATCGATAATCGATCTGTAGACAGCGTGAGAAAGTTTGTTACACATCACTGACCTGGCATTGTGTTAATCAATCAAACAATCGGCTAAGGTTATTCCAATTGCGGTTCCCAACTTCGCTTACTTGTTTTCAAAGTAAATCTGTTATTAGCAAAGGCTGTCGGGAATCAAGAAAGCGAGTGCACACTGGGCGATATGATCGACTGCTTTACACTAGAATTTACAGTCATGCAGAGTTATAATTACCGTTTTACGTACTGTAAAAGAACGAATATTGAGGCTAAGAATATTTGCTGTTTTCTTAATTGCGATGTTTGACCTTAGAACTGACAATTAATTTAAAATTAAAAAAAAAACATATACTGATCAATTATTTTCCAACTCCGCAATTAATACAATTATAACAAACATCGCGTGTGAAAAGTAACAGATAATCCAATTCCCATTTTGTAGTAAATGACATCATCCAAACAAAAGCATTGAACAGCACGTGACACCGTTATTTGATTCTGTTTTGGTTTCTTTGTTCTGACGCCGACTAATGGCGGGAAAATAATGTTGCACGATTTCCACGTGCAGCTTGTGTACAATACTTGTCTACTTGAGCAACGAATAACATGTAGCGTTATTGGGAGAAATATCAAGGGCGTTAATAATTTACATTGTCACATTTACTATTTGACACATTATAATGTATTTTAATTGAAACCAGTGAATGCCTTATGAAGTGTAAGTATCACTTGTCATAAACATAAACATGAGTGCTTGTTTTTAAAAATACTGTTTCTAATGCCAATAAAACTTATTAAGCGATTTTGTGTTTACCTTTCATTACAACAGGTTGTAGTCTTTGTAATTAATTAACTATATATAATTCAATTGATTGGTTGGCTACATAGCTGCTTTACGCGCCAGTGTCAGTTATCGATAAACTTCTCCCTGAATTTGGCAAAAGGAGAAGTCTCGGCAAAAGGAGAAGTCACTTCTCCCTAGAATTTTGGGCTACGATGATCCTGGTGGGGTTGACCATTGCCGCTGTTTTCGAGCAAGTGGGGTCGAGCATTGCGGCCGATTAGGTACCGCCGGGATTTAGAGCATTGCCGCCGAATTTGGGCAGGTGGGGTCGAGCATTTTGGCCAATTTTTAATAGGTGATGTTGAACATTGTGGTGGATTTGGGGCAGGTGGGGTAGAGCGTTGCGGCCGATTTCTGGGAGGTAGAGGCAGATGATGCGGCTGATTTTGTGAAGGTGGGGAAAGCTGAGCGGCCGATTTCGGTGGGGGGGGGCTAACGGCGGTGGATTGGAACGATCTCAGATCTCGGGGTGGGTGGGTTTTTTTGTATGGGAGGATGTCTGGGATGCCGACATGCCTTCAAGATATCCTGCGGGAAATCCTGGTTGAAATTGTTGAAAACATGTTAATCACATTAAGTAAAAATTGCACTGACATGTTTATAAATCAGACTGGCCAAGCGCTGTGAGTGTCCGACTTGATTCGGAGGTCGTAGGTTCGATTCCTGGTGGCAGCACATTTTCTTTTTTTCATGCTTTTCTTGTTATAAAACGGAGAGTCCTTTAGTTCAGAGACTGATGCATTAGTTTATCAGTTAAGACAATTAAAAATCATAAATACATTATTACATCTATTTAAAAATAAAAACAAAAATCTATGAACAAGTCCCTTTAAAAATATTGTATAAAAGAATAACATGTGACAAAAAACACAAGCAAAACAAAAATAGCAACCTTACTTTTGTTAAAATTCCTGAAATCTAAACCGTTATTGTGTGTTGTTGTTGAGCACACCGTCAGTGGTGACAGCCAGCACACACCGGACCTTGTTGGTGTTTACATCCGGTTGCATTATTTCTTTTTCAGTGATGTTAGCTACAAATGTCATTAATTAAAATCATTAATGGTTATATTGCACGCTTTAATTGCAATGCAAGTCAACAATTAAAATACAGAGAACACAACATCAAATAAACGGCTTAAACAAATAGGTTTGTTATTTTTCAAACCTAGCAGGCTCACTTCCCATTGTTATATATCAAATTCAGTCAGAGTGACGTCCCCTGTTTTTCCCGCCAAATTTAACACAATGGCGCCAGCACCAGAACCAACAAATGATAGTGATGATACCGCATCAGACAGCTTTGGTATTGACCTCGTTATTACCAAAAAGCATTACATAGAATGGTTTAAATTTATGTATCCAGATTTAAAATTTAATTATGCAATTGGATACGATTGTTTGGCAATGAAGTTTCTAGTCGTTCGTACGCAGGTCATTTCGCACCATTTTTACATGATCAGGATATGATTAAATAATTGTGTTGGATATTATGCGGTATACTGATATAACTATATTGTTTTCTTAAAGACGTTGGATTAGGACTAAATTAAAATTAAGTTTGTTTGCCCTTTACAGACCGACTCACAAAAAGCCGCCGACAAAAATTTTTATTGCAAAATCTGCGGTAATAAATTTTTTATTTAGTTATTTTTTCTTGCTTTAAATTTTTGTTTCGCTCACATCTTTTTCATAAATTACAATTTTGATGATTAAGGCGCTTGAACAAAAGAGTATAATGCGTCTGAGTGTGAAAACAAGCGCCTATTGACCTGATACTAGTAAACAAGGTGTGTTTCATGTTTTGTCATGTACACCCCGGTCAACGTATGATGTCATCATCTGTGTATAGAATTACATTTTGTTTCAAGGTTAGATACCAGTAAAAAGTAGGGTGGTCCCCTTGAAAGTTGTCTGTATATGATAAGTTGTTTGTTCTTCTGTCAAAAGAAAGAGACATTTCGCATAACTGACACTGGTTTAAATGGTTAGTTCCTGACAACGACATGTCTTTTGTGCATTTTGATGTATCATGACACCGAATTACTTGCAGTTTATGTATAGGAAGCATACATGTGCTCTGTTTAAATCGTGAGTGTTTCTTAAGGGTGACTACAATTAAGTGAAATAAATTTTCTTAGAAGTAGCATACCGGTAACTGATCTTTTTTTTATTTTAAATTATGAAAGCAGAGAAAAGCATCTTTCTAAAGAGATCAGACTCAAAATATCTAATTCAAAGAAAAGTGGCGTCCGATGCCAGGAGATTTTGCCGTTTTACAATGAGACCCTGTGGAGATTTGATTTACCAGTTTCTAACCTTCAGCGTGTTTGTTGAAATCAATAAATAAATACAAAATTCATAAAGTTGAAACAGGTAAAGCTTGGGATGACTAATTGTATAATCTATTATGCGTGGTAGACGAGAACAAGAAAATTACGGACAAAGTTTTAATTTCAGGTAAATCAACAGGTGTCAGTGCAGAAAAGTTTTACACAGATATTAACATATGAAAACGCTCACCGCGTACAAAGACTGTTGGCGACAAAAGAAACTAGAAGCATGTGAAATATGAGTGCATTTGTGCTAAAAAGGAAACATTTGTTTGAATGAAGTTCAAATTACCACCTATAAACTTGACACTATGACTTCTTATTTAATAGTATACATCATAACAAACATTTATTTGTAAGTAACGAACAAATATTGTTCAAGCTAATTATCAATTGCAAACGGAATTATACACGTAGATGCCAGTTAACACGTCAATCTGCAACGAGCCATCCAAAATAAACAATAAAGCGTGGCAGTTAGGAGCATCGATAGTTAGTGATTCGTAGCCTATTGAGTAAAAGTCATAAGTAGGTCTTTCGATGCAAGCTCTTGATTTTCCATGCTTCAGTTTAAAATTAATACATTGCAGTGATTTGTTGTTAAAATATTCAGAATAAGAATCAGTAACAAGAAATAGCACTTTCTGAACAAGTCAAAAATAACGGATGTAGCGCATTAATTTAGTGGTCCCATTCCAGGACACCAGGTGAATATTTCGGTTACATTCGAGTAAATAGCGAAAATAGGGGTGTCATTAATTTGACGTAACATTTTTAATAAGTTGACTTTAGAAACTGTTATCAGGGCTCGACATTAACGGTAGTCCGACTGTCCGGGACAACCAAATTGTTGGTCCGGACAAGTTAAAAAAGAATCTGCTAGTCCGACAGGACAAGTGTTCTTTATCTCTCATTACGTAGTAACAAAATTTGTTAAAAAATCCAGTAGTTTCGCTGAATTGCCTTCAAAAAGTTATTGTTTACATTCGACCAATAAAGCGCGAGGTATTACGATTACCTACACCGTACTGTTGACAAGGGACATAAATCTTACATATTTATTTCGCCGCACTGACACGGTTACTCCCCTTATATATTATTTTACGTCATCATTCTCACTTGCGGGTTATTTACATTTGTTACACATTCAAGTACCATGTCGTCTGCTTCAAATGTCAGGGTTTTTTTCCTTTGGTTTTTCCGTGTCAAAACATCCAAAAAAATCCCCTAGAGGTCGAAAAGAAACAAAATGTAATTATGAAAAAAAGAAAAAACGCGAGTTTGTGCCAATTGCATTTGAAGGTCAGGACAAGTAACTTTTTGGTCAGGACAAGTAAAATTTTGAGCTACTAGTCCGACCAGACAAGTGGTTTCAAAAGTTAACATCGAGCCCCGATTATTGTAATAAATCACACGTTCCACACATTATGATACACATTATCTTAAATAATTAAAAGGTGAAAAAAAACATACGTGAATGTTTGCTGTTTTGAAGAAGGACCTTTTCAGGTTTCGATTTACTGACTCGTAGCCTGCAAAGAAAAGAAGTAGTTTTCCGCGATACCTGTTTTGGAAATTACCCTCTCCAAAGACCGTTAGCTTCCGCGAACAGTCTAAAAAGTGTATGTCAATACTGGCTTTGTTAGGGAATAATTCTTTAATCAGTACTAGTAACTGTTTGTTAAAATGTCATTACAAAAACGCAGTTTATATTTGAGAGAAACTACATTTTTGATTTTCTTACTGACCTTTTAATCAAATTATTTTTAATTTTCATGTCATTGATTTTACATTTTTCTAGTGAAACAGTGTGTATTTGTACTGGATTAATATAATTGGGACAGTCTAGTCAGTTCAGCCATTGATAATAATACATGTACATAAGTTTTCTTGTCAGACAGTATGTGTCTTTGCTGTATTAATTGATATGTGTGTCTAGTCAATTCAGACATTGGTATTAAATCGAATACATGTCCTTCACAAATTATTTGTAAAGCATTGTGTATTCTATTTTATGTTATGTCTCTTAGTAAAGCCAGTTTGACCATGTATTATCTTGGTTGTATCAATCAAGATGAAGAAAATAATTATGATTTTCAAACAAAGATAAAATTCTAATGTATTGCTAAATGACGACATTAATGTATGGCAACAATTAAATTCTCGGAATAAAATAAAATATTTTTCCTACCTACCGACCCACCTCTAAAATTTTGGGTCGGTAAAGGGCAAACAAAAGATTTTTTAATTTAGGCCTTATGTCAAACTTTAGACCGAGGTATTGGCTCTAGAGTGTATTTTTATAGCCTAGAGCAGAATACGTAAGTAAAGCCCCGGTCACACTGTCACGATTGACCACGATTTACAAAATCTTGGTGAAGCTTGGTAAAGCGTGAACACATACCTATTGGCATCTGTGTGAATCTTGAGGGGATCCTTATCGATCGGGAAGCGCTACAACAGTTTTGAACATGTTCAAAACAATTGTGGCTTATCGTAGTGCCAACACAATTTTTCCAAAATGTAGGACAATCCTAGTGCCATCATATCTCAATCTGGCTTATTCTTACAGCCATCGTAGAGTCATTCGTGGCCTTTCGTGTTTAATCGTGACCGATTTTATTACATATATATTAAAAGACTGTTGTACGTTATGGTACGTTTTGTTACGTATATGGTACGTTTTTCTACGTATATGGTACGGATTTCTACTCTTGCCCTACTGTTCAGTTACGATTCCAGTAGGATCTTTAGCGACAACTATCATGACTACTCACAAATATACACGATGGACCACGACAATGAGACAATTGGTTCGCGTTGCCTGTATGGTTTATCGCGATGTTGCTACGCACTCACTATGTTTGCCTACGTTGCTGTCACGATAATGCAGGAGGCATCATAATGTCCAAATCGCCTTGAAGCTTAGTGAAGCTTGAGAATTATTTACTGCTTGTAGGTTTTATCATGATGAATCTCAGGGGTCTCGATCTCCGTATTGTGATGCCGAAATTCGGCATCATTCCCCCAACGAAAAAGTATATATTTTTCCCCCATTTCAAGCCAAAATTCCCCCTAAATGAACTGCCATCAAATTTGTTTTTGTTTTGTTTATGGGAGTAATTTTTGGGGATCAAATTTACTTAAGCACCGTTCCAAACCGTTAACGATAAAATCCGAAGAACACCACATGGTAATGTAAAATGTTTTGACTTGTCTGGTTCCCGATTAATTGTGCTTTCATAATAAAACTTAATTTATATACAGTTAACTGCTAGCTTATTTGCCGGGAACCGTAATTTCTGTTTTGGGAAAATGGCTTCTGCTTAAATGTTATCAAAACAGGTGAAGCAAAAAGGCACAAATACTGTGTCTTACAGTGAAAACACAGTTTATTACTGTATTAGAATTAGTATAAGTAGTTTAACAAAATTAATTAAGGTTAAAAATTGGAAGTTCAAATACTATTTAAAAAATCAGAAGTGAAAAACTTTCCTTCCTAAAAAAATATATGTAGTTACGGTCCGCCAATATTATTTTACTGTTACAAAGTACATTAAATACACTGCAATAAAATAATTATTCAAATGCTAAAGATCGCAAAGTGTTTGCACTACGAAAGTTATACTAAAAAAAGAAAAGATTTCAAAGTTCTTGCACTACAAAGTTTTTATTCCCAAATGACATGTTTATATTTGGTCGATACTCGCACGCTTTCCAATACGTGGAACGTGACGTTGTTTGTGTCAGCATAACTTTCGCACGCTTTTCTAGAATACAAAGGATTTACATGAAATACACAAAACGTGTTTATGACACTCGAACACTAAAATTGGATGTTGGATATTTCGGATATAAGAAATGTTATGTAAATCAGAATTCTCGCTGAAATCGATTTCAAATTTCGGAAATATATTAATAATTTTACCCGAGATATAAAGGAAAGTAATTTAAAACAATGCCTTTATATTTAGGAACTAAAATAAATGTGGATATTATCAACAATGGAAGCGGTGAGTAAATTGTGTTTTAAACGTTTAATGGTCGGGAATAAACATACACTGACGAACTCATGTACATTAACTAAAGTGTGGATACATGTATATTACGCCGATAGGTCTATTGTTCACGTCATTGGAAGCGTATATAGCTGTGCATTTTAGTTGGTCAATATAGATTTTTCTGAGCGACAAAACTCCGCCTAATGGGCGGAGCTACACAGTAACTTGACCGCTGATGGACAGCGTCTATTTAAATTTGACTCCGCCTCCCACCAATAATCGCCGAGTGTTTTATCAACTTTGACATCGCTGTTCAACTGATTGGGATAATAGCCAGCCGAGTTAAACTGTATGACGTATGACGCAAGTCCGGAAATTGCCCCGGGTCAAAGGTGACGCATGAAGTAATTACATAGTGAGTCAAACAAGCGTATTTTGAAATTTCCACGCGTCAAAACCCGGGAGCTCGGGTCAAAGGAAAGCCCTGATCGCCTGTTATCGTCTCTTACCGTAGCATATACCTGACGCTAGCGTATTACAACTGCGATAGATCACATCATATCTTAGTAAAATCGTGTTGAATTGGTTGCATTATCCTACAAGTGTCGTTGATATTCGTAGTCTCGTCCTACAACAGCCGTAGATATACGTAGGAGGACACAATAGGGACACTCATCATGATTAACAAGTCAATGATCAGTCATGGGTTATCGTAGCCAAAATATGACAGTGTGACCAGGGCTTAAAATACTATGTTTGAGTGTCAGACTGTCTAATCAGGTTAAGGTGATTTCCTATAAAGAAACATTTTCACATCAACCTTTTACATTTGATGTGAATTTTAACCAAGCTAAAACCGTAAAAAAGACAAATTGTTCAACTTCAACTTTGCAAAAATACCTGTCTTTTGAAACATTTTCCCAGAAAATGTGAAAACGTACCTCATTTTCAAATAATTTTTAAAACTGTAGTAGTCATTAGCTATTTTGGCTACAGGTAATGCTAAAGATTACGAAGAAAGGTAAACGTATATTTTCAGTTCCACTTGCTCAGGGTCGCTCAAGACGTGAAAAGAAAGACAAGGGCGGGAAGCTAGCGGCTCTTGCAAGGCTCAGGGATGTGAAGTCGAAAGGTGGAAAAAACAAATACGATGTAAGGTTACCATGTAATATATTGTCACTAAGTTTTTAGCTCACCTGAGCACAAAGTGCTCGGTGAGGTATTGGTATAGGGGACCTCTCCGTCGGCGTCCGTATGCCGTCACCAATTTGGACCGTTATCGCGATAAAGACTACATTTTTTATTCCATCTTGACCTAACTTGCACAGTTTGTGTATGACCATAAAATCTCGGATAGGATTGTGATTGGGTCAGATCACACCAGTAACACCAGAGTTATTGCCCCTTTTTCATGTAAAAAAGTGCAAAAATGCCCGTTTCCAACGCATAGACTTTATTTTCCATCCAATCTTAACCAAACTTTCACAGTTTGTGTATGACCATCAGATCTCAGCAGACGCCAAAAATGGGCCAGATCGTTTTTCAAACACCAGAGTTATTGCCCTTTGTTTATTAAAAAAATACACAAAAATGGACATGATTCAGGATAGAGACTCCATTTTTCATCCAATCTAAACCAATCTTGCACAGTTTGTCTATTACTATGAGATTACAGTTGAAGTCGAATATAAGCAAGATCGGACCAGAAACACCAGATTGCCCTTTGTTTGTGAAAAAAATATGCAAAAATGGACATTTTTCAGGATAGAGACTTCATTTTTCATCCAGTCTTCACCAATCATGTACAGTTTGTCTATGAACTAAAGACTACAGATGAAGTATAATATAAGCATGATCGGGCCAGAAACACCAGAGTTATTGCCCCTTGTGTTTGGAAAAAAAAAAACAAGTTATCAATGATTGGCTTGCACATACGATTTTTTATTCATTGTTGGCTTGCACACACGATTTTTGATTCATTGTTGACCAAACTTATACAGTTTGCGCATGACCATACAAATTGATTGATAAAATTTGATTTCCAACAGTTGCAAAACTTGCATGCAGTTATTTGTACATGCAACATTGATGTCTTCAGAGCCTGCATTAACATCATTTATCATCATTGGATAGAAAATTATCAAAGAAAAGCAAAACTTGACCTTATAGCACAGCCATCGCAATTATCGCATTGCAACTAGTTCTCCAAAACGGTTTGCGAAAAAGACATCAAAATTTACTGTTTCTGCATTTTCCAGAATTGTCAACGACTTGATGAAAAACGGTCAGGTAAGAATATCGAGAAAAATGATTTGAGAACCATTAGCAAAAAAACCACACATCCACTACCCAACTCGTACTTTAGTTAGCCATTGCACAAACCAATGTTTTAAATTAAAATTGATCCTTTCCCCCTCTGCGTATTGTTCAGATACCTTAAATTTCAAACCTGTCACAACAGTATGGTCTTCATCTGTACCAGTTCTCAGGTGAGCAGTTTGGGCCATCATGGCCTTCTTGTTTATAGTATTTGTATTACCCTGAGCACCTGTCGGGGATCGACCCCAGGTGACCGACACTAACTGGGCCATTAAAGTGCTAGCCCAACTTTGCATTACATTTTTAGGAGTGCCTTATAGGCTAATCACTACACTATAGCCATTTTCAATGTATCATTTATCAGCTGTTCATAATCTGGAATATAAAGATAAATAATGCCTTTTGTAAAGCTGCTTCGGCAGTTGTATAGTTCAGAGAAATTTCCTGTATTGTTTTTAATATTGTCTGCACTTGATCAAATCAGTCACTTATTGTTACGTTTTATTTACGCACTTGACATATAAAAGCAATGATACCGAGTTTAAAATGAATTAAATATATATATTCATAACTGGGTCAAAAGTAGCAGAAAGTTTCGTTATGTGTCTTGGTCTATGCAATTTCTCGGTGGTTCAAACCAGTTTAAAGCTGCAAAAAAACTCACTTTGCCTATAGACATTAAAATAAAGACAAATATAAATAAAAAATCAAATTAAACAGTAATAAAATGGTCGAAGACATCCAGCTTGCTTGTAACTTCAGAAAGAGGAAGAGGATGCTATATACGAGGAAGTGGACGAAGAGGAGTACTCCGACATCGTGCGTAAACGGCAGCAAGATGACTGGATTGTAGATGATGGTATACTTGGAGACATCTTTCATTGAAATTGTATTTTAATGAGGCATATAGACGGTATTTCCCATAAATATAGACACATTAAAACATATGACATGTTCAATTTTTCTTGAGTGCATTTTTCTAGTAGCAATAATATATGCAATGCCAGAAAATATTTTTGGAAACACGGTTCCAGCAGGATTCCAACTCCAACCTACAAAATTGCACATTTTAATGAAAACTTTTCCTCGGCTACAAAACATTCATATTGATTTTAGTACTACTTCTACTAATTTATCAGTGCCAGCGAAAGTGTCACTGGTGACAACTGTTTATATATATTAAATTTATATACCGGTATATTTGTCAACTGTTTAAAGACACAAGGCTATCATATTTAACAATGCTTCTCTTTAAATGAACTGATCTTTGCAAAATTTGCATAATTTGTTGTTGATCTACCATTGATACCCCCTTTAACGAAAACTTACATGTAGACACAATTTAATGATATTTGATGCTGGTATACTTGCTTTGTTTGGATATGAGTTCTTGCTTTAATACTAACTTGTAAATTTTGTTTGGATTTTAGCTATAATTGGCTGGTAATTTTCTTAGAAAATATGTACACAGTATAGTACTGCAAGTCAAGAACCGCTTGTTAGCTGTCATATTAAACTCTAACCCTCTATCTTTGATATCTGACTCACAACGGGTTTTAAAAACTTGAAATGGTGGATGTTTAGGCATAATTATCACCTAAATCATCTGTTTTGGATAACTGACAGACTTAAACAGGTGTTTTTACTTAAAATAAATTGTGGACTTTTAGGTGTTATCTACTTGGTCATGCCATGATTGCATGTATTCACTTTGAAATACTGCAAAACCATTTATATTCGTCGGCATGAAATTTCATATATTTTTTTTTTTTATTTCGTGGGCGCTTAAATTTGTGGATTTTCAATTTTATTATAAAAAAAAACATCTAGAAATGCGTTAATCGCATCGCTGTTTTCTGTTTGTAACACCTTACGGTCATAAACGGAGCGTGGGCCCCATTATCGACCTGTCAATTAAGCAATAGACCCTATTTATGAAATAAACACGGCACGTCACTGTGGGAGGTAGGGTCCGACTACAAATATGTGAATTAAACAATGGGCCAGTCGTCTGCCAAAAACCGAAGTCGTAAAACGTGGTCCACGCTTTTTGCATGGAGAGTGTTTACTATGCACATTGGTCTTTACTAGTGTATCTGAAAGAAGATAGCAATGCATTTACAGCGTTACTGCATAGGCAGATAATTCGGATATGAAGTGTCAATAAGGTACACAGTATATTACACCGGAGCCTCGTTTGGAGTGTATGCAGATTAGATAGGGGCTACTTGTCACACACAAAATAAACTGGATATTAAAGTGTTTAATTTATAATATAAATGCACATCATGTTTCAGGTAATGTATTCATCATAAACAAACTCTTATACTTCATTTAACCACTATTAACATTATATTTACATTGTCTTCATGTAGGTATACGTACTAGCAGGGTTGTCATTAAGAGCCGGCAACCTGCCAAATTATATTTACATTGTCTTCATGTAGGTATACGTACTAGCAGGGTTGTCATTAAGAGCCGGCAGCCGGCCAAATTATATTTACATTGTCTTCATGTAGGTATACGTACTAGCAGGGTTGTCATTAAGAGCCTGCAGCCGGCCAAATTATATTTACATTGTCTTCATGTAGGTATACGTACTAGCAGGGTTGTCATTAAGAGCCGGCAGCCAGCCAAATTATATTTACATTGTCTTCATGTAAGTATACGTACTAGCAGGGTTGTCATTAAGAGCCGGCAGCCAGCCAAATTATATTTACATTGTCTTCATGTAGGTATACGTACTAGCAGGGTTGTCATTAAGAGCCGGCAGCCGGCCAAATTATATTTACATTGTCTTCATGTAGGTATACGTACTAGCAGGGTTGTCGTTAAGAGCCGGCAGCCGGCCAAATTATATTTACATTGTCTTCATGTAGGTATACGTACTAGCAGGGTTGTCGTTAAGAGCCGGCAGCCGGCCAAATTATATTTACATTGTCTTCATGTAGGTATACGTACTAGCAGGGTTGTCATTAAGAGCCGGCAGCCGGCCAAATTATATTTACATTGTCTTCATGTAGGTATACGTACTAGCAGGGTTGTCATTAAGAGCCGGCAGCCAGCCAAATTATATTTACATTGTCTTCATGTAGGTATACGTACTAGCAGGGTTGTCATTAAGAGCCAGCAGCCGGCCAAATTGACCGTTTCAAACGAGATATGGGCCGGCTCAAATGTTCAAAGAAACAAAAATAAATAATCGTGTATCTTGTTCTGACAGCCAGTCTTTAAATGTTTATTACCAATAAGTTTTCCATCGTTACATAGTTTCCATTTATATCCAAGACGTATATTTCGTCAACCCCATTTAAATCTCCAATTTACAAATGCAACAAAACCACATTCTGATTTTTTTGACACCCTTGATATTTCTCCTAGAATTCTAATTCATTAATGCTCTATTCACAGTGCTTGCGTTGTTCAGGTACAGTAGTATTGATTGATGCCTTTTCACACCGCATCAAAGACTTTGGAAGTCAGACCGACACTGTTGCCATGGGTGTTGCTTACAGCTTGCAGATTTGGAAGCCCATCTAATTGATGATGTCGTGCTGTCACTCTTAGTTTTAACAGTTGTTAATATTAATGACTCATGTTTTTGACTAATTTTATTGTTCTTCAAATTGGAAAAATAATTACAAGGTAATTTGAATGCAGTGTTTTACTGGTAAAAAAACTTCATGAATTAATAATTTAACAAAATATAACGAATATATAATTTAAATTTTCGAATTCCAAAATAGTGTTAAGAGTATTATTCTAGATCTACATGTAGTGATTGTAGTTCAATATGTATAAATCATTTAAAATGTGTTATGAATTAAAGTAGTCAAGTCATATAAAATGCAGGGATTTCAATAGATGCAGAATCCTGTTTTTTGATGCAATCAAATTGCAAATTGCACATTTTTGACTCAAGCAAATAATAATAATGATAATATAATCATTATTTAACGAAGATAAACTAAAAATCTTTATGTAATGAAGATAAACTAATATCATTTTCATGCAATTTCCTCAAGTTATTCACCATTAATAACACAAATGACCATTGGCAAAGCATTTTACAAATATGCAGCAACAAAATTCCTCTGCTTTCAGTATTTCGACTGCTGAAATTTACATTTTGACCCTTTCAAATTTCAAGCCAGGGGACATATGACTCTTGGTTTTCAAAAGCTGTTAAAATCACGGAAAATAACACAAATGTGAACAGCTTTATTATTTTATTCTGAGTTGTTTGTGTTATTTTTTAATTAATTATACAAAATCTGAACTATTAAAATTAATTACATAAATGAAGGATAAATTTCATACGTCAGACTCTCATGAATCATGTGTCTAGAATCGCTCAAATGCTACGATTTTGAATCTAAATTTGAAAAAAAATCTTGGGGGGGAGCATACCAGTTCCCCTAGATCACTCGCGCTGTCTACGTTTGAAGCTGTGGCCTCCTCAATAGGTAATTGAGCCTTTTTGAAAAAAAAATTAATGACAACCCTGACTAGAAAACTACATCTTGGAGCGGAAATTCGGCCGAAAAAAAAAATCTGGCCGAATAATTATTCGTTGGAGACTTAAATTAGTGGTTCGTTCCATCCTCGAAATCCACGAAAATTAGTGCCCCATGATTATTAATGGCTATGCAGTAGTTATGGTGACTAGCATGTCAATTTGAACATGTAATTTTTGTTGCATGTCATGACATTTATATTTTTATGTCCCCGTCATCTTAATGCGGGAGGCATATAGTGCTTTTCCCTGGTCTGTCTGTGATTCTGTCTGTACAAGATTTTACCGTTTCGTCTGGCGTCAACACCGCTTGGATACTTGCATAGTTGTTGCTTACAACCATTCCTAACCCACCCATATCACCCAACCTCATTTCACCTTGACCTTGACCTAATTTGCACTTAGAATCATTCAAATGGGCTGTGCTGCACCAACCGGGATCATCTGTGTATTTAAACAGCCTCTCGTTTGTTTGTAATCATTATTATGTGGCTAGTAACGGGTCGCACAAATCTGGCACTATGTCAGTGTCTGCGTGACCTATATGTATACTATCGATGATTTTCACAATTTCCTAACTGCCTGTGCCCATGAAATGGGGAACTTTATTGCAACAAATTTCAAAATAGGGAAAGTTTTAAAAGTTTATATTTCATGAAATATGTGGTTATTTTGCTCGTTTAATATTTAATATATTCAAATTTTTCGTCTACTGAACTTCTTTCGTTTCAATGGAGCAAATTCAAGAATTGTTTTTCTATTTACACACCTACCTGTAAAATACTATAAACTACTTGGGGGAAGAAAATGGACAATTTTGGGGAAAAATGGAGGATATTTTGTTAGGGGAAACTGCCTTTAAACGGCAATAAAATTAGCAAAACAAAATCACTGACTACATGTATAAATACGTGTTTCATATGATGCTTAGTCTAAGCGAATATGTTTCATTTTCAGATGGCAGTGGTTATGTTGAGGACGGCCGTGAAATTTTCGATGAAGAATTGGATGATGATCAGTTCACGAAGCATGACAGTGAGTACCAGTAACAAAGAGTAATGAGAGACTTGGGAACTGATTGATCAGTTCACGAAGCATGACAGTGAGTACCAGTAACAAAGAGTCATGAGAGACTTGGGAACTGATTGTTTAGTTTAAGAGTACATAGAGAATACTAGGTTGGTGTTGAATAAAGGTAAGTTTATTTAGAGAGGCTTAGAAAACCTGTATCACGAGCCTTGGCGTTTTTGTGGTGGTCAAATACAGAGGATATTTGTTTAATGCAGTTGAAGAGCGTATTTTATCTCATGAGTGGTCATAGAAACTCGTGAAAATATCTAGTTTCTATTAACATGAATGAAATAAAATACAATCTTACACTGTATTAAACAAATTTTCTTTTTATTTCATGCTTTTGAACGATAAATTAAAAAAATGCCCGAGATATGCTGAAGCGTCACAAGTTTTCTGTATTTTGACGTCATAAATATGATGTCATTATGATTCCAAAATTGTCGATCACTGTTTTGGTAGGAAAATAGTGTCACTCTTACTGCGTCGTCGCTTAGTTATATGTGTATTGAATTTTATTATGTGTTTTCTGTTATTTAAAAAAAGGCCGATGTTTACACTGACGATTAGGGTCTTCATATACTTTCAAAAAATAAACATGAAACAAAGTTAAAAGTAGTTCCATATAATTAAGAGTTATGATTTAACTCAACCCAGAGTGAAATGATCGGGTTATCATTCCCTGGTATTCTCCACTCATTCACAGCATAGCATGAAATAAAATCATAATTTTAATCAACACTTACTTAGTATTCTATTTATCCCATCAATCGCATATTTTTTGAGAATAAGACAAAACACATGACGTCACGAAAATCAATAATATGACGTCATTATACTGCCCGTGTTTGCTATAATCCACAGTGTGGAAATACATATAAGTTTATCCCACAGGGTGATGTTTTGTCAATGCCACTGTGAAGATGGGATAAAATAATATTCCTACAGATGGATTTGAATGACATTCATGTCATTTTGGTGTTGAGTACAAATATTATTACATTTCTATAATATCTAATTATATATGGGGCGCGTTGTGGGAAAACCGGACTGAATGCATGATGTGCGTAAAGTGTCGTCCCGGATTAGCCAGTGCAGTCGGCACAGGCTAATCCAGGACGGCACTTTCAGCCTACAGTGGATTTATGTTTAAAAGAGACTTTCTTGAAACAGAAAATACCATAAAACCGGAAAGTGCCGTCCTGGATTAGCATGTGCGGACTGCACAGGCTAATCTGGGACGACACTTTACGCACATGCATTAAGGCCGGTTTTCCCACGACGCGCCTCATGTTTGTTTTTTAATATATGAGCACGAATTAAATTTTTTATTCGGGTGACCACATTCTCCAGCTGAGTAGCATTAAGCATTGCTCACAACAGGTAAGATTGGAATTTTGCAAAGTATGAAGTACCTGCCAAAATGGAAGAACACAGGGTGGCCACTGACTCTGAAAAATGGGGAAAACAGGCAAGAAGTGTGAAAAAAAATCCCTGCCGGGAAAATTTCTTGAATTTGAAAAATTTGACAAAAATCAGGGAAAATTCAGTGATTTTGACCAAGTGTTAGAACAAATCTGAAATGAAGTAGTGAAATATAGAATTTAATAAATTTCATCAAAAAAACTATACAATTATCACATTTGTTTAGAATAAAAATTAACAATGGTAAAAATGGCTGAAAATGGAAAATAGTGGTGATATATTTATGTACGCTATCACCACTGTGCACTAATTTTACCAGTAATTTGACAATAAATGTCATGAAGAATCAAAGTCAGATCAGGGATGTGTCAGGGAATTTTATTTTGGAATTTCAGTGGCCACCCTGGAACAGAACTAAATTAAATAAAATTGAAAAAATAATGAACATTTGGTAAGTTTTCATACAAAAAAGCGAACAAGAGATCTTTTAGAGGAAAGCAAATTTTTATGCATAATGCCATGTTTTAACTAGCAGCGATATAATAAAAAATGTCTGGAAACCTTGATAAACATTACAGAAAAGAAAGACGCAGAGGAGAAGAAGAAGAAAAACGCAAACATCATGCGGCCCGGAACTAAACCAAAGGCTAACATCAAGTCCATGTTCGCTGCACAGGCTGCCACTGGCAAGAGAAAACCAGAGGTAAAGGTTTTTATAGGTCAAAACGCAGTTCTCACCACTTTTGTTTAACTTTAGAGAAGTGTTAGTAGGTTTAAAAGTTTTCGGCACAATCGCTCTTATCGTACTTGAGTTATGCCCGTCAGGCGACACATCCGACTCGCAGAGTTCTAGGTTAAGCTCAATTTTGTTGAAAGCCAGAGACGTATTGAGATACTTTTGAGTCTGTTTCCTGGAAAGAATGGATAATTGGTGTCTGGAAAAAGATCATCGAATGTTCCAGGAGTAGAGATCGAATTCATGAACTGCAAGGTGGACACCATATCCGCTACACTACTGCAAGGTGGACACCATATCCGCTACACTACTGCAAGGTGGACACCATATCCGCTACACTACTGCAAGGTGGACACCATATCCGCTACACTACTGCAAGGTGGACACCATATCCGCTAAACTACTGCAAGGTGGACACCATATCCGATCCACTACTGCAAGGTGGACACCCTATCCGCTACACTACTGCAAGGTGGACACCATAACCGCTCCACTACTGCAAGGTGGACACCATATCCGCTACACTACTGCAAGGTGGACACCATATCCGCTACACTACTGCAAGGTGGACACCATATCCGCTACACTACTGCAAGGTGGACACCGTATCCGCTACACAACTGCAAGCCCTAAATAGTTTAGTTTATTTAGAGTGGCTCTAAACAGATTTTTCAATATAAATCAAGTAGAAAACAAAGAATGTTCAATGATCAAATTATAATATTTGAACTGTCATTAGGTCTACAAAACAATAACAAAGACATTGTCGAATTTAGGTGACGTCAAATTTGGGACACCCCGAGTTATTTCTAATTAGCTACTACAATTTCTGAAAATATTTGAAAATGAAGCACATTGTCAGACTTTCAGGGGTAAATATTTCTGAATAACAGAAAATGTTGCAAAATCAATTTTTTTACCTACTTAGTAACATTTGTTAGAGCCAAACTAGAAGTGCAGGGTGGGTATGACTTAATACCAAAAACCCGCTAAAACCCACCTAAATCAACGGAAACCTGCAAAATCCCAAGTAAACACATGAAACACAAAAGAGAAAACACAAAACTACACGGAAACATACGAAAACCTACATTAACTTACGAAAACCCACTCTAACAAATGGAAACCCGCGAAAACAAGAGGAGACATACGAAACCCTATGGAAACTTTGGAATTGTGCGCAATTCGCGGGTTTTTGCTGTCGAACTGTGGGTTTCTTAGGCCTTCGCTATTTTAAGTAGGTTTACATTGCTTTTCGCAGGTTTGTACAGTTTGGTTGAGGTTTTCGAGCGATTTTCGTTTTATTTTAAGTAGGTTTATCCGGGTTTCCGCGGGTTTTCGGTGTTTAGTCATACTGGTGCAGGGCCCAAGCTGTCATTTGCAAAGTTAGCCAATGGCTACACATTTCAACATAATGGCGAAAGAAATTTCAATTTGGCTTCTAGCTTGTCTTCATTATACACAATAAAATATCCAAAATGTATGACTACAACAAAGTAAGGTAAGTTTGGCTAAAGAAAATTTTAAGCCAGGGGAAGCCCTGAAGTGCTTCAGAAAATGACACAGTCAGTTGCAATTGCAGAAGGACGCCACTGTGAAGGAAGACGAGTTCCTAGGCGATATCATAACGGAGCTGCACAGCGGCCCAGCAGACGTCATGAGACCACCCCCTGTGAAGCTCACCAAGAAGAGGCCCGTTCTTCCACCTACCAGGTAGTACAGCAGGGGTGTGAAATCCCATGCCCGACTTGTCCGACGCAGGTAATTTTACCATCGGACAAGTAATTTTTTCCTGTCAAGTGGACAAGTTCAATTTCAGGGAGTGAAAATAATGTAAAAGTTGGGAGTTAATTATTATATTATACTGTAATCATATATATTTAAAAAACATTAACAAATTGTAATTTATTTATTATTTGATAACAAATTATATTAGGAACGTCTGGAATATAAACTATATTTTTATTGGGACAAGTGGCATTTGTTTAAGGCCTAGTAGATTTTTGCAATGAACTTGTCCATGTACAAGTGAATAATTGTGATATTTCCACACCCCTCTACAGGGTTCATTGCATACTGATCCTTGAAAGTGCTTTAAGTGGTGTATCGGCCTATGCAGGGCATATAATATTTCAAATAAATTTGTAAAATTTTTAGCAAGGTGTAAAACAGATGCATGCAAAGAACATATAAGCATAATTTCTTAATTTAACAATACTTATTCTTGGTGACGTTCATTTATCAAAGCACTGCTTGCAGGTCCCCACACATGCCTTTTGTCACTGCAAAACCATCCGGATCACTGGCCATGAGGCCTGCCAAGTTACCTCCCGGATCTGTGGCAGCGAAGGTATAACATTTCTACAAGGAAAAAATCATCGTTTTCATCTTTTTGGTTTGAAGGCTCTTTACATAAGATCAAGACTACAATGAAAATGGTTGTTCTGTGTGTTAACAGTTTCTGAATTAGAGAATTAACACTGCAAAACAAACTGATTGGTTTCAGTTGTTTTTTGCAGTTTCATAACACTAGAATTATAAAAAGAAAAATGACTGATTCTTCCTCCATTTAGCTGATATCCTACCTTTGAATGCCAGACATTATTTTATCATCTCCGTGGCCTAGTGCTTTGGGCGTTTGCCTATGGCACGGGAGTCCCACACAGTGCTTGTTCTGATATGGCCAGTTGCCTACCCAGCAGCTAGTTAAATCGAAGGGTTCTGATTGACTTCCTAGTAAGCGCCCGGGATATAGGATAGGAATCGGGAGTAAAGAATGATGGTCATCAGTTAAGGTGTCCCATAAGTGAAAACTGGCTGGCCCTTAATTCTGAGGGGTGACACTATAATAAACAAACACTTCACTTTTACTTTTCTTTCATACCAATAAAGCTTAAAATTGGTTTTGAAATGATCAAATTTTAATAAACCCTTTCAGTGGGAAGGATAGGGAGGGCGATTTCCCCCGAGATTTTTGTCCGAAAACACCCCAAGCTTTATGTTTTCAGGGCCTACCTAAGCCGCAGATCAAGGTCGAGCCCATGGACGATGTTCCGATGATAGAGGAGTACCAGAGCCAGGTCGACCCGGAACCGGAAATTGAGGACGATGATGAGAAGGAAAACATCAGTGTCAAACGTGAGTATGTCAGAGGTCAGGTGTGAGACATACAACGTGATGGTATTCCTGTCGCAGAGTTTAAACAGGGGGGCCACTGACTCTGGAAAACAGGTGTGGCGCGTCGTGAGAAAACCGGTCTTAATGCATGTGCGTAAAGTGTCATCCCAGATTAGCCTGTGCAGTCCGCACGGGAGTCCGCACAGGCTAATCCAGGACGGCACTTTCTGCCTACAGTTGATTTATGTTTAGAAGAGACTTTCTAAATACCATTAAGCGGAAAGTGCCGTCCCGGATCAGCCTGTGCACAGGCTGATCCGGGACGACACTTTACGCACATGTATTAAGACCGGTTTTCTCACGACACGCCACAGGGAAAAAGTTTGAAAAAAACTCCCTTCAGGGAAAAATCAGGGAATTTTAAAACTTGGCAAAAATCTGGGAAAATTGAGGGAATTTGACCAAAAGTGTTAGAACAAATCCAAAATGAGGTAGTGAAACCTAGAATTTTAATAAATTTCAACAATAAACCAATAAAAGTTTCGAATAAGAAGTTAACAATAGTAATATGGCTTAAAATATGGAAAATAGTGTTCATATATTTATGTATGCTATCACCACTTTGCACTAATTTTACCAGTAATTTGAGAATAAATGTCATGGAAAATAAAATTCGGTCAGGGAAACATCAGGGAAACATAGGGAATTTTATTTCAGAATTTCAGTGGCCACCCTGTTAAAGGTACAAAAACGTTTTCCTAATGTTAAAGATGGTTATCTTGATAATGAAGATGCTGATGATTACAGATCTTTTTTTTCCTTCATAACCAGGGGCCGAACATAGGCCCCTTCACAAATTGGCTGGGGCCGATCATAGGCCCCTTCACACACCGAAAGTAACAAAGAAGGTCCCTTTCACAATTAAAAACTTGGAATTGTTAAACTGAAATAACATTAATTATTTAGTAAACTTGTATGTTTTATACTATGAACATTAAAAATGTAGTGTTGTTACCAGTTTTGATATCAGATAGCATATCAGTCCATATTTATTTGTTTAACAATGATGTTTTCAATAAATAGTTGGGTTTAAAATCATGCCTGTGTGATAAAAGATAAAATAAAACACATATTTTCAATTTTCAATTCACGAACATAAAATAATGTTTCACAATTATGGATTTTACCATGCTAAGTTTTTCACAATTTTAGGCGAAAATGCCTTTTTTCTTCACAATTTTGGGCGAAAACACACTCATTCCTTCAACACTGAAAATGTCAGGGCCCCTTCACAAAATGGGGTAAAAAACCTTATCATGACTATCAATGATTCACTACAACAAGGAATAAAAACCAGATGATAAAAAGTCACTGTGATGAAATGGAAATGGCGTCTCACAGTCTGCCTTGTGATTTGGAAGTCTCGAGTTTGATCACTCTGAGAGCGTTCCAATGATCTTTCATAAGAAACACCAAGTTCTGGTTCTACCCACGAAAGTGTCTCAATAAGTCTCAGGCTTTCAATACAATCGAGCTAAAATAAATAGATTTGAGGCGCGTCGTGGGATTACTGGTCTTAATGCATATGCGTGAAGTGTTGTCCCGGATTAGCCTGTGCAGTCCGCACTGGCTAATCCAGGACGGCACTTTCTGCCTACAGTGGATTTATGTTTAGAAGAGACTTTCTTGAAACAAAAAATATCATAAAAGCGGAAAGTGCTGTCCCGGATTAGCCTGTGCGGACTGCACAGGCTGATCCAGGACAACACTTTACATACCTGCATTGAGTCCAGTTTTCTGGATACCAAATCTATAAATTGATAAAGGTAAAGGATAGGTTTATAGTCTGATATTGATATACATCTTCAGCCGACTTTCACATTTACCCCCAATCGCTGGGTCATAAGTTGTCTGTTAACACTCGGCGCATTATGCAGCCACGGCATATTGGTTTATTTTTCTCACAGATACCCATTTATATGCCTGGGTGGAGTGGAGCTAACGTGGGATAATTTTTTTGCTCAGAAAAATTTCAGTGGTCAGGGCGGGATTCGAACCAGGGGCCTCATAATCCAGTTTCCTACCACTAGAAAACCACTGCTCCCATAAATATATGCAGCACCGTCTTGTCTTTTGTTCAATGTTCCATGTACCTTGAACACACTATTATGTGAAGTTGGAATAAGACATCAAACATATAATATACTGTTTTATCACACCAATGTTTTATATGCAATTAGCAGCATGTAAGTCAAAAGTTTTGCTAAGTAATTATTACAGTAAACAAATGCATTCATGATTGCATCAGAAATACTGAATTTAACACAAAACATATATTTGTATACATCGAGAAAAGTTTGACAATAAAAGAAAACCGTGTCCATGCATGCATGAACACAGTTTTCCAGGACAGTGAAAACAGTCAAAGACAAAATCAGTTTAAAAAAAAGAGTAATGAAAAAAATGTGAATAATATCATTAATACTGTGTGTATTAAATAACCATAATAAAAGAGAGTTTATTGTCCAGTTATTTGTGAGAAAACTACACATAAAAGTTTCGTTCTATGTTTGATGTCTTATTCTTACTTCACATAATACTGTGTCTTTGCATGGTTTCAGAGGAAGCTGGCATGGACCTACATGATATTGATTTTGATGACGAAGTAGAGGACAGCAAGCCCGCTATCAAACAAGAGGTCAAGAAAGAGGTCAAACAGGAACAGCTGACCACAGTAAAGCCAAAGGAGGAAAAAGTGGTGTAAGTCAATATATATTGCAAGCATCTGTTATCATCTAAATCTTTAAAGAAATAAAAGATTAAATCTTACTCTTTTGAGTTACAAAATGGTCCAATGAGAAATTTTTTTTGGGACAAAGATTGAGAAGAATGTAAACAAAATGGTGGTGGAATTGTTTCACATCAGTAACATGATATTTTAAATTACATATTAAATTTAATGTAACTGTTCATTGAATCATTGTAGATCATTTGAAGAAGTCTCTGCTGGTTGGGACATCCCTGTCAACCAATCAGAATTGTCGACAGATGTTCAAGTTGACTCATCTCAAATACCATTGGTCACTAATGATAATGGAGAGAAGATGCTGCGATTCTATTGGCTGGATGCATTTGAAGACCAGTATAAGAACCCCGGTGGGTAGAAATGATTGTTATTGTGGTCAAACTAAGACTATATTTAACGGCAATAAAAATTGGTTTTGTTTAACTTTTAAAAGTGTGTCTGTCATGTCTGTTGTTCAATTATTATTTGTGGAATGCATATCTGAGCTTTTTAAAGCAAAAAAATCCCATGTACAGGAATTTGTTTCAAAGTACGTATCAATCTTTGCCTATGAAATTTGAAGGTGTTGTACAAAAGTCATATGCCGGGCCCAGCTAGCTCAGTTTGAGCGCTGGACTGTCAATCTGGGGTTTGAGTTCGAGCCCCAGCCGGGCCATATTACTTGTGTGGGGATTGGTCATGAAATAATTTCTACGGCCATTCTCCCCATATTCAAGTAGGGCAGT
Source organism: Congeria kusceri (assembly GCA_027627225.1). Lineage (NCBI taxonomy): Eukaryota > Metazoa > Mollusca > Bivalvia > Myida > Dreissenidae > Congeria > Congeria kusceri. The sequence continues at coordinate 26,475,383 of CM051029.1, forward strand.
TGTCAGTTACTGGCATAAGTATGTGCACTTGGTACTGGTAAACCGCTTAGAGTGGCTTGCCCAGCAAAAGTGTAGGTTAGCTGAACGCTGTTATACATGTACGGCTGAAATACTGTTAAATACGGTGAAAAATCAAACAAACAAAAAACAAAACATAAATCATATTGTTTGTTTGAACAGAAAATTCAGTAGGGAGGAAACTACGAGCGAACTTTCAAGTAGATTCTGTAGAGCCTAATTCACAGGATAAGATTAGTGTAGATATGCAGTGATGTTTTACCTTACATAGCAGGGTGCAGTAAAAACACCCATTCCTATTGACAAACATGGTTTTTCCAAACTGGGATCAAACAATTCCCAAATCTAAAGATCCTACATGCATCGGAAATGTGAATCTGAGTTGTAGATCATGAAATAGCTTGAATGCTGGTGGATGAACACCATTACAATACCAAGTTAAACCAATAAAACACTAAGTTTAAGTAAGGGCTTATCCAGGAAAAAAGGTGATGATGGGGTGGAACGCCGATGTATTAAAATTCAGTGGATGGGGGATGATAGAGGGGATAAAGCAGTTTATCAATGACTTGACAAAAAACAAAGTTGTGTAGGTAGAACCCCCCCATCACCTTTTTTCCTGGAACAGCCCTAATTGATTAATAGAATTACTTCTCTTAACCCTTAAGATATCTCGGCGTTTAAAAAGCTCATTCATAAAGCTGTTCCCGGACTATCCCAGTTTAGCCTGAAACCCGATACACAAGAGGAATACACAGTTCAGCACCTCCAATCTGATAACAGCTAATTACTAGGAAGTGTTGTGAGACTTTATCTTTATTGTTTATATGATACCAGGGCAAAATCAGTTAACATTAACAAATTGTTGCTAAAATTTTTTGTTGTTTCCATTGAGTGTTGCAAGATGGAATAAGGCAGAAATGTTAGGCTTTGCCTTTAAGATGTTTGAACTGTCATATTGTGTTATAAGTCTCACATCAATTCATTTTCGTTTAATCCTTACATATTAATGAAAAGATCTTTTAAAGTTTTTTTTATAAAATGATAGTTTGAATATGTGATTATCATCAGAAGCGATGCAATTTTTGCATATATTCTTTTTTTTTTTCACTTTTATTCCCGTGTCTAAGAAATAAATACAATATATATACTCTTTTTCATAAATTTTATACCAGTGTCAACCTTGTTTAATTTCCTTTCAGAAAAGTATGTGGTATAGATACATACGAGTAACTATGCATCAGTTACAGTGATTTACAGCAGATGACCCCTTTAAACCTAGCTTTACTTGTAACACTCAGGTGTATCTGGCTCTGCAGCTGCTGATAGGCAAAGGTGTATTCGGCGGGTTAGGAGTTAAATGTTTCCCAATTGGCAAGATTTCACGACATGAATATTCGCAATTAAAAAATCGCCAATATGTGTACTTGTTAAACAAGGTGTGTGGACTCTCACTTGACTATTGTATCATATTTTACAAATTGCAGGAGTAGTGTACCTATTTGGCAAGGTGTGGGTGGACTCGGCGAAGGTTCACGTCAGCTGCTGCGTGACGGTGAAGAACATTGAGAGACAGCTGTTCATGTTGCCCAGAGCAACTGTAAGTCAGGGGAAAAGTATTGTGATTTAGCGGGCCTTTTTTATGCAATTTATTTCGGCCCCATTCTCCGAACGAAAAAGTATCCATTTTTCCCCTATATTTACCTTAAAATTCCCTTCAGAATGTAAGCTTTAATTTGAAAAATAAAATAGACCACAATCGAGCAAAATTTGTAGATAGAGGAGTTTTCGTAAAATAATCTCAACAATTATTATCAAACCAAGTTAATCTCGGTTATCATTTGTAGCAAAACAATTCAGTATTGTTTAATAACAAAGTAGAATATAAACATGTAAAAATGCTTTTCGAAAAAAAAGAATCCCCATTTGCCGTAAAATTCCCCATCTCAAGGGCCCCGCCACCTGTCCCTCATAGGTGTAAAAACTCGGCTCTGGAATAAATATTTTCACTCCAAAATCTTGTAACATAAACACCACACCCCCCCTCCCCCCCCAAAAAGAAACCAAAACACAACAAAAACAGGAAAATGAAAATAAAAGCTATTTTGTTATACCATACAAGAACTGGTAAGAAATTAGTTGTTCTAAATTGCTACTGTATTTAATATAGTCGAGTTTGGCTTCTTTAAGCATTCTTTGAACATGTTTTCTTCAGAAAATGTGCATGAAAACCAACACAGACACAGGTTTTGAGGTGAACATGATGGATGTTTACACAGAATTCAGTGAAAAAGTGGTGAATAAGTACAAGATTGCCAAGTTCAAGACTAGGGTGAGTCAGGGTTTGTTTTGATCTGGAAATGTCACGTAGGGTGAGTCAGGGTTTGTTTTGATCTGGAAATGTCACGTAGGGTGAGTCAGGGTGTGTTTTGATCTGGAAATGTCACGGAATATGGGCTTTGTCTGGAAAAATCACGGAATCTTGATATTTTGGATTTTATCATGTAAAAATAATGGAATTTTCAAAAAATGTCATGGCAAGTTTAAAAGTGTCCTTGTATATGGCTGTAAGTACATAAAAATGATCAAATCCATTGAAATATAATCAAACAACAATTAAAAATCAAGAGCGTAATGATGGACAGACATGTATGAGAGCGCTACAAGCAATTATCTTCTATTCTACAGGACGTGAATGAGCCCAGATAAATAATTTAATTATGTAGATCGAATAAAAGGTGGATATCACTGTACTATTTTTACTTTAGTATGTGCAGATTGTATCATGGAAAACTGATCTGTGTCATGGAAAAATCACGGAATTTTGGTTTCAACAGTTCGTATGCATCCTGTTAAGTGTCAAGATGGCAACAGAATGTATTGCCTTATACTACATACATGTATTTACTCTAATTTTGATCTTTCTTTCAAACTGACCAAGAAGTATAAGCTTAGTAAGGATCCAAATAGTAGTTTGTTTTTGAAAGGTTTGTGGCATGGCATAATTTGAAATGTATAGGGCCCATAATAGCCAATTGCAAGATTCCGATCATAGTAACGTGTTGTTCTTTTAAAGCAATACTTTATCTGGGACTTGGAATGGACATGTTGGGACCAAGCTATTGTCTCAAAACAATAAATATGCATATACATGTAGCATCTAGAGAAATATTATAATGTGAATTGTAAATTTGAATGAATCAATGAAAGCGTGTGTACTTGGTACTGGTAAACCGCTTAGATCGGCTAAGCTTGCCCAGGAAAAGTGTGAGTAGGTTAACTGACTGCTGTTATATGACTAAAATACTGTTAAATATGGCGAAACATCCAAACAAACAAACAAACAGCAGCAACCATGACTCCATGTTGTGCTCTTTCTATATCACTGCTTTATGAAAGCGTGTGTACTTGGTACTGGTAAACCACTTAGGTCGGCTAAGCTTGCCCAGGAAAAGTGTGAGTAGGTTAACTGACCGCTGTTATATGACTAAAATACTGTTAAATATGGCGAAACATCCAAACAAACAAACAGCAGCAACCATGACTCCATGTTGTGCTCTTTCTATATCACTGCTTTATGAAAGCGTGTGTACTTGGTACTGGTAAACCACTTAGATCGGCTAAGCTTGCCCAGGAAAAGTGTGAGTAGGTTAACTGACTGCTGTTATATGACTAAAATACTGTTAAATATGGCGAAACATCCAAACAAACAAACAAACAGCAGCAACCATGACTCCATGTTGTGCTGTTTCTATATCACTGCTTTATGAAATCCACTCCTCAACGGAGAGAAAACATACTTACATTGAATGTACATTTGAGACCTGTCGTCTGTTTTGATTTTTTTTGTAGAAAATAAGCAAGAACTACGCCTTTGAAATAGCCGATGTCCCAGCAGAATGTGACTACCTTGAAATTAGATATGATGTAAGTTGGTCTAAGTCCTGTACATGCACATACATGTAAACTGACACGGTACATGTATATTGTTGTTTTTTTGTGTGAGGCCAAACAATTTTTTTCGGTGTTTCGGGAAAAACCTCCGCCCCTAAAGTATTAAGCGATTATTGTTTTTTCTGTGAAATCTGTATTCATCAGATTTTAAATAATTTCAATGTTTTTTTTACCGAAATGTGTCTTTGAAAAAAAAAGCCCAACTCAATCCAGACCCTTTTTTGAGACCGTTGCCTGAAACGCACAATTTACATTTTTTGGCCAGAGTTCAACTTTCGACAAGCTGCCACTTTGATGCTTTTGTAGTAATGTGATATGTTTCTAATACAGAAGAGCGTTCCACCACAAATATTCTATGGATTCAGTTGTTGCCACACTTCATATGACACATGTCTAAGCATAAAATATACAAAGATCTTAAGTTTATATTCAAAAACAAATGAGGCGTGTCGTTGAAAAACCGGTCTTAATGCCTGTGCGTTAAGGTTCGTCCCGAATTAGCCTGTGCAGTCCGCACAGGCTAAGCCAGGATGGCACTTTCCGCTTTTATGGTATTTTCTGTTTCAATGAAGTCTCTTCTAAACAAAAATCCACTATAGGCAGAAAGTGACGTCCTGGATTAGCCTGTGCGGACTGCACAGGCTAATCGGGGACGACACTTTACGCACATGCATTATGTCCGGTTTTCTCACGACGCGCCTCATATTTTCAATTCAGTTCCGATTTGTGTAAGGTAATATTTTAAAACTACATATAAATTAGTGATTTCAATTGCAGGTAATTTAATAGTACTTGATAATAAGTTGATAATTAGCAAACATCCAGCTGATTTCATTTAAGATGTTGATGGAATTTGACCCCTGGAGGGCATTTCCAGATTGAATTGTTCATATTTCTTTAAAATTGTGTTAATTGACCCTTCACAGGCGGATGGTCCAACCTTGCCATCGGATCTGAAAGGAGAAACCTTCAGCCATGTATTCGGAACCAATACCTCAAGGTACCCCATGGCAAATACATTGTTCTTATTAAAGATTGGGGGTGGTGGTGTGTGTATTGTGTTTGCTAATGATGGCTGGTCTGTCAGTCCGTAGACCACTTTTGTTTTTGCTCGCAGTTCTCAACTGATCTTACCAAACTTTATTAAAATGTTTGTGGGCATAATACATTATCTTGGCCAAGTTTGATTATCAGTCAAATCGCCTCAGGAATTGTGGAGTTGTGGTCCTTGAATAATCTAAAATTGGCCCTTTTAGCCATTTCCAATCTCTAAGTCTAACAGTTTTTATTCAATATTCACCAAACTTAGTGAAAGTCTGGGCATAATATCTGTGTAACGTTCCATAGGAAACCAAGTTGCTCCTGGAAATGTGGAGTTATGGCTCTTGAATTATCTAAAATGAGCACTTTTAGCAGTTTCCGCTCGCTAAGTCTGACGGTTTTCATCTAATCTTCACCAAACTTGATGAAACTTTGAGATCATAATATATTGGCCAAGTTTAAGGATACACCAAATCGCACGAGGAACTGCAGAGTTATGGCCCTTGATTTATCTAAAATAAGCCTTTTTAGCAGTTCCTGCTTGCTATGTCCCAACAGTTTTCAATTGATCTTCACCAAACTTGATATTGTAAAGATTGCTTTTAACCAAGAGGGGCATACATGTATTCGAAAAAGCTCTTGTTTCTATATCTGTCACAATTGGAGGTTATGAAACCTCACATTCTATTATAAACAACAATAAACCACACCAGTAGGCAGAGTTTATGAGCTATACTGTGTGTGTGTATTTCGAAGTTTGAGGTTTTTCTTCAACAAAGCTACATTATGTGAGGACCTGGAGTGTGTCCCAGCACTTGTACCTAATTTGCTTACTCAATACTCCTCGAAAGTTGGGACGAATTTTGAATCATAGCTGCAATTTCCAGCTATTTATTGTTTACTGAAATATTTTTAATTTTGGTGTGGTTTTGCTGTGGGGGGTGGGGGATGGAGTACCCTGAGGAAACCCCACCTGTCCGGTATGGTAACCACCAACCAAACTCACATGTGTTGGGACCTGAAATGGAACGTCGACCGCAGCGGTGAGAATCGTTCGTGCCAACCACTGTGCTAGCCAGACAGCCATGAGCTATACTTCCATGTACCTTAGTTTTTATACACCAGTGTGATGTAAACCAAGATACAGTGAAGAACCATATAAACTGTAAACCAATTTACCACCTCTTTGTATTCTTGGTTTAAGGGTAATACAGTAGTTATGTTTTTCTTTAAAGGTGTATACGATGTATATATTTCAGTTTAGAGAGACTGCTGATAGACCGTAAGATGAAGGGACCTGGATGGCTGGATATTAAATGTCCTCGTATGTACATGATGTTGTATCCTTTATTTTAACATGATACTCACTAATTTTTCTACAGACAAACAAAATTAATGTTGTTAAACTACCCAATAAACCATGCAAAATGTAGTCCTGATTCTGATTGGAGCATACATAGTAAAATGTACTCTACATTACAATTGCAAAAATGTTTGTCAAATCATGTTAGAATCGAAATAAATTTTGCATTGTTGTTTATCGGCCAATAAACAACTCTTTGTCGTTATGATGCATGGCTATTAAACTACTCGGGCTAACGCTCTCGTGGTTAAATTCATACGCATCAGAACTACATATCGTGGTTTATTGGCTGATAAATAATGATAAATCGAAAATTATTTATGAAGTATATTTATCATGTTCATCGAAAATTAACTTGTAGGGGTATACTGCTTTGCACCTGTCCGTCGGTCGGTCGGATGGTCGGTCTGTCCGTAGACCATTTTGTTTCTGCACGATATCTAGAGAACGTTGTGACCTACGATCATTTAAGCTGGTATGCTGGTTACTTGGGAGGAAAGGAAGACGCCTATTCATTTTGAGGTCAGCAGGTCAAAGGTCACCGTTGCTAAAAATAGAAAAACGGTTTCCGCTCATAAACTTGAGAACACATCGAGATATTTTAATGAAACTTTATACATAGATACTTTATATGGAGACCTTGCTTGGGATTGCATATGGGGTGGGTGGGGTCAAGGTCACCATTACTTAACATAGAAAAATGGTTTCCGCTCAATAACTTGAGAACACATCGAGATACTTTAATGAAACTTCATACATAGATACCTTATATTGAGACCTCGCTTGGAATTGCATATGGGGTGGGTGGGGTCAAGGTCACCGTTTCTTGAAATAGAAAAAGCGGATTCCACTTAAAAACTTGAGAACGTATCGAGATATTTAAATGAATCTTCATACATATATACCTTACATCGAGACCTTGCTTGGGATTGCATATGGGGTGGGTGGGGTCGTCACCATTACTAAAAATAGAAAAACGGTTTCCCCTCAATAACTTTAGAATCCATAAAGATATTTTAATGAAACTTCATACGTAGATACCATATATTGAGACCTCACTTGGGATTATATATTGGGTGCGTGTGGTCAAGATCAAGGTCACCATAACTAAAAATAGAAAAATGGTTTCTGCTCAATAACTTGAGAACGCATCGAGATATTTTAACGACACTTCATACATATATACCGTACCGAAGCCTTGCTTTAGATTGCATATGGGGTGGGTGTGGTCAAGGTCAAGGTGACAGTTACTAAAAATAGAAAATGGTTTCCGCTTAATAACTTTAGAACGCATCAAGATATTTTAATGAAGCTTCATACATAGATACCTTATATTGAGACCTCTCTTGGGATTGCATATGTGGTGGGTGGGGTCAAGGTCAAGGTCACCATTACGAAAAATAGAAAAACTGTTTTTGCTCAATAACTTGACAAGCATTGAGATATTTTTATGAAACTTGATACATAGATACCTTATATCAAGACCTCGCTTGGGATTGCATATGGGGTGGGTGGGGTCAAGGTCACCATTGCGAAAAATAGAAAAACGGTTTCCGCTCAATAACTTGAGAACGCATAGAGATATTTTAATGAAACTTCATACATAGATACCTTATATTGAGACCTCTCTTGGGATTTCATATGGGGTGGCTGGGGTCAAGGTCACCATTACTACAAATAGAAAAACGGTTTCCGCTCAATAACTTGAGAACGCATCGAGATATTATAATGAAACTTCATAGATAGATACCATATATCGAGACCTCGCTTGGGATTGCATATTAAAAAAATTTCGTAACAATTACACATATTCACAACTTGGCTGCAAGTCGGGGGGCATAGATGTTTTACAACATCTCTTGTTCAAATTGTTTCAGTTTATAATGTTAAAATATGGATGAAGATATTCACTCATGCTTTGAAATGAGACATTGTCTCTGTTATGTCTCATTAACAGAACATTTTTGATACCCTGTTGGGATGTGTTTGAAATTTCAACTTGGATGCTTAATTGCCCATATGCAAATAATGTATTACCAATTCGTGACTTATTTTAAAATCGTTAATCTATTTCTTTTTAGAGATCACAACTCCGCCTATCAGTTGGTGCAAGCTTGAGGTAGGTCACTATAAATATTCTTTTATGCCCCATGCATCTATTGATGCGGGAGGTATCTAGTGATTGTCCCGTCCGTCCCGTAAATATTCTTTTATGCCCCATGCATCTATTGATGCGGGAGGTATCTAGTGATTGTCCCGTCCGTCTGTACGAGGTTAATTAGATTTTACCGTTTCTTATAGCCCCGACACCGTTTACTACAACACTTGGATACTTGTTACGCAGTTGTTGCTGACGACCATTCCTAATCCCCCCATATGACCCAACCTCACTTTGACCATAACCTAGAATCTAGGCCCCATCCCCAGTCTCCCAAATATTGAACAGAAACATCAACAGTTGCACTTTCCCAGATGAAATACTTGTATTTGATCCTGTGGTCTTCACTTTGTTCATTTTTTTTTTTTACTTTGTTCATTTAATTTTAAGGAAACATGTTTAAACTTCTTTCCCTTCAACATACTTTAGATGAATAATGTTTTTATGCCCCCGGCATCTTGATGCAGGAGGCACATTTATTGATTGTCCTGTTCATCCTTACGTCTGTCCGTGACAAGGTTAACTAGATTTTACCGTTTCTTCTAGCACCAACACTGTTTACTACAACACTTTGATACTTGTTACACAGTTGTTGCTAACATCCATTCCTAATCCCCCCATATCACCTACCTCACTTTGACCTTAACCTGGGATCTATGCCCCATCCACAGTCTCCAAAATATTAAACAGAAACATTCAGTTGTACTTTCCTTGATAAAATACTAAATTCTGTGGTCTTTACTTTGTTTATTGAAAATTTGAAGGAAGTACATGTAACTTCATTCCAAACAGCGCACTTCAGATAAGTAATGTTTTCAGGTTGTTGTTTTTTCATGCAAGAAGTTTGTTTCCTGCATTTAAGTAAAAATGGCGTCATAAAGTTTTTATCACCAAGTACCGTCCCTTGATAGCCAGCAGGTGACACCAGCTTATGTGCAAAGAAAGCTGATGGCCCCGTCTGGCGTTCAAAGGAACGGTATGGTATGGGAAAATTCTATATTATTGTTATGCAAATTTGATAAGATTATAAATCATGTTATTCATGCTTGCATTAATTTCAGGTATATGTGACGGGTCCTGACTTGGTGACGGTGTGCTCCGAGCCTAACCTAGCCCCGCCCCCTCTCGTCGCCATGACGCTGAATCTGAGAACGCTGCCCAATACCAAGACACACCAGAATGAGGTGAGGCCAGGGTTCGTACAGATCTGGAAATGTCATGGAAAATGGGCTTTGTCTCGAAAAATCATGGAATCTTGATCATTTGGATTTTATCATGGAAAAATCATGGAATTTTCAAAAACTGTCATGGAAAGTTGAAGTGTCCTTGAATATGCCTGTCAGTGCATAAAAACAATTTAAATCCATTGAAATATAATCACATAAAAAATCAAAATCAGCATCATAATGATGGACAAACCTGTACTGCAGCACTAGAAGCAATTCAATTCTAATTTGCAGGGCGCGAATGGGCCTAGATAAACAATTTTATTATGTAGGTCAAATAAAATGTGGATATAAGTGTACTCTTTTGACTTTAGTATGTTTGGATTGTATAATGGAAAACTGAGCTGTGTCATGGAAAAATCATGGTATTTTGCTTTTTTTAAGTTTATATGAACACTGTGAGACTTGGCGTTGGGACTTTTAAACAGTGATTTATTTTTTGGAAGCTTTGGGTATTAAAGGGTCCAGTACCCATCAGGTTGGTAGTTTTCACGTTGTGAAACTTTCTTATCGGGCAAAAATGATACAGGTATTTCAAGGTAAGTTAAATCATTGGTTACTAAAGCTACTGGTTTATTGGTTTAACTTAGTATTTTAATGGTTTTAATCCATAACCATACGAGACATGTAATGGTTTACAACTTAAATAAATAATTACTGTTTAAAAGATTTGGTACGTACTGATTTCATAATTCTTTTTCAGATTATTGGTGCTGCCTGCCTGATTAACACAGGTTTCCACATGGACAGACCAGCACCTGAGCAGCCTTTCCAGCAGCATTTCTGTGGTACGTAACACTGGGTTTGCACGGTTCAGGAAGTCATGGAAAATGGGCTTTGTCTGGAAAATTCATGGAATATTGATCATTTGGATTTTATCATGGAAAAATCATCGATTTTCAAAAACTGTCATGGAAAGTAGAAAAGCATCATTGAATATGCCTGTAAGTGCTTAAAAATGATCAAATCCATTGAAATAGGATTAAACACAAAATAAAATCGAGAGCGTAATGATGGAAAGACATGTATAGCAACTCTACAATCAATTCTATTCTATTCTACAGGGCGCAAATCAGCATAATTTTATTATGTACAGAAAATAATTTTTTTATCCGTGTACTATTTTGACTTTAGTTTGTTCGGATTGTATTATGGAAAACTAAGTGATGTCATGGAAAAATCAATGGAATTTTAGTTTCAACAGTTTGTTTGAACCCTGAGTTCAATCAGACATATCTAGCAGTTGTCTTTCTTGTGTGTAATTAATGTCCGTGTGTGTTTCCATTTCAGCTATCAGCAAGCCCAATGACTGCATTTTCCCGTGGGATTTCAATGACAAAGTGCAGAAAGAAGTAGGTTGGGTAGTGGTATGCATTATGTCAACTTTTGTACAGTGTTTATTTTCACCTTTGGGGGAAAGTTGGCTGGGCCCTTCTGACAGGAAATTACACGGCAAAAGGGGAATTGTGTTTGTAGAAAAGCATTATAAAAATTTTATATTGTACTTTGTTATAAAACATTTATCAAGTGTTTTGCTACAAATGATAACTTAGATCATGCACAAACTTAGTTTGGAAAAAACTGCTGGGATTGTTTAAGAAAATTCCTGTATCTTCGTCAATTTTTGTATGACTTTTTTTTCAAAAGCTTACATCCTGAGGGGAATTTTAAGGCAAATATAGGGGAAAGATAAATACTTTTTAAGCAGGGGAATGGGGCCAAATTTTGGCCTGCAAACTGGCCCTAAAAAAAACACTGGTTAATTAAAAAAAAATCAAACAACTTTCCTGCCAGAGTATGGAATTCATCACTGCATTGTTTGCCAATGTTGTTAAATCTGTTAATCGGGTAAACTTGTACCTAGCTTGTTCACCAAGGACTTGTCCGGTTCTCAATATTGGATATGCCATGATAAATATTGGTTACCATGATAAATATTGTTTACCAAAAACACAATTTTTACCAATTATTTTTATAGCAAAAACATGATCTCCTTGGTGGAGAAATTGATCTGACATGTATGAATGCATTTGAATTATTTCCTATATTTATACTTAGTTTTGTTTGTGATTATTGATTCCATAACTGTACTTACAGTGGGGTACTCTTACATTGATTTAACTCAATTCCAGTACAGAAACTTTGATATTAATTGTAAAATATTTGTAATATATTCATGCATAAGGGTCAGTTTCAGGTTCATCTATCATAGCTTTAAATATGGCACCTTTAATTATTTGCTTGATCTGACGGTCGGTAGACCAATTTGGTTTCTGCACAAAGTCCAGCAGTTTGAATCTGATCTTTACCAAACTTCATGGAAATGTTTGTTGGCACAATATCTCGCGCAAGTTTGATCATCAGCCATATTGCCCCAGGACATGTGGTGATACATCCCTTGAATTATCTAAAAATTGGCCTTTTTAGCCCTTTCCGCTCTCAGTTTTTATCTGATCTTGGAACTTGATGAAAGTCTTTGTGGGCATAATACCTCGGTAAATTTTGACAATCAACCAAATCGCCACAGGAACTGCATAGTTATGGCCCTTGATTTATTTACTATTGGCCTTTTTTGCAGTTTCCGCTCTCTTATGTCCAAAAGTTTTAATCCGATCTTCACCAAACTTGATATTTTAAAGATTGCTTTTAACCTAGAGGGGGCATAACGGTTTTACAAACAGCTCTTGTTAAATTCTGATTGTTTCATACTGTGTAAATGTATATTGTGTTTTTGCAGAGCAAGAAGAAGAAAGTGGAAGTGCTTCCCACAGAGAGGGCTCTTCTAGGATTCCTTCTGGCCAAGATACACAAGATAGACCCTGACCTCATAGTGGTAAGTGCTGCCCACAGAGAGGGCTCTGCTACGATTCCTTCTGGCCAAGGTACACAAGATAGACCCTGACCTCATAGTGGTAAGTGCTTCCCACAGAGAGGGCTCTTCTAGGATTCCTTCTGGCCAAGATACACAAGATAGACCCTGACCTCATAGTGGTAAGTGCTGCCCACAGAGAGGGCTCTGCTAGGATTCCTTCTGTCCAAGATACACAAGATAGACCCTGACCTCATAGTGGTAAGTGCTGCCCACAGAGAGGGCTCTGCTAGGATTCCTTCTGGCCAAGATACACAAGATAGACCCTGACCTCATAGTGGTAAGTGCTGCCCACAGAGAGGGCTCTGCTAGGATTCCTTCTGGCCAAGATACACAAGATAGACTCTGACCTCATAGTGGTAAGTGCTTCCCACAGAGAGGGCTCTTCTAGGATTCCTTCTGGCCAAGATACACAAGACAGACCCTGACCTCATAGTGGTAAGTGCTGCCCACAGAGAGGGCTCTGCTAGGATTCCTTCTGTCCAAGATACACAAGATAGATCCTGACCTCATAGTGGTAAGTGCTTCCCACAGAGAGGGCTCTTCTAGGATTCCTTCTGGCCAAGATACACAAGATAGATCCTAACCTCAGGTAAGTGCTGCCCACAGAGAGGGCTCTCCTATGATTCCTTCTGTCCAAGATACACAAGATAGACCCTGACCTCATAGTGGTAAGTGCTGCCCACAGAGAGGGCTCTGCTAGGATTCCTTCTGGCCAAGATACACAAGATAGACCCTGACCTCATAGTGGTAAGTGCTGCCCACAGAGAGGCTCTGCTAGGATTCCTTCTGGCCAAGGTACACAAGATAGATCCTGACCTCATAGTGGTAAGTGCTGCCCACAGAGAGGGCTCTGCTAGGATTCCTTCTGGCCAAGATACACAAGATAGACCCTGACCTCATAGTGGCAAGTGCTGCCTACAGAGAGGGCTCTGCTAGGATTCCTTCTGGCCAAGGTACACAAGATAGACCCTGACCTCATAGTGGTAAGTGCTGCCCACAGAGAGGGCTCTGCTAGGATTCCTTCTGTCCAAGATACACAAGATAGATCCTGACCTCATAGTGGTAAGTGCTGCCCACAGAGAGGGCTCTGCTTGGATTCCTTCTGTCCAAGATACACAAGATAGATCCTGACCTCATAGTGGTAAGTGCTGCCCACAGAGAGGGCTCTTCTAGGATTCCTTCTGGCCAAGATACACAAGATAGATCCTGACCTCATAGTGGTAAGTGCTGCCTACAGAGAGGGCTCTTCTAGGATTCCTTCTGGCCAAGATACACAAGATAGACCCTGACCTCATAGTGGTAAGTGCTGCCCACAGAGAGGGCTCTGCTTGGATTCCTTCTGTCCAAGATACACAAGATAGATCCTGACCTCATAGTGGTAAGTGCTTCCCACAGAGAGGGCTCTGCTAGGATTCCTTCTGGCCAAGATACACAAGATAGACCCTGACCTCATAGTGGTAAGTGCTTCCCACAGAGAGGGCTCTTCTAGGATTCCTTCTGGCCAAGATACACAAGACAGACCCTGACCTCATAGTGGTAAGTGCTGCCCACAGAGAGGGCTCTGCTAGGATTCCTTCTGTCCAAGATACACAAGATAGATCCTGACCTCATAGTGGTAAGTGCTTCCCACAGAGAGGGCTCTTCTAGGATTCCTTCTGGCCAAGATACACAAGATAGATCCTAACCTCAGGTAAGTGCTGCCCACAGAGAGGGCTCTCCTATGATTCCTTCTGTCCAAGATACACAAGATAGACCCTGACCTCATAGTGGTAAGTGCTGCCCACAGAGAGGGCTCTGCTAGGATTCCTTCTGGCCAAGATACACAAGATAGACCCTGACCTCATAGTGGTAAGTGCTGCCCACAGAGAGGCTCTGCTAGGATTCCTTCTGGCCAAGGTACACAAGATAGATCCTGACCTCATAGTGGTAAGTGCTGCCCACAGAGAGGGCTCTGCTAGGATTCCTTCTGGCCAAGATACACAAGATAGACCCTGACCTCATAGTGGTAAGTGCTGCCTACAGAGAGGGCTCTGCTAGGATTCCTTCTGGCCAAGGTACACAAGATAGACCCTGACCTCGTAGTGGTAAGTGCTGCCCACAGAGAGGGCTCTGCTAGGATTCCTTCTGTCCAAGATACACAAGATAGATCCTGACCTCATAGTGGTAAGTGCTGCCCACAGAGAGGGCTCTGCTTGGATTCCTTCTGTCCAAGATACACAAGATAGATCCTGACCTCATAGTGGTAAGTGCTGCCCACAGAGAGGGCTCTTCTAGGATTCCTTCTGGCCAAGATACACAAGATAGATCCTGACCTCATAGTGGTAAGTGCTGCCTACAGAGAGGGCTCTTCTAGGATTCCTTCTGGCCAAGATACACAAGATAGACCCTGACCTCATAGTGGTAAGTGCTGCCCACAGAGAGGGCTCTGCTTGGATTCCTTCTGTCCAAGATACACAAGATAGATCCTGACCTCATAGTGGTAAGTGCTTCCCACAGAGAGGGCTCTGCTAGGATTCCTTCTGGCCAAGATACACAAGATAGACCCTGACCTCATAGTGGTAAGTGCTTCCCACAGAGAGGGCTCTTCTAGGATTCCTTCTGGCCAAGATACACAAGACAGACCCTGACCTCATAGTGGTAAGTGCTGCCCACAGAGAGGGCTCTGCTAGGATTCCTTCTGTCCAAGATACACAAGATAGATCCTGACCTCATAGTGGTAAGTGCTTCCCACAGAGAGGGCTCTTCTAGGATTCCTTCTGGCCAAGATACACAAGATAGATCCTAACCTCAGGTAAGTGCTGCCCACAGAGAGGGCTCTCCTATGATTCCTTCTGTCCAAGATACACAAGATAGACCCTGACCTCATAGTGGTAAGTGCTGCCCACAGAGAGGGCTCTGCTAGGATTCCTTCTGGCCAAGATACACAAGATATACCCTGACCTCATAGTGGTAAGTGCTGCCCACAGAGGTGGCTCTGCTAGGA
The DNA here is from genome assembly GCA_027627225.1 of Congeria kusceri. NCBI lineage: Eukaryota > Metazoa > Mollusca > Bivalvia > Myida > Dreissenidae > Congeria > Congeria kusceri. The sequence goes on from CM051029.1 coordinate 26,490,998, forward strand.
TTCCTTCTGGCCAAGGTACACAAGATAGACCCTGACCTCATAGTGGTAAGTTCTGCCCACAGAGATGGCTCTGCTAGGATTCCTTCTGGCCAAGGTACACAAGATAGACCCTGACCTCATAGTGGTAAGTGCTGCCCACAGAGAGGACTCGGCTAGGATTCCTTCTGGCCAAGATACACAACATAGATCCTGACCTCATAGTGGTAAGTGCTGCCCACAGAAGGGCTCTGCTAGGATTCCTTCTGGCCAAGGTACACAAGATAGACCCTGACCTCATAGTGGTAAGTGCTGCCCACAAAGAGGGCTCTGCTAGGATTCCTTCTGGCCAAGGTACACAAGATAGATCCTGACCTCATAGTGGTAAGTGCTGCCCACAGAGAGGGCTCTGCTTGGATTCCTTCTGGCCAAGATACACAAGATAGACCCTGACCTCATAGTGGTAAGTGCTGCCCACAGAGAGGGCTCTGCTTGGATTCCTTCTGGCCAAGGTACACAAGATAGACCCTGACCTCATAGTGGTAAGTGCTGCCCACAGAGAGAGGGCTCTGCTAGGATTCCTTCTGGCCAAGATACACAAGATAGACCCTGACCTCATAGTGGTAAGTGCTGCCCACAGAGAGGCTCTGCTAGGATTCCTTCTGGCCAAGGTACACAAGATAGACACTGACCTCATAGTGGTAAGTACTGCCCACAGAGAGGGCTCTGCTAGGATTCCTTCTGGCCAAGATACACAAGATAGATCCTGACCTCATAGTGGTAAGTGCTGCCCACAGAGAGGGCTCTGCTAGGATTCCTTCTGGCCAAGATACACAAGATAGACCCTGACCTCATAGTGGTAAGTGCTGCCCACAGAGAGGGCTCTGCTGGGATTCCTTCTGGCCATGATACACAAGATAGACCCTGACCTCATAGTGGTAAGTGCTACCCACAGAGAGGGCTCTGCTAGGATTCCTTCTGGCCAAGGTACACAAGATAGACCCTGACCTCATAGTGGTAAGTGCTGCCCACAGAGAGGGCTCTGCTAGGATTCCTTCTGGCCAAGGTACACAAGATAGACCCTGACCTCATAGTGGTAAGTGCTGCCCACAGAGAGGGCTCTGCTAGGATTCCTTCTGGCCAAGATACACAAGATAGACCCTGACCTCATGGTGGTAAGTGCTGCCCACAGAGAGGGCTCTGCTAGGATTCCTTCTGGCCAAGGTACACAAGATAGACCCTGACCTCATAGTGGTAAGTGCTGCCCACAGAGAGGGCTCTGCTAGGATTCCTTCTGGCCAAGATACACAATATATACCCTGACCTCATAGTGGTAAGTGCTGCCCACAGAGAGGGCTCTGCTAGGATTCCTTCTGGCCAAGATACACAAGATAGACCCTGACCTCATAGTGTAAGTGCTGCCCACAGAGAGGGCTCTGCTAGGATTCCTTCTGGCCAAGATACACAAGATAGACCCTGACCTCATAGTGGTAAGTGCTGCCCACAGAGAGGGCTCTGCTAGGATTCCTTCTGGCCAAGATACACAAGATATACCCTGACCTCACCGTGGTAAGTGCTGCCCACAGAGAGGGCTCTGCTAGGATTCCTTCTGGCCAAGATACACAAGATAGACCCTGACCTCACAGTGGTAAGTGCTGCCCACAGAGAGGGCTCTGCTAGGATTCCTTCTGGCCAAGATACACAAGATAGACCCTGACCTCATAGTGGTAAGTGCTGCCCACAGAGAGGGCTCTGCTAGGATTCCTTCTGGCCAAGATACACAAGATAGACCCTGACCTCATAGTGGTAAGTGCTGCCCACAGAGAGGGCTCTGCTAGGATTCCTTCTGGCCAAGATACACAAGATAGACTCTGACCTCATAGTGGTAAGTGCTGCCCACAGAGAGGGCTCTGCTAGGATTCCTTCTGGCCAAGATACACAAGATAGACCCTGACCTCATAGTGGTAAGTGCTGCCCACAGAGAGGGCTCTGCTAGGATTCCTTCTGGCCAAGATACACAATATATACCCTGACCTCATAGTGGTAAGCAGTGAAGTGATTCACCCTCCTTTCAGCGGATTTTCTCCTTCAAGTTTCTGTTTCAAAGTTCCGAGTTAAGGCGAACTGTTTGAAGGTGTGTGGGTAGTTTACTCCTTTGAAGAATTATTGAAAATCACACCCCTGTGCAGGTACCTTCACTGTTCGGCCTCTTCACGGTGAATATGGTCACCGCATACTGCTGAAATAAAATTGGAAGGCACAGTATACTTCGTGGAGAAAGTCGTTTAACAGGCAAGATATATCTGTATTTCAATTCAAATCACACACATTATAGCCAAATGGAAGAGAAATCTGAATATGAATCGGAAAATTCACTTCCTGAATCAAAGACGTGGACACTTTTTCACTTTGTCTATGACAAGGGACGAAATTTCAGAAACATATGTTGCAAGCATATTTAGCAGCGATACCCATTGCATTCCGTTTAACTAAAATTATTGTCATATTATGATGAAAACCCAGAGAAATTAACATTTTCTTGCATGGCACTCCGTTTATTTGTCCATAAGTATGCGGTGTCCACATACACTGTGTTCTTGGTGGAAATTATTAACATTCACAGTGGTTTTGTTTGACATTAGTCTTATAATTGGCAGATGCTGTCATTGCTTGTCTCGAAATTGGCACAGGCAAATTGAACTACGCTTCTTATTATTAGCTTGGCTGTAGAATAGTCGGCTATTCTGCTCACCCTTTCATTGGTGTCGGCGTCGGTGTAGTGCTCCGATTAAGGTTTGCGTGCAACAAGTTTGTATCTCTGTAACTACTAAGATATTCAATTAAACTTTCACACGTGAGTCATTATGTAAGGTCACTGACCAAGGCCCAAAAACGTATAAATAGTCGAGCACACTTTCCTGATACAGCTCTTGTTATATGGTAGGCTTGTAACACTTTCCTGAGACAGCTCTTGTTATATTTTAGGCTTGTAACACTTTCCTGAGACAGCTCGTGTTATATGGTAGGCTTGTAACACTTTCCTGAGACAGCTCTTGTTATATGGTAGGCTTGTAACACTTTCCTGAGACTGCTCTTGTTATATGGTAGGCTTGTAACACTCCTGAGACAGCTCTTGTTATATGGTAGGCTTGTAACACTTTCCTGAGACAGCTCGTGTTATATGGTAGGCTTGTAACACTTTCCTGAGACAGCTCTTGTTATATGGTAGGCTTGTAACACTTTCCTGAGAACAGCTCTTGTTATATGGTAGGCTTGTAACACTTTCCTGAGACAGCTCTTGTTATATGGTAGGCTTGTAACACTTTCCTGAGACAGCTCTTGTTATATGGTAGGCTTGTAACACTTTCCTGAGACAGCTCTTATTATATGGTAGGCTTGTAACACTTTCCTGAGACTGCTCTTTTTGTATGGTAGGCTTGTAACACTTTCCTGAGACAGCTCCTGTTATATGGTAGGCTGGTAACATTTTCCTGCTCTCAAGTAACACTATAAGAATTCGGGTATGCTTAGCCTAACTGCTAATTTTGGTGACATATAAATATCAAATTTCTTATACATTATGATTACAGTTGTTAAATGTACTGTAACATTCTTAGCTTGTATTTAAATCTTACTTTGAGATCTGTATGTTCCAGGGCCATGATATCTACGGATACGACCTTGACATCTTGCTGCACCGTATCAATGCCAACAAGATACCCCACTGGTCCAAGATTGGTCGCCTCAAGAGAACTGTCATGCCAAAACTATCTGTAAGTTTATTTGGTTTCTTTTGTTCTTTACCGAATTTCTGAGTACCTAGGTGGCTTTTACATAATTATATGTGATAATTGTCATTAAAATCTGCACGGCTCCCCTTAAATTGTCAACCAGGACAAAAAAAACTACAGCATTGTTGGATCAACTTGTTATGTCAACAAAAATGTTGGTCTTGTATGTTAATTTCCTAATTTATGACAGCGTATACTAAAAAAATTGTGTTCAAAGTCATTGACATAAACGATGCATGTATTGATATATATGTATTTATAGGTATATAGTATGAATATATTCATCTTATTTGTTTGAATGCACCCCATTAGCAATAAGTCTGGCAGAGAACGTACTATTTTAAACATATTTAACACTCGTAATACAAATTAGCCAATAATTATGCATTTTACTACTAATAATAGAATTTAGCCAGCAGTTTTACTACAACTAATAGAATTGATCCAACAATTATGAATTTTACTACAACAGGGGTCTGTCTTTGGTTTGGGGGAAGAGTACCTGTACCCTCCCTCAGGCGGGGGAATTTTAGCGTCATTTTACACAGAAGGGGGAATTTCGACTGCAAACAACCCCAAAAAATAAAAACTATTACATATACATTTCAGATCACTTTATTTAGTCTAACTCTTTACCTAACAACTTCATTCATAATTAATTATCAACAAATTGAATATTAAAGTAACTAGTCGATTTTTTAAACATCTACCACTTTACCATTATATAAGGTGGGGCAGTGTAACAGATAATTGTTCATGCAATTAGTTTTTCACTTCAATATTTTTTTACAAATAATGTTTTCACTTCAAATTTTTAACCTTAATAATTTTGTGCAACTATTAATACTAATTCTTATACAATAATAATATATAAATATTGCATTCTTTGAGGGCGATAGTGCATTTTGTCAACCCGAGGAAATACTGTTGCCCAAGGCGAAGCCGCGGGCAACAGTATTTTTCGAGGGTTGACAATATGTACTATCGTCTCAAAGAATGCAAAATTAATTTTATTATACCGAAACAGGGCTTCTCAATAAATAATTAGCTTTTGTAACACAGAGTAATTTACTCACCATTTCATAAGGGCCTTTTAACTCCGATCAACCTGTCATAGCGGGTGATATTGATGTGTGATATTTAAAATTATTGACTGCTTCGTTTTTGTATGAACAAAGAAGGAAAACAAAAGGGTGAGGTATAATAATTAAAATTATTGACTGCTTCGTTTTTATATGAACAAAGAAGGAAAACAAAAGGGTGAGGTATAATAATTAAAATTATTGACTGCTTCGTTTTTGTATGAACAAAGAAGGAAAACAAAAGGGTGAGGTATAATAATTAAAATTATTGACTGCTTCGTTTTTGTATGAACAAAGAAGGAAAACAAAAGGGTGAGGTATAATAATTAAAATTATTGACTGCTTCGTTTTTGTATGAACAAAGAAGGAAAACAAAAGGGTGAGGTATAATAATTAAAATTATTGACTGCTTCGTTTTTATATGAACAATGAAGGAAAACAAAAGGGTGAGGTATAATAAAATGTGTTATCGACTGTGAGACACAGTATTTGTGCTTATTTGCTTTACCTGTTTTGATTACTTTTTAGCAGAAGCCATTTTTCCCACAACAGAAAGTATGGTTCCCAGCAAATAAGCTATCAGTTAACTGTATATAAATGAAGTTTGTATATGAAGGCAAAAATAATCAGGAACCAGACAAGTCCGAATGGTCATTTAACATTGTTGTTCGGAGTTTATCGTTAAACCGTTTGTAACGGTGCTTAAGTGTAAATTTGACTCGGGAAAATTCCCGCCGTAAACAAAAACAAAAACAAATTTGATGGCAATTCTTTTAGGGGGAATTTAAGCCTGAAATGTTGGAAAAATATATACTTTTTTGTTGGGGGAATGATGCCAAATTTTGGCATTAAAAAAAAACGAGATCGAGACCCCTGTACAATGAATAGAATTTAGCCAACACATATGAATTTTACTACAAATAATACAATTAGCCTACAAATTTAGTAAAAATAATACAATTTAGACAACAATGATGAATTTTACTACTAATAATAGAGTTGAGCCACCAGGTTTTTTTTTCCAATTTGGGGGAAAGGGCCTGGCCTTTTTATGGGGGAACAAATTAGCGCAAAATGCCTCATTTTGGGGGAAACAATAAGCAAATTATTGGCAATTTTGGGGGAAAATATTAACAACTATAACATGTACACTATTCACATATTTTTTCGAAGTGTAAGTATCGTGTAATTGTAGTATGACTTGTCACTATTCCCCTGTCATCTGGCTTTTCTTGGCCACTGAAGGAACATAACCTCGATGTTCTTATTGTTTTTAACCCAATTTTTCGAAGAAAAATGTCGGTTATTAGATTGGGGTATGTCGTTGGGCGGGGTGACGGAGTCAACTTTTCGTTTTTCTGCTCATTAACTGGAGAATGGATTGAGATATTTAATGAAACTTCATACATAGATAACTTATATTGAGACCTCGCTTGGTATTGCATATGGGGTGGGTGGGGTCAAGGTCACCGTTGCTAAAAATAGAAAAACGGTTTCCGCTCAATATCTTGAGAGTGCATCGAGATATTTTAACGAAACTTCATACATATATACCTTATATCAAGACCTCGCTTGGGATTGCATATGGGGTGGGTGGGGTCAAGGTCACCGTTACTAAAATTAGAAAAACAGTTTCCACGTTATAACTTTAGAATGCATAAAGATATTTTAATGAAACTTCACCTTATATCGAGACCTCGCTTGGGCTTGCATATGGGGTGGGTACGGTCAAGGTCACTGTTACTAAAAATAGAAAACAGTTTCTGCTCAAAAACTTGAGTACTCATCAAGATACAACATACATATATACCTTATATCGAAGCCTTGCTTTAGATTGCATATCGGGTGGGTGTGGTCAAGGTCAAGTTGACAGTTTTACTAAAAATAGAACATGGTTTCTGCTTAATAACTTGAGAACGCAGCAAGATATTTTAATGAAACTTCATACATAGATACGTTATATTGAGACCTCTCCGGGATTGCATATAGGGTGGGTCGAGTCAAGGTCTCCATTACTAAAAATAGAAAATTGGTGTCCGCTCAATAACTTAAGAATGCATCCAGATATTTGAATGAAACTTCATACATAGATACCTTGTATATAGACCACGCTTGGGATTGCATATGGGGTGGGTGAGATCAAGGTCAAGGTCAATGTTACTAAAAAGACAAAAACGGTTTCTGCTCAATTATTTGAGAACGCATTGCGATATTTATGTCCCCTTCGAAGAAGTGGAGGTATATTGCTTTGCACCGGTCAGTCGGTCGGTCTGATGGTCAGTCTGTCCGTAGACCTTTTCGTTTCAGCACGATATCTAGAGAACGCTTTGACCTACGATCGTTTAAGTTGGTATGCTGGTTACTTGGAAGGAAAGGAAGACGCCTATTGATTTTGAGGTCAAAGGTCAAGGTCACAGGGGCTTTTAACATGAAATTTGTTTCCGCACGATATCTAGAGAATGCTTTGACCTACAATCATTAAGATGGTATGCTGGTTACTTGGGAGGAAGGGAAGACGCCTATCTATTTTTAGGTCAACAGGTCAAAGGTCAAGGTGACAGAGGCTTGTAACATGAAAACTGTTTCCTCTGTATACCATTTCGTTTCCACATGATATGTACAATACGCTTTGACCTACGATCATCCAAGTTGGTATGCTGGTTACTCGGGAGGAAAGGAAGACGCCTATCAATTTTGAGGTCAATAGGTCAAAGGTCAAGGTGACAGAGGCTTGTAACATGAAAACTGTTTCCTCTGTAGACCATTTCGTTTCCACATGATATGTACAATGCGCTTTGACTTACGATCATCCAAGTTGGTATGCTGGTTATTGGAAGGAAAGGAAGACGCCTATTAATTTTGAGGTCAAAGGTCAAGGTCACGGGCTTGTAACATGAAAACTGTTTTCTCCTCAGACCATTTTGTTTCCGCAGGATATCTAGAGATGTTTTGGCCTATTTGATGTTTAAATCAAAACAGAAAACAAAAATAAACCCATAATTATACTCTATCTTTATTTCAGCTTTATATTTACTTTCTAAAGCATCAACTTTAATTTCCTCCCCATGTGTGAATGTGCACATACAATATTAAAAAAATCTCTTAACAATTGCACATTTTGACGACTTGGCTGCAAGTCGGGGGGCATACATGTTTTACAAACATCTCTTGTTTAATGAAACTTCATACATAGATACCTTATAACGAGACCTCGCTTAGGAATGCATATGGCACCCAGAACTTTCTTTTATTACTGTGCTGACTTTTATGCATTTTGTTCGAAAAATTTGGTTTTCGTGGAATTTCCTTGATTCTTGTAATTGATATATATATTCACTGTGCTGTATATAAATGCCATTATGCTATAATTAAATATTATTGCATTAACAAAAGCACTGGTACACCGCAGTTTATTGTTCATTGCAGTAACTTGAAGAACGTAATGTTTATGTCAATATACACTGTTATAATATTTACAAGCTCTTTACAAAATACAATAATAAACTAAAAATTTTCAATAATATAATGAATTGTTGCCCTCGGGACAATATATAAAATCTGAACAAAATATACACCAAATAGTTAGTCAAACTTATAAAATGCACACATACTTGTATTAAAAGCAACTAATTTGTAAAATATGTTATTTGAAGTAACAACTCAAGAACAATCCACTTTTACTTTACTGTCCGAAATGTAAACATACCTGATAACCAGTCCATTTGACATATTCCAGACGCCCAATTTCACACTTCTTTTATCAACAAGATATTCCTTTAATTAACTGTTGTGTCTGCTGATATTAAGAAAGCTTGCAAGCAATAATCTTTAATTAGACGATGAATGCTGACAAAGAGCTCGTTCTGTTTTCACAAGTTTGATAAACCTGACCGATAAATTTCGGAGTCGAGACGCTCCTGGCAGACTGTGCTAGACTGGTTATTAGTACTCAAAATGTTTCGTCCCCTATCGGGGAACAAAATGAAAATATAATTATTTTTTTTCACTTTCACAAGGGAAATCTTAGGGTAAAAATGCTGCAAAGGGGAAAAATTTCCATGGGGGAATGGGCCGTTATTCGGCGGGTCCCGAAGAAGGAAAAACATCCCGAGCCACCACCTTTGAATTTACTATAAATAATACTATTTACGAACATTTATTAACTTAAAAAAAGAAAAATAATAGAATTTAGCTAACAATTACGAATTTACTACGAATTAAAGAATTTAGCCAACAATAAACCAGTAGACGAATTATGAGTTTTTACTACAAGTTATAGAATTTAGCCAACATTTATGAACTTTACTTCAAATAATACAATTTAGCCAACATTTATGAACTTTACTTCAAATAATACAGTTTAGCCAACATTTATGAACTTTACTTCAAATAATACAATTTAGCTAACATTTATGAACTTTACATCAAATAATACAATTTAGCCAACATTTATGAACTTTACTTCAAATAATACAATTTAGCCAACATTTATGAACTTTACTTCAAATAATACAATTTAGCTAACATTTATGATCTTTACATCAAGTAATACAATTTAGCCAACATTTATGAACTTTACTTCAAATAATACAATTTAGCCAACATTTATGAACTTTACTTCAAATAATACAATTTAGCCAACATTTATGAACTTTACTTCAAATAATACAATTTAGCCAACATTTATGAACTTTACAACATGGGTGTGGGTTTTCAGAGTCACGCAGGCAGGGGAGCGTCTTTCTCGGAGAAGTCCGCCACCTGCGGTCGTATCGTCTGCGACATCAAGATCTCCGCGAAGGAACTCGTTAGGCTGAAGAGCTTTGACCTCACGGAACTCTCGCTACAGATTCTCAAACAGAAACGTGTGGAACTGGACTTCGATCAGATCAAGAACATGTACAGGTCTGTGGGAAATTGTCAGTGACCGATTAGGTTTTGAAGTGGTTGAAATCTGCACAAGCCTGTAAGCCCGGCACTGGTATATTTTCAAACGGGCCTGCTCTGGGCCCATATTTATAAAGATTGTTAAGCCATTCTTAACTTAAGTTGAACATAAGTCAGAATTAAAATCTTTGTTTAAAACTCTATGCTTTGGAACATTTGAATGACTAATGCTAGATATTAATACTATTTGAATTATATTGCAAATTATGTGTCAAAATTTTCCAGAAATGCATTACTTTGTTAGAAACTCCAATAATTAAATTTGAGAATTTTAAGATTTTTCTTAATTTTCGACTAAGATTCTTTATAAATACCAGCCCAGATTCTTACTTTTCAGCAAAAAAAATGTCTGTGTTTTGGGCAACTCGACCCTACCTAGCGATAAAAACCTGACCTTGAAGTTTTTAGCGACAATTGTTTTCTGTCAAATCCATACTTGTCCAATTTTTTATATATTTTCTATGTTTTATGAACAAAATGCGTCTTTAAAAAAAAGTAAAAAAACAACTCAATCCTGACCCTACCTACCTTTATTGAGACCATTGCCCGAAATACCCAATGTATTTTTATGCCCCCGGCATATTGATGCGGGAGGCATATAGTGATTGTCCTGTCTGTCCGTTCTTCCGTCCGTGACAAGTTTAAGTAGATTTTACTGTTTCGTCTAGCACCAACACCGCTTACTACAACAATTGGATACTTACACAGTTGTTGCTTATGACCATTACCTATCCACCCATATCACCCAATCTCACTTTGATTTTGACCTAATTTGCACTTAGAATAATTCAAATGGGCTGTTTCTTGGTTTACTAGATTTTACCGTTTCGTCTAGCACCAACACCGCTTGCTACAACTCTTGGATACTTACATAGTTGTTGCTTATGACTATCCCCAATCCACCCATCTCACCCAACCTCACTTTGACCTTGACCTAATTTGGACTAAGAAATGGGATATCCAGCACCAACTGGGGGCATGCATGTTTATCAAACACAGAATTTTGTTTTTGGCCGTTCGATAAAAGTCGACGTGTAACATTTTCTTCCTCGCAAGTAATAATATAGGAAATTGGGCTTGCTAATTTCCAAGACTGATTTGTGTTCTGTTTGAAGCATACATGTGATGGAAAAAAAACTGTGTACATGTGTAATATACAAGTATTTAATATCATTTCTTTTGTTGTTCACTTTGTTTTATTTAGTAGGTTGTTTTTGAACACAATTTTGTACAACTGCTTTAAAACTCATACACAGTAAGGGAAGTAAAATGAAATCTTATATCTGAGTATAAGCTGTCTTGTTTAAAATGTATTATCTGCATTTGTTAGTAATAATTTTGGAACTGTGTGATGGTTAATGGTATTATCAGAACTCTGTGGTTAATTTGTCCGTTTCCGCTCCAACAGTTTTTATCCGATCTTCACCAAACTTGATGAAGATATTTGTGGGCATAATATCGTGGTCAAGTTCAATGATCAAGCAAATCTCCCCAGGAACTGTGGAGTTATGGGCCTTGAATTATCCAAAATAAGGCCTTTTAGCCGTTTCCGCTCCTTAAGTCCAACAGTTTTCATCCGATTTTTACTAAACTTGATCATTTAAAGGTTGCTTTTAATCTACAAGAGGCATACCTGTTTTACAAACAGCTCTTGTTTTTAAATGTTTTAAAACTCTGAAAAAAATATGGGTATTCAGTTTTACTAAAATGAAATTTTAAAATCTTGTTTGAAATGAATTATCTGCATTGTGTGACAGTTATATCAGAACTTAGTGGTCGATGTATTGTTGTATGTGACTTTCAGTTCCACGCCGATGTTGCTGCAGCTTGTGGAGCTGACACTGATGGACTCGTGTCACATTCTGAACATCATGTATGAGCTAAACGTGATACCCCTGGCCCTGCAGATCACAACCATCTGTGGCAATGTCATGGTATGTACAACCATCTGTGGCAATGTCATGATATGTACAACCATCTGTGGCAATGTCATGGTATGTACCACCATCTGTGGTAATGTCATGGTATGTACCACCATCTGTGGCAATGTCATGGTATGTACCACCATCTGTGACAATGTCATGGTATGTACCACCATCTATGGTAATGTCATGGTACGTACCACCATCTGTGGCAATGTCATGGTACGTACCACCATCTGTGGCAATGTCATGGTATGTACAACCATCTGTGACAATGTCATGGTATGTACCACCATCTGTGGCAATGTCATGGTATGTACCACCATCTGTGGCAGTCTCATGGTACATAGCACCCTCTGTGGTAATGTCATGGTATGTAACACCATTTGTGGCAATGTCATGGTATGTAGAACCATCTGTGGCAATGTCATGGTACGTAGCACCATCTGTGGCAATGTTATGGTATGTACCACAATCTGTGGCAAGGCTATGGTACGTAGCACCATCCGTGGCAATGTCATGGTATGTAGCACTATCTGTGGCAATGTCATGGTTCATAGCACCATCTGTGGCAGTGTCATGGTACGTAGCACCATCTGTGGCAATGTCATGGTATCTACCACCATCTGTGGCAATGTCATGGTACGTAGCGCCATCTGTGGCAATGCCATGGTATGTAACACCACCTGTGTCAATGTCATGGTACATAGCACCATCTATGGCAATGTCATGGTATGTAACACCACCTGTGGCAATTAAATGTTATGTAGCACCATATGTGGCATTGTCATGGTATGTAACACCACCTGTGGCAATGTCATGGTATGTAACACCACCTGTGGCAATGTCATGGTAAGTAACACCACCTGTGGCAATGTCATGGTATGTGATACCTTCTAAGGCAATGTCATGGTATGTACACCACCTGTGGCAATGTCATGGTATGTAACACCACCTGTGGCAACGTCATGGTATGTAACACCACCTGTGGCAATGTCATGGTATGTAACACCACCTGTGGCAATATCATGGTGACAATGTCATGGTATGTAAGCATCATCTGTGGCATTAAGCGGATAAAAGTGACAAAATAACTTGAAAAGCAAACAAAAAAACATTTAAAAAAAACACTACACTACAATATCAAATATATAAACAAATACGAGTGTCGACTTTTGCATCGTTTATTAGTGTGTAACCTGAAACAACTGTCGAGTGAGCGACTTTTGCATCGTTTAATAGTTTGTAACCTGAAACAACTGTCGAGTGAGCGTATATACATGTATTGGAGATTCAGGCTGTAAAGCCGAAAACTATTTTGTGATATCTAACTTGATTGTAGTCACCCGCATGAAACACAGAATGCATTTGCGATTTCGACAAGAGCACATGCTGTCTATACGTAAACTGCTGAATATTCAGATTTCAAGTAATTTAGTGTCACTATACATCAAAAATGCCCAAGAGACATATTGTTTTTAGGAAATAACCTTTTAAACCATTGTCAGTTATGTGAAATGTCTCTCTTACGGGGAGAAAAAACTAATTGATAAACGGCCTACTCTGATAGACTACCGAGGGGATTCCGGACTATTTACTGGTATCTAGCCTTTAATAATATCCATGAGTAAAGTGGACATCTTCCATCTCGTCACTTTCTCTCTGTTACAGAGCCGCACACTGATGGGGGGCCGGGCCGAGAGGAACGAGTTCCTGCTGCTTCACGCCTTCACAGAGAAGGACTTTATTGTGCCTGACAAGGAGTACAAGAAGAAAGCCCTGGTCCCTGTGGTAAGGAGTACAAGAAGAAAGCCCCGGTCCCTGTGGTATGGGAATAACTATTGGTGGCAAAATTTCACTATGGACATGTATATTTTAAAGGGAGTATACATGGTCTAGTGTAGAAAATATGTGGTATGAAAAGAAAAAAAGATCTTGTATAGAAAATATGCGATACGAATAAAAACTCTCTATGAATTGATCATTATATATTTTGAATGATTAAAAATGAAATAAATAATCAGAACGAACATTTCTTGAAAAGTGCTAACAAAGTGAGGTTTTTAAACCTGATATAATTTTTGACTGTACACTCTTATAGGACAATACATGTATAGTAAGCAGAGTTTATGGTCTTGGTCCAAGAATGGTTAGTATTTCTTACTTTTTTTGGACAGTTTTCTAGATGAGTTTATTTCATATACCCGAGTTATATTTAGTCGGCACAAAAATCGTATACAGTTAACAGACACTTTAAAATTCGGTTCTCATTTGGTGTTGTCTGTTTTCAGGCCTTTTTACCTCAGACTGATATTTGGTCATATTCCTGGTATAAAAAAAGGCTTATTCATTGTGTGCCAGTGGATGTAAACTTTTCATTTGTTTTAATTATTATTAATTACAGAAAACTTATACTAGTAAGTAATAAGAATAACTTTGAAAAAAAAAACATGACTGTGTTACATTAGAATAACTTCACAGCTCTAAACTTTGACAACTTTTATGCTTTGACTTAATAGTACTAAGATACATTTTAAATGAAACATACACAACATACACATCATACACAACATACACATCATACACAACATACACATCATACACAACATACACATCATACACAACATACACATCATACACATCATACACAACATACACATCATACACAACATACACATCCTACACATCATACACAACATACACATCATACACAACATACACATCATACACAACATGCACATCATACACAACATACACATCATACACAACATACACATCATACACAACATACACATCATACACAACATACACATCATACACAACATACACATCATACACAACATACACATCATACACATCATACACAACATACACATCATACACAACATACACATCATACACAACATACACAACATACACATCATACACAACATACACATCATACACAACATACACATCATACACAACATACACAACATACACATCATACACAACATACACATCATACACAACATACACATCAAACACAACATACACATCATACACAACATACACATCATACACATCATACACAACATACACATCATACACATCATACACAACATACACATCATACACAACATACACATCATACACAACATACACAACATCGGAATACATTTGAGGCGTGTCTTGGGAAACTTAGGCTTAAAGCATGCGCGTAAAGTGTCGTCCCAGATCAGCCTGTGCAGTGACACTTTTCGCCTTGTTAGCTCACCTGAGCACTAAGTGCTCAAGGGTGAGCTATTGTGGTCAGACTGTGTCTGGCGTCAGTCGTCCGTTGTCATCATTTTACTTCAAAGAACTTCTCTGAAACCACTAGGCGGATTTTAACCAAAATTGGCAGGAATGATGCTGGGATGGTCAGTTTTCCTTATATAACTATATCGAAAACTTTAAAAATCTTCTTGTCTGAAACCACTGGCTGGATTTCAAAATAATTTCACAGAAATGCTCCTTGGGTGACCCTCTACCAAATTCCTTCAAATCATTTTGTTACGTTAAAAAACATGGCTGCCAGGGTGCGGGGCAGTTTTCTTTATATGGCTATATTGAAAACTTAAAATCTCATAGTCTGAAACCACTGGCTTGATTTCAAAATAATTTCACAGAAATGTTCCTTGGGTGACCCTCTACCAAGCTCCTTGAAATCATTTTGATTTGTTAAAAACATGGCCGCCAGGGGGAGGGGCAGTTTTCCTTATATGGTTATTTTGAAAACTTTAAAAATCTTCTTGTCTGAAACCACTAGCTGGATTTCAAAATAATTTCACATAAATGTTCCTTGGACGACCCTCTTTCAAATTCCTTGAAGTCATTTTGATTTGTTAAAAAACATGGCCGCCAGGGTGGGCAGTTTTCCTTATATGGCTATTTTGAAAACTTCAAAAATCTTCTTGTCTGAAACCACAGGCTAATTTTAAAAATAATTTCACATACATGTTCCTTGGGTGACCATCTACCAAATTCCTGGAAATCCATTTTATTCGTTAAAAATAATGGCCGCTGGAGGGATGGACAGTTTTCCTTATATGGCTATATTGAAATCTTAATCTTTTTGTTAAAAGCCATTTTGATGCTTTACACTCGGGTGAGTGACCTAGGGCCATCTTGGCCCTCTTGGTATTTTCTGTTACAAGGAAGTCTTTTCTAAACATAAATCCACTGAAGGTGAAGATTGCCGTCCTGGATTAGCCTGTGCGGATCCAGGAAGACATTACAAACATTAAGTAAGCCCGGTTTTCCCACGACACGCCTCATATGTTTGTTTCTGCTGAACATCAGGCAGAAGATGAGGAAGAAATGGACACGACTAAGGGCAAGTCCACCCAGGGTCGCAGGAAACCTGCCTATGCTGGAGGTCTTGTTCTCGAACCAAAGAAAGGTAAGGAACAGAGATATTCGGTGCTATTAACAAAATCAGCCCATAATGGATAATATTAACAAAGCAGTGATTGTTTTCCCTTGTTTGACAGTGTCTCATAAAATGGTCCATTTCCAATCCCAAAAATGGCTTATTTTTCACAAATAGAAAACATTTCCGAAATTTGTAGTGAGAATATCATGCATATCTATTTGGAAATCAGTTATTGAAATTACCTAGAAATACCTTCACGTTTTTATGCCCCCAGCATCTTGATGCTGGAGGCATATAGTGATTGTCCTGTACGTCCTTCCGTTAGTCCTTCTGTCCATGACAAGGTTACGTAGATTTTACCGTTTCGTCTAGCATCTACACTGCTTACTACAACACTGCGATAGGGCCCTCAATCTACGATTTTTGCTGCCAAATATCGGCCCCATTCCCCCACCTGAAAAGTTTTTTTTCCCCTCACAAATGGAAAAATTCCCCCTTGGAGGTCTGCAAAAAAATTTAAAAAAATTAACAGAAAACCTAGTTAAGATGCCAATAGATCTCTACATTGCTAATATTTCATTGACACATGTTATTTGCGATAAACAACAAACCGATCCGTTCAACATCAAAGTGAAACGGTTTGACATCATCAGCTTATATCACGCATGCCACCCATGACAACGTCCTTTCACTGCTGTTGCTTTAATTAGCAGCAGAATTACCCGCTGTCCACGTCGAGGGTGTACACAGTACCTGTATGTCATAAATCAATACTGACCTATCTGAACGACAATAATGTTATCGATACAGCGAAAGTATTTGTTTGTTTAAGTGGAAATGTTAACTGCACATTGATGGCAATACAAAAATTTAGTTGGTAAAACTTGTATTCAAAAGTAAAGATCTCACAGTTCTCTGTGCTACAAAGTTTTTATATGGCCATCAATACACCCACGCTTTCCATGCGGATGATGGGATGTTGTACATGTCAGCATAATTTTTGCGCATTTTTCTAGCCAAACAAAGTACACGTGTATTTTAACTGTAAATGAAATGACGTGTGAACAGTAAAATTTGTATAGGCGTTTCGCATTTCGATTTAGTATATGTGTTGTGATAACTGATTTAAAATTAAATACAAGGAACTATATATTTTTATATAAAAATTGAATACTTGACATATGGAAATAACACATTATGGATGTTAACAACAATGAAAAGGTGATTTAATTACATTTACTTTTTGAGATAGCGAAAATAGGCTTGTGTTTACATGTATATGCACATGAATGACCTGACAAGTTATATCGCGATTGCGATCCATGGACCCCGCGAATCGCGATATAATCGAGTTGTAGTATATTTCCATTTTCGGTATTTTAAATGAATACATTAAATTAATTAATAATTAAAAAGCAGGACTGCAAATTACTTGTACAAAAAAATATGTGTTGCATATTGAATTATATTAGTTTCATATCTCTGTTATAAAATTGTGCTGGGCTAGAAAAACATGCGAACTATTTATTAACGCTGGCGAAATCACGAGATACACATGGAAATGACGCGTGTATAGATGCAATGTTGCACCAGGAGTATGCGAGTGTGATATGGAGCCCTACCTACAGAAAACACATTTTTAATATTGAACATGTGCAGAGACGTGCGACTAAACGTTTACCAGATCTCAAAACCTTATCGTATGAAGACAGGCTGAAGGAATTAGGTCTCCCAACATTAGTATATCGCAGAGAGCATGCAGATATGATACCACTTTTCAAGGTCATGAATAGATTTGATAATGTGAAATTAGATTCTCTACAGTTATCTATCTTAAACATTCGAGGTCATAAACATAAACTTCAGAAGCATTTCACCAGAACTAGATTTGGTCAAAATAGATTTGTAAACAGAACTGTTAATAACTGGAATAGTCTTAACTCCTAATAACTGGAATAGTCTTAACTCCGATACTATTTGCTCCACAACCGTAAATGAGTTTAAGAGCAGACTAAATTGCTGGAAAACGAAATACTGTAAATTCAGCTACCAGTAGAATCTACTGAAACATTTATTCCGCGCATGGCACACAGTGTATTAAGTGTTACATGTGACTATTTGATTTCAATTGGGCCACTACGAGCAACCAGCTCACAAAACGTCCATCTGGATCAAGGTAAATGTATACCGCAGCCTAGTCCAGATTTTTAAGCGTTATCGGTAGATTCTGAGCTATGTTTTTTTTTGTGCTAAAAAATAAAGTTATATTTATAGGAGTTTCATTTGCTGTAAAGATTACATGACGTTTTTACCAAACGACAAATAGATGCGAGTTTGTTCGGGTTGAGTTAGTTTTCAAATCAGTTAATCTGTAAAAACTTCCATATTAAAATATTCCCCCAGTCAGTCAAAATTCCCCCTCCAGAGGGCGGTGGGCCCTTTCCCCCAAAACTGATTGAGGGGCCTGTTTATACTTACACAGTTGTTGCTTATGACCATTCCCTATCCACCCATATCACCCAACCTCACTTTGACCTTGACCTAATTTGCACTTAGAATAATTCAAATGGGCTGTTTCTTGATTAACTAGATTTTACCGTTTCGTCTAGCACCAACATGGCGTACTACAAAACTTGGATATTTACACAGTTGTTACTTATGACCGTTCCCAATCCACCCATATCACCCAACCTCACTTTGACCTAGACCTTGACCTAATTTGGACTAAGAAATGGGTTATCCAGCACCAACTGTGGGCATGCGTGTTTATCCAACACATAATCTTGTTTTAAACTTCACAATCTGATCGTTATCAGTCTCATTCCTATAGCTGCGGAAAACAATCTGCAAAGTCTGCCCACACGGGAACAGTTTATAAAAATATAAAACCTAGCAAAAGTAGTGCTTAATATGTATGACCTGCTGTTCATAATGAAAAAGATATTTAGATGTTATTAGATTTCTTTATTTCTTTTAACAGTGTCTTTAAAATGGTGAAATGTGTAATGTATTTGTGTTTTTTGTTCTGACGACCCGGTAATAAAAATGACACCTGTTGTAAAAACTCTATGTACTTGTGACATTGCAAGTATTTATTTTTGCAGCGCAAATTGGATTGATGACATTATTTTCATGAGTAAAGTTGTTTTTTTTCATAGCTACAAGGTTCTAGTCATTGGAAACATGTCCGTGCATAATTTCAGGGTTCTATGACAAGTACATCCTGTTGCTGGACTTCAACAGCCTGTATCCGTCCATCATCCAGGAGTACAACATCTGCTTCACCACCATTGCCAGGACCGAGCAGTCGAAATCAGCCGAGGTGAGTTCTGTGTGCAGGGGACAAGTCATTTTCACGTATTGAAATGTTTGAGGTATTGAGGTATGATATTTGAATCGAGTGGGAGTCATGTATTCAAAAACTATAATAATATTGGTAATTCTACAGTGAAGCAAATTCTGGTTCAATTTTAGGCCAAACAAATAAATTTTATCACATGCTATACCTTGTCTCCCATGTAAAACAACCATTACGAATATTTCTACCTTACACATGTTTACGATAACATTTTGAGCGTTTTCATTGGCTACATATTCTTTGACTGACCAATCCCATGACGTTATTTTGGTGAAATGACGTCATCAGCATGAAATGACGTCATGCAAATACATAACTTTGAGGATTTATCAACATAATTTGTTTAAATTTGTTTTTTTTTCGTTTAAAAGCTTGCGATAAAAGTGATCTGGCACTCGTCATTTCATACCATATTTTATTAAATTCATCCAGGAAATTCGTTAGTAAGCTCGCCACAGGCAGGCTCGCTTACTATCAAAATTCCTGAAATCATTTAATAAAATATGAAATGACAACTCGTGTCAGATCCTATATGTGTGTTTCGGGCAACAGGTCTCAAAAAAGATAGGTATAGTAGGGTTGCCTGAAATGCAGGACATTTTTAGCTCAACTGAGCACAAAGTGCTCATGGTGAGCTTTTGTGATCGCCCGTTGTCCGTCATGCGTGCGTGCGTGCGTTAGTGCGTGTTTGTGTGCGTCGTCAACTTTTCATTCAAACAACATCTCCTAAACCGCTTGGCAGATTTTCACCAAACTTCACAGGAATGATCCTTGGGTGAACCTCTTTCAAAGTTATTCAGATATTTCCGGTCCGCTGCATATGTAGGTCACCAGAGCTAAAAATAGATTTTAAAAGTGTAAACTTTAAAAATCTTCTCTGAAACCCCAGGGCCCATAGGTTTCGTATTTGGTATGTAACATCCTATAGTGGTCCTCTACAAAGATTGTTCAAATTATGCCCCTGGGGTCAAAACGGGCCACGCCCGGGGGGTCACTTGGTTTATATAGAATATATAGCAAAATGACTTCAAAAATCTTCTTCTCTGAAACCACAAGGTCCAGAGATTTCATATTTGGTATGTTACATCCTATAGTGGTCCTCTACAAAGATTGTTCAAATTATGCCCATGGGGTCAGAACTGGCCACGCCCAGGGGGTCACTTGTTTTATATCGAATATATAGCAAAATTACTTTAAAAATCTTCTCCTCTGAAACTGCAAGGCCCAGAGTATTCATATTTGGTATGCAACATCCATAAGTTGTCCTTTACAAAGATTGTTCAAATGATGCCCCTGGGGTCAAAACGGGCCACGCCCTGGGGATCACATGGTTTATATAAAATATATAGCAAAATGACTTTAAAAATCTTCTCCTCTGAAACCACAAGGCCCAGAGGTTTCATGTTTGGTATGTAACATCCTATAATGATCCTCTACTAAGATTGTTCAAATTATGCCCCTGGGGTCAAATCGGGCCACGCCTGGGGGTCACTTTGTTTATATAGAATATATAGCAAAATGACTTTAAAAATCTTCTCTGAAACCACAAGGTCCAGAGATTTCATATTTGGTATGTAACATCCTATAGTGGTCCTCTACAAAGATTGTTCAAATTATGCCCTTGGGGTCTGAACTGGCCACGCCCTGGGGGTCACTTGTTTTATATAGAATATATAGCAAAATTACTTTAAAAATCTTCTCCTCTGAAACTGCAAGGCCCAGAGTATTCATATTTGGTATGCAACATCCTTAAGTTTTCCTTTACAAAGATTGTTCAAATTATGCTGGGGTCAAAACGGGCCACGCCCTGGGGATCACATGGTTTATATAGAATATATAGCAAAATGACTTTAGAAATCTTCTCCTCTGAAACCACAAGGCCCAGAGGTTTCATGTTTGGTATGTAACATTCTATAATGGTCCTCTATTAACATTGTTCAAATTATGCCCCTGGGGTCAAAACTTGCCACGCCCCTGGGTCACATGGTTTATATAAACTTAAATAGCAAAATGTCTTTAAAAATCTTCTCTGAAACCGCAAGGCCCAGAGGTTTCATAGTTGGTATGTAACATCCTATAGTGGTCCTCTACAAATAATGTTCAATTTATGCCCCTGGGGTCAAAACTGGCCTTGCCCCGGGGGTCAAATGATTTATATAGACTTGAATAGCAAAATGACTTTAAAAATCTTCTCCTCAGAAACCGAAAGATCTAGAGGTTTGTTATTTGGTATGTAACATTGTATAGTGGTCCTCTACAAAGATTGTTCAAATTATGCCCCTGGGGTCAAAACTGGCCACGCCCCAGGGGTCACATGGTTTATATAAACTTAAATAGCAAAATGTCTTAAAAAATCTTCTCTTCTGAAACCGCAAGGCCTATTGGTTTTGTATTTGGTATTTAACATCCTATTGTGGTCCTCTACAAAGATTGTTCAAATTATGCCTCATGGGTCAAAACAGACCACACCCCAGGGGTCACATAGTTAATATAGACTTAAATAGCAAAATGACTTTAAAATTCTTCTCCTCTGATTCTTCTCCTCTGAAACCGCAAGGCCTAGAGGTTTCATATTTGGTATGTAACATTGTATAGTGGTCCTCTACAAATATTGTTCAAAGTATGCCCCTGGGGTCAAAACTGGTCACGCCCGGGGGGTCACATGATTTATATAGACTTGAATAGCAAAATGACTTAAAAAATCTTCTCCTTTGAAACGGCAAGGACCGCTGCTTTCCCATATTTGGTACATAACATTGCATAGTGGTCCTCTTCAAAGATCGTTCAAATTATTCCCCTGGGGTCAAATCTGGCCACCCCCCGAGGGGTCACATGGTTTATATAGACTTAAATAGCATAATGACTTTAAAAATCTTTACCTGAAACCGCATGGCCCAGAGGTTTGTTCAAGGTTGTTCAACTTATGCCCCTGGGATAAAAAAAGCAACGCCTCGGGGATGCAAATTCCTTTCCTTTTGGTTTACAAGGTCTCAGGTGAGCGTCCTAGGGCCTTTCTATTCTGTCTTGTTGCGTGACAAGATGGGTGCTACTGGCAGTTGATATTGCCAACTGCAGGACTTGGTGTAAGGTCAACTTTTTGGGAACTTGTCTGATTTTAAAGACATTTTGCCATGGAATGATGCCTATTTTAGTTCCCTGCTTCATAACAGTCTTCGTCGTAACTGGGTTGCCCGATGCCCGGGACAAGTAAATTTGATTTCGGGCTAGCATAAAATGCCAGATGCTTGCCCGATCGGGCAAGTGTGTTCAGAGGCTTTATATATTATGTGGAAACAGAAATGCATTACAAATATCATTTAAGATTGTTTTTTCGAAGACAATATTTACAAAACCCATTGTTTTATTGGCACAAAGTATTTACACAGAAACAGATCATGTCATCATGCTGTGCGGTCTTCATTCTTGTGTCGAGGCTTTTTGAAATATATAGACAATTGATCGTAGTCGAGTAAACGCTTCTCTGTTAAAAGCTTAAGATGCAGACTACCTTAGTTGAGTTGGAGTACATGCTAGTTTGGCTGAAATTGAAGTGAACACATACTTGCATTGTTTGCAGTAATTAACAAATATATAAATAAGTATTTTATTTTGAATATGAAACTAATTGCATAAGTGCATGTTGTTTGAAAGTAAAACTGCATTTAATTACTTGTCTTAAGTAAGAACTATTTTGGAACTACTTTCGTCAAATGTAGCTTGCAGTTTTATAAGAGCGAAATAGCGGGTTGCTGCACCCTGCTCCATGATTAGCTTCGCTCTGCTGCCCCTCTGGAATGGTTCACAGAGGAATGTTGAATATATATCTTTTGAAATACAACATATTTGTGCAAATATGTTTATTCGATAAATATTCGTTGTATAAAAACCTTAATTAGAAGCAATTAGGTGAGTTATCAATGTATTAGAGAATATCAACACATTGATCCAGCTTTCCACCCCTCTCCTTTTGAGCAGAGCCACATACCTTTTTGACCCAAGATATTTCTTTGTTTATCTTTTAAATCACATTTGACACATGACATACAAAATATGAGGAACCTTACATGTATGTATTGACCTTTTTGAGGGAGAACAACAAAAACTAAATGACAAACATGACTATGAAATGAAATATGAATAAATAAAATTATATAACAAGTCTTTTACTTATATTGCTGTAGAGTACCATTTGAAGTTCGCACAAGTTAAACAGATTTCGGGCAAGTGGTTTCGCTAACAAGCTTGCCCGAACTGGCACTTGCTTTGGAAAAATTAGGGTGAATAATGTCATAAGGTAAACAAGCACTGCTCTGTGGGTATAACGAAACACCGAAAACCCGCAAAAACCGACAGAAACCTACTTGATTTACAGAAACCTGCAAAACCCCAATGAAACACATAAAACTTATCAGCGAAAACCAACGGAAACATACAAAAACCTACTTAAACTTGCGCAAACCCGCGAAAAACCCAAGGAACCTACTTAAACTAGCGAAAAACCGCGAAAACGAGGTGAAACACACAAAAACCAATGGAAGTTTGGAATTATGCACAGTTCACGGGTTTTCGCTGTAAAATTAGGGTTTCTGCGGGTTTTCATTATTTGAAGTATGTTTACGTTGCTAGGTATCCACACATTAGTTAAGGTTTTCGAGTGGTTTTCTTTTTATTTTAAGTAGGTTTGTGGTGTTTAGTCATACCACTGCTCTGTATCGTAGAATGAAGATGATCTGTTGAACTTGGAGCTGCCGAGCCCGGACCTGAAGCCGGGGATCCTGCCCACGGAGATCCGCAAGCTGGTGGAGAGCAGACGGCAGGTGAAGGGCCTCATGAAGCAGGAGGGGCTTTCCCAGGAACAGATGATGCAGGTAGGCTACTTCCGCAGGGAAAATGCTTGCATTACAGAACATCTCACCTCCTACATAAATGACGCAATCCGATTGGCTAAGAGCTGTCGCATGACCTTGGGGTATTTTCCATACACCATGGGTATATTTCAATACCCTATAGAAGTCTAATGTCGCAGTCTTATGACGTCATTTTTTTATTTTCGTGACGTTATTGTTTGTGTTTCGTGTTATTTTGTACGTTTTTCTTCCGTTAATTTTCTAGTGATATTAAATAAGAAAATACAGTGAAAGATTGATGGTGAGATATATTCATTACACTGTTAGTAGCTGAGGGTGCATGAGATATACACCCTCAGTGGCTTCATACCACACCCGAGCTTCGATCTCGTATGGTATGAAACCACTGAGGGTGTATATCCCATAAACTAATCGTTCATTGATCATGAAGTTCATTGTAAACAGCTGTCCTTTTCTGCCTGTTTCTGTTCTCAGTATGACATCCGCCAGAAGGCGTTGAAGCTGACCGCCAACAGCATGTACGGATGTCTCGGATTCACATTCTCCAGGTTCTATGCCAAACCATTGGCTGCCCTCATCACCATGAAAGGCAGAGAGGTAACTAATGGCACTGTTAAGTAATGCTGATTCTATGCCAAACCATTGGCTGCCCTCATCACCATGAAAGGCAGAGAGGTAACTAATGGCACTGTTAAGTAATGCTGATTCTATGCCAAACCATTGGCTGCCCTCATCACCATGAAAGGCAGAGAGGTAACTAATGGCACTGTTAAGTAATGCTGATTCTATGCCAAACCATTGGCTGCCCTCATCACCATGAAAGGCAGAGAGGTAACTAATGGCACTGTTAAGTAATGCTGATTCTATGCCAAACCATTGGCTGCCCTCATCACCATGAAAGGCAGAGAG
The DNA here is from genome assembly GCA_027627225.1 of Congeria kusceri. Taxonomy (NCBI): domain Eukaryota; kingdom Metazoa; phylum Mollusca; class Bivalvia; order Myida; family Dreissenidae; genus Congeria; species Congeria kusceri. The sequence goes on from CM051029.1 coordinate 26,516,247, forward strand.
GTAACTAATGGCACTGTTAAGTAATGCTGATTCTATGCCAAACCGTTGGCTGCCCTCATCACCATGAAAGGCAGAGAGATAACTAATGGCACTGTTAAGTAATGCTGATTCTATGCCAAACCATTGGCTGCCCTCATCACCATGAAAGGCAGAGAGGTAACTAATGGCACTGTTAAGTAATGCTGATTCTATGCCAAACCATTGGCTGCCCTCATCACCATGAAAGGCAGAGAGGTAACTAATGGCACTGTTAAGTAATGCTAAAAATGCGTCGATGCTTTACCGTGCCAGTTTCAATAATTTTGTAGTGGTACAATCGGGTATTAGGTTGACGAGCACAGTAGTCCGGATATTTTGGTACATTGTGAGTTCTGGTGTTACATTGTATGTTCCAATTCTATGAAATATACCAAAAAACAAAAAAAAACTGTAAATTACGTACTAGTTCACTATCTATTGTTGCAAATTGTAAATCCTGAATAAATCTCTGATACCCCTACTGTCTGTTTTGACAGAATTAGAAATTAACATGAAATAACTATTAATTTGTCAGTTATGCCAGAAAAATGCCATCTACTGTTTACAAGTTAAAAACCATGCCCATGCATTTTGTAGGTGATTTAGCGATCTAGTGCATAAAGGAACACATACATTTGCCTCCCTACGGGTCGAAGTCTCAGGGACCGGCAAAGACACTTCGAGTTAAAACGGAGCTAAAACTGAGTTCAGGAATGTGTACTTCTACATGTACAGTTAGTCATGCGCCTGCCTTATTTTCATATCTCCAATTGAAGGAGTATTCAGATATCTATAATGGTTCTTAACAGACATCAAACAATTATTGTACTTTCAAACATTTCATTATATATTTTATATATGTTATTTATTTTAGCTTATGAAAGCTGTGAAATCAGTTATTGCGTTCTCTCAACACTTGACACTTGTCAATCGCATCTAATCTCTCAACACTTGACACTTGTCAATCGCATCTAATCTCTCAACACTTGACACTTGTCAATCGCATCTAATCTCTCAACACTTGACACTTGTCAATCGCATCTAATCTCTCAACACTTGATACTTGTCAATCGCATCTAATCTCTCAACACTTGACACTTGTCAATCGCATCTAATCTCTCAACACTTGACACTTGTCAATCGCATCTAATCTCTCAACACTTGACACTTGTCAATCGCATCTAATCTCTCAACACTTGACACTTGTCAATCGCATCTTATCTAAACGACTATGTGCTAACAAAGCGTGATGAAATGTGTGAAAACTGTAACTGGAACCGTGTGTGACAAACACTTTGAGCCGTCCAAAAATTCGATCCTCACGAATTCAAGCTGAATGACAGAAATTTATATGAAAGTGAAGCAATAAAATGTTGGTCCCTAAAAAAGAAACTTTGATCCATCCAGAAATTTGAGACCAGCGAGTTCGAGCCATCGAGAGTCAACTGTATAATATAAACTACAGTACTTGATACAGCTCAGAAACTGTGTAACTACATGATTTATTGATTCTATAATGTTTCTTTTCAGATTCTGATGAAGACAAAAGATTTGGTTCAGGCCGTAAGTGAATAATTGCTTCATGTAGCTTATGAGGCATATGAAAATATTGCGTCCGTGTCTGAATTTGGTTTCAGTTTTTATTCAAATGTCTTGTAACTTCAAAACTACATAAGTTATTCACTTGAAACTTGGAATATACCTTTGTCATCAACTCCAGTGTCAGGGGCAACATTCCCCATAACTCTGTTTTGTATGTTGACAGAGTTATGTCCCTTTTTCACTTCGATTTTCTGGTTAAAGTTTACATTCAAAAGTTTTGTAACTTCAATACTACAAAAGCTATTCACTTGAAACTTGGAACTAACCTTTGTCATCAACTCCAGTATCAGGGTGAACATTCCCCATGACTCTATTTTGTATTTTGACAGAGTTATGCCTCCTTTTTCACTTACATTTTCTGTTTAAAGTTGATTATGCCTCCTTTTTCACTTACATTTTCTGTTTAAAGTTGATATTCAAAAGTTTGGTAACCTCAAAACTACATAAGTTATTCACTTGAAACTTGGAACTAAACTTTGTCATCAACTCTGGTATCAAGGGCAACATTCCCTATAACTCTGTTTTGTATTTTGACAGAGTAATGCCCCTTTTTCACATAGCTTTTCTGGTTAAAGTTTATATTCAAAAGTTTTGTAACTTCAAAAATACATAAGTTATTCATTTGAAACTTGGAACTAACCTTTGTCATCAACTCCAGTATCAGGGTGAACATTCCCCATAACTCTGTTTTGTATTTTGACAGAGTTAGCCCACTTTTTACATAGACTTTGTTGTTAAAGTTTTTGTTCCAAACATTTATAAACTACTCAAGGCTTCACTTAAAAGCTATGTATTTTAACAAATGTATGTCCCTTCTACTATCCAATATACATACCAACTGAAATACTTCGAATAGTCGAGCGCGCTGTCCTCTGACAGCTCTTGTTGTCAATGCAAATGCGTCCCTTTATCAGACCCTGAAAAAGGGGAAAAATCACTGCTGTCTGTTTGTTGCAGATGAATCTGGATGTAATATATGGAGATACAGACTCCATCATGATCAACTCCAACTGCACTGACATCGACCAGGTCACCAAACTGGGCAATAAGGTAGGGAAGATTCTGCTTTGAACTGGACGTTTTTTTGTAAGTTTTGGAGTTGTGACCAAGGCCTTATGTTGAGTAAATAAATTGCAGTATTATTAAAGTAAATATCTCTGGGTACTATTAGGAGGGTACCGGACTCCCGCGAAAATCCACGAAAACCTACCTAAAATAAAACAAAACCCCTCGAAAATCATTCTTAAATAGCTTAAACCTACCAAAAAAATCACTGAAATGCACTTAAACTAATTTAATCTCACGAAATTAACCCCGGCGGATACCCTCGGCAACCCACAAAAACCTACTTGATCTAAACACACTAAAACCATAGGAGACACACGAAAGCAAGCAGTGAAAGCCCATGAAAACCTGCTTAAACTAACGAAAACACGCTAACCGGAAGATACACTCTAAACCAAACGGCATAAACCAGTGAAAACAATGGGTTTTTCCTGTGGTTTTCGCGGGTTTTGTAGGTTTCCAGTGTTTAGTCATACTGTGGTACTATTATACATTAAAATGTTAAAAACTTATTGTCAAATTTGGACGTGGTATTCAAAATAAAATAAAAATCTGAATTTCTTCAGAAGTGAATGAAAAGTCTGAAATGAAAATATAGAATATAGAAACCTAACAATAATTATTACAGTCAGGGAAACTTCAGGGAATTTTACTCCAGAATTTCAGTAGACTCCCTAATAACTCGTACCTTGTTATTCATTTCAGATCAAAGGAGAGGTGAACAAGCTGTACAAGCTGTTAGAGATCGACATTGACGGCATCTACAAGAGTATGCTGCTCCTCAAGAAGAAGAAGTACGCGGCCCTGAGTGTGCACAAGGGGCCAGACGGGAAGTACACGACCCAGGAGGAGAAAAAGGGGCTCGACATCGTCAGAAGGGACTGGTCGGGGCTGGCCAAGAATGTCGGAGAGTAAGTGAATATGATTGTTACAAATTACGGTAATGAAAACTTGAAAGATTTCACGCTGTCAGGAAGACTGAGGGTGATCTGCCTTTTCCACTCCGCTAAACGAGAACTATCTTTGTACTTGATGAATCTATGACCTTTACCAAGACGACTGTGGGATGTTGTCAGACTAACTTGCATGATTCGAAATAAGAATTTTTTTTTAGCTCGACTATTCACGATTCTTCTCACTTGTTCATTGGCAGCGTAATGCTGTGGTTAAGGTTTGTGTGCAACAAGTTCATACCTCCTTCTATTCTCTATCCTTTTTTTGGATTTAATTTATCCATAGCAAACATAAAGCCCATGGTGTATTTTCAGCTACGTTGTGTCAACTATACTGAGTGGCGAGTCCCGTGAGACTGTGGTGGAGCTGATACACACTCGACTGAATGAGGTCGGGGAACAAGTCCGGGACGGGAAAATATCGGTGGAGGAGTTTCTCATTACCAAGGTAAATTTGTAAAATCTAGGGATGTCAATGAATAATCGAATATTCAAATACTTGACCGAATATTCCAATATTAAATGAGTATTCGAATGGCAAAAAAAAAAATCCATAATAAACTAGTTTAATTCTATAATCCGCGATCAGTTTTTTTTTCACGGTTACCTAATTTGACACGTTGACATGTTATTTAACACCATTGATACCCGTATGCGCTGTGGGAGATAACAGATTAAGCAAACTGTGACAATCGAGTCGTAAACGGACTCTAAGAAGAGACCGATATTTGCGCAGTTTGTACGTAACATGATTTGGGTGCTAAATTGAAGCTAATTGGAGACCGATGTTTTCACACTGACGCTAATTGGAGACAATGTATGGTGCATTATGCGGTTTAGGTGTTACTATTAATTTAATTTAATTCCTTTAATTAGCGGTGCATTAACAACAACATTTTTCATGCCGACTTTAAAGCATTTATTCGCTCAATATAACAAACAAAAATGAGTATAACAGCACAGGTATATATTCTTTGTGTTTCCAGCTCAATCTAAAAGTCTTCTCGTTCATTAAAGTGTTTATTAAATTGTCAGATTGCATTTACAAATCATCATGCCTCCGAGTAAGCCCTCAGCTGTGTGGAAGCATTTCTCACGGTCAGCCGATAAAATGTCGGCAACATGTCAGCTATGAAATGAGCAGTTTGTGTACACATCTTGGTGTACAACCTCAAATCTCAGCAATCATCTTCGTTCAAAGCACCCGTTTTTTTGAACAAAAATTAAGTTTAGAAAATAACGAGTTGGGTTGCTTAATCTGCTCACACCTGTGTGATATGTGACTGTCAGCAAATAGACTGGTCTATATTTAGTTATGTAATGTGTGTATACAACCATAGGTACAGTTGTGGAATGATTGGATGTTTTTATGTTTTGTACGATGAAATGAGGTCATGTCTTACAATACAAGATGCTGCTAAAATCTACTTTGTGAATTGGGTGTCTGTTTTGCGATGTTTGTAGTGTGTAGATCTGTTTTACTATGAATAAATGTATGACAAAGTGAATGATTCGAAAGAAAATCTAAGAACCGTTTTGTATGTTGTTTTATTATGAAATCAATTAATCGGATGATGATTGATGATGATGATGATGACGGAAAAATTCGTATTAAATTCATAGAGTCGACAGCGATAAGATCGGTTTTTAACGACACATTAATTCGTTTACCTATTATACATCCTGGATAAATAAACAGACTCGGACATTTAGCAAACGAACGAATATTCGAATATTAGTTGAATATTTAATTAGTATATTCGAATAGCGTTTTGGTATTCGTTGCCATCCCTAGTAAAATCTGAAAAGCGCTGCCGGACAAAAGCTCGCCCATTGTTTTTCACTCCCCGGACATTGGCCCGCTTGTTGAAATTACACCCCAGACCATTACCCACTCGTTATATAAATACAATTTAATGACTCAATATTTGGAGTTAGGGGCAGCATCCTAATTAATGAATTTTACTGTCATTAATATATCAATGCAATATTAGGTTGTGTTAATTATATTCTCACCCACACATAGTTGGCAATTATAATAATTGTCCAGGCTGTTATTTCAAAGAGTGGGCAATTGTCCGGGTCTTCAACATTACCAGCGGCAGGCTTATGTCCAGGGAGTGAAAAGCAGTGAGCGGTCTCTTGTCCCGGAGTGCTTTCGTCTGTATTTCGTGAAAACGTACTTGCTACAGCTGCGATTCTTATTTCTTTTACATTTCAGGTGATTTGCTCTTTTTGAATAGCAAATTATGCTTAAATTTGCTAAAACCTTTGTGTAGAATGATTGAATAAAATGCTAGAATAATAAATATATGTTTAACATGGTGTGGAAACTTCTATTTTGCATAGCAAAAACCTCTTATTTCAAAACATCTGAAAGTCAAACCATCAATTGGGAATTTTAGGACTGGGTTTGGGAAAAAAACTACACTTTTTGCCCCTGGGAATACAACCCAATAACCGCTATAAAATTGCCCCCCAAAAAAGTCCTGCGTTTACTATAAAAGAAAGTTTTTTGTATGTTTGTTCGCCAGCAACTGACGAAGAACCCTGAGGACTACCCAGACAAGAAGTCCCTGCCCCATGTGCAGGTTGCCATCAGGCTGAACAGTAAGGGCGGCAAGAGGCTGAAGGGTGGGGACACAGTGGCCTATGTTATATGTGAGGTATGTGTGCTTTACACAGTGGCCTACGTTATATGTGTGGCTTATATAGTGGCCTATGTTATATGTGTGGTTTATGCACTGGCCTATGTTATATGTGTGGCTTATGGTGGCCTATGTTGTATGTGAGGTATGTGTGGTTTACACAGTGGCCTACGTTATATGTGTGGCTTATGGTGGCCTATGTTATATGTGAGGTATGTGTGCTTTACACAGTGGCCTACGTTATATGTGTGGCTTATATAGTGGCCTATGTTATATGTGTGGTTTACGCACTGGCCTATGTTATATGTGTGGCTTATGGTGGCCTATGTTGTATGTGAGGTATGTGTGGTTTATGCAGTGGCCTATATTATATGTGAGGTATGTGTGGTTTACGCAGTGGCCTATGTTATATGTAAGGTATGTGTGGTTTATGCACTGGCCTATGTTATATGTGAGGTATGTGTGGTTTACATAGTGGCCTATGTTATATGTGAGGTATGTGTGGTTTATGCACTGGCCTATGTTATATGTGAGGTATGTGTGGTTTACATAGTGGCCTATGTTATATGTGAGGTATGTGTGGTTTACATAGTGGCCTATGCTAAATGTGAGGTATGTGTGTTTTACACAGTGGCCTATGTTATATGTGAGGTATGTGTGGTTTACGCAGTGGCCTGTGTTATATGTGAGGTATGTGTGGTTTACACTCTGGCCTATGTTATATGTGAGGTATGTGTGGTTTACGCACTGGCCTATGTTATATGTAAGGTATGTGTGGTTTACGCACTGGCCTATGTTATATGTGTGGCTTACATAGTGGCCTATGTTTTATGTGAGGTATGTGTGGTTTAGGCAGTGACCTATGTTATATGTGAGGTATGTGTGGTTTACACAGTGGCCTAATTGTTTCGTCTGACTAGGGGACATATAGGGGTTACTTATGTCGGCGACGATGGCGTCGGCGTTGGCGACAGCGGCATCCTCTTTCGCTTGTCCAGAGCATAACTCTTAGACTATTAAAGCTATCAACATTAAACTTCTTAGGTAGATTGAACAAGGCAGGTAGGCAGTGCACAAGAACCGTTACTCTGTACCTCATACATTTGGAGTCATTGCCCTTTGTTGATGTTCATACTTAATTTTTGTCTGGAGCATAACTTAAGACTATGAAAGCTATCAACTTGAAACTTTATAGGTAGATAGATCTCATTGAGGAGAAGTGCAGTGCACAAGAACCGTTACTCTGCATCACATACTTTTGGAGTTATTGCCCTTTTGTAAATTTTCATACTTATTTTTGTGTCTCATTTTTGGTTTTAATAAGTCTTTTCTTTGCACTTAGCCAGAGTGCAGTGCTTTTGAAGATATCAATAAATCTGTTTTAAAAAAAATTGAGCATTAACCTTAAGTGCTTCTTCATTTGGATTCACATAAGCTATCTGGCGTCAGGCGATACATCCGACTCGGCAGAGTTCTAGTTTAAATGTTAGGTACATGTATGTGTGGTTTACGCAGTGGCCTATGCTAGATGTGTGTTTTGCACAGTGGCCTATGTTATGTGTGAGGTATGTGTAGTTTATACAGTGACCTATGGTAGATGTGAGGTATGTGTGGTTTACACAGTGACCTATGCTAGATGTGAGGTATGTGTGGTTTACACAGTGACCTATGCTAGATGTGAGGTATGTGTGGTTTACACAGTGGCCTTTGCTAGATGTGTGGTTTACGCAGTGGCCTATGCTAGATGTGAGGTATGTGTGGTTTACACTGTGGCCTATGCTAGATGTGAGGTATGTGTGGTTTACACAGTGGCCTTTGCTAGATGTGAGGGATGTGCAGTTTACACTGTGGCCTATGCTAGATGTGAGGTATGTGTGGTTTATGCAGTGGCCTATGCTAGATGTGAGGGATGTGTGGTTTACAATGTGGCCTATGCTAGATGTGAGGGATGTGTGGTTTACACAGTGGCCTTTGCTAGATGTGAGGGATGTGTGGTTTACACTGTGGCCTATGCTAGATGTGAGGGATGTGTGGTTTACACTGTGGCCTATGCTAGATGTGAGGTATGTGTGGTTTACACTGTGGCCTATGCTAGATGTGAGGGATGTGTGGTTTACACAGATATGTATAATTTACACAGTGACCTATGTTGTATATGAGCTATGTGTGCATAAGAAATTAAGCTGCTGATTTCACTGGTGAGTGGTTTGTGCCTGTATTGCATAATATATATATTTTATATGTAAGCAATATGTTGTTTTTAATCAAACCAATTTTTTAAAGAAAAATATTTTGGTTATTAGATTGGGGTATGTGGTTGGGCGGGCTGGCGTATTTTGGTTTCTGTTCTCTAACGAACGAATTGAGATACTGTAGTGAACTTCATACATAAATACCTTATAGCGAGACCTTGCTTGGAATTGCATAGGGTGGGTGGGGTCAAGGTCACCATTACTAAAAATAGAAAAATGGTTTCTGCTCACTAACTTTAGAACAAATTGAGATATTTCAATGAAACTTCATATATGGATACCTTAATATTTAGATCTAGCTTGGGATTGCATATGGGGTAGGTGTGGTCTAGGTAAGTCACTGTTACTAAAAATAGAAAAATGTTTTCTGCTCAGTAACTTCAATGCATTTCATTAGAAAAATTTGTTGTTATTTTGGGGATTTCCACGTGTCTTGTCTTTTAACTGAAATGATATAATATAACCCCAAGTTATGTCTGTTATGTCAACATTGTGCATATATGTTGCTTCTACAATTTTTTACAGCCCAGAATTAAATCTTCAATGATAGCTTTCCATAACCAATGATTTAATTTTACGGCAATGGTTGCTTGAATGCATTTTCCAGGACGGTTCCAATTTGGCAGCATCACAGCGAGCCTATCATCCCGATGAACTGGCCAAAAGTGAATCCTTGAAGATTGGTAGGCCTTGCTACAGCCAAACTTCTTCAGGGATGTGGAAATACCAAACTTGTTTACGTGTCCATGGACAAGTTCATGCACAAATCTTGTTCACAAGCAACAGTCGCTTGTCCAAACTTGTTCAGGGATGTGGAAATCCCAAACTTGTTTACGTGTCCATGGACAAGTTCATGCACAAATCTCCTTGTTCACAAGCAACAGTCACTTGTCCAAACTTCTTCAGGGATGTGGAAATACCAAACTTGTTTACTTGTCCATGGGCAAGTTCATGCACAAATCTTGTTCACAAGCAACAGTCACTTGTCCAAACTTCTTCAGGGATGTGGAAATACCAAACTTGTTTACTTGTCCATGGACGAGTTCATGCACAAATCTCCTTGTTCACAAGCAACAGTCACTTGTCCAAACAAAAATATACATTTTATTCCAGGCCTCATATATATTTTTGATTAAATAGTAAATACAACATAATTTGTTATTCAAATTTATATGTTTAAAAAATATGATAATGTCCATCTTTTAAATTATTTTAACATACTGAAATTGTACTTGTCCATAGACAAGTTGACAGGAAAAATGTACTTGTCCGACAGTAACATTACCTGTGTCGAACAAGTCGGGCGTAGGATTTCCACACCCGTGACTTCTGATTTTGGAAACTGCGGGCAATTAGAAAATAATTGACATTCAATGTTGAACATATTCGAACACAAACTATAAGTATTGGGTTTAAGTGATTGATGTATCATACTATAAAATAGTAATCCTGAATACATACACTACACTGAACTGTAAGCAAATGAGTATTTACTCAATTAAAAGGCACACATGTTCACTAAGTATAATCACTTTTCTGCATTTATTACCTGTTGATTCTTCGTAAAACATCTTGTAAAACAGTTGAATTGTAAATATTTAATCAGGATAAAACCTTGTTTTTCCTTAAATATTTGCTAGCAAGTTGTTGTGCTAATTGTAAGACCTTCCTCACCAACAACATGTACGTGAATGATTTTGTTGTATTATTGTATGAGAATGCTTGAGGAATTATTGATAATGGGACCCGTATTCTCAAACACAATTTTAGACTTAAGAATAAAGTATAGACTTAAGACTCAAGAAAAATACTTCAGCGTTTGCAAATATACTGGGTACCAATGTTGCTTATGGCATTAACAAATTATTCTAAATAAAGAATGATTTAATTAAAGATGGTGAATACCAAGGTAGATTTAACAGTAAAGATGGTGAATACCAAGGTAGATTTAACAGTAAAGATGGTGAATACCAAGGTAGATTTAACAGTATAAAGATGGTGAATATCAAGGTAGATTTAACAGTAAAGATGGTGAATATAAAGTATAGACTTAAGACTCAAGAAAAATACTTCAGCGTTTGCAAATATACTGGGTACCAATGTTGCTTATGGCATTAACAAATTATTCTAAATAAAGAATGATTTAATTAAAGATGGTGAATACCAAGGTAGATTTAACAGTAAAGATGGTGAATACCAAGGTAGATTTAACAGTAAAGATGGTGAATATCAAGGTAGATTTAACAGTAAAGATGGTGAATATCAAGGTAGATTTAACAGTAAAGATGGTGAATATCAAGGTAGATTTAACAGTAAAGATGGTGAATATCAAGGTAGATTTAACAATAAAGATGGTGAATATCAAGGTAGATTTAACAGTAAAGATGGTGAATACCAAGGTACATTTAACAATAAAGATGGTGAATATCAAGGTAGATTTAACAGTAAAGATGGTGAATACCAAGGTAGATTTAACAGTAAAGATGGTGAATATCAAGGTAGATTTAACAGTAAAGATGGTGAATATCAAGGTAGATTTAACAGTAAAGATGGTGAATATAAAGTATAGACTTAAGACTCAAGAAAAATACTTCAGCGTTTGCAAATATACTGGGTACCAATGTTGCTTATGGCATTAACAAATTATTCTAAATAAAGAATGATTTAATTAAAGATGGTGAATACCAAGGTAGATTTAACAGTAAAGATGGTGAATACCAAGGTAGATTTAACAGTAAAGATGGTGAATATCAAGGTAGATTTAACAGTAAAGATGGTGAATATCAAGGTAGATTTAACAGTAAAGATGGTGAATATCAAGGTAGATTTAACAGTAAAGATAGTGAATATCAAGGTAGATTTAACAATAAAGATGGTGAATATCAAGGTCGATTTAACAGTAAAGATTGTGAATATCAAGGTAGATTTAACAGTAAAGATGGTGAATATCAAGGTAGATTTAACAGTAAAGATGGTGAATATCAAGGTAGATTTAACAATAAAGATGGTGAATATCAAGGTAGATTTAACAGTAAAGATGGTGAATATCAAGGTAGATTTAACAGTAAAGATGGTGAATATCAAGGTAGATTTAACAATAAAGATGGTGAATATCACGGTAGATTTAACAGTAAAGATGGTGAATATCAAGGTAGATTTAACAGTAAAGATGGTGAATATCAAGGTAGATTTAACAGTAAAGATGGTGAATATCACGGTAGATTTAACAGTAAAGCACTCTTAGGACAGTACAATTTCATGATTATTCTTTATTTTTAGTCTTAAGTCTAAGAAAAGGTTGGTTAATATGGGCACTGGTGTTATGGGAATTCTTTAATTAAGAATTTTTTTAAATTTGGAGTTGTTTATTGGTTAATAAACAATGATTTGGAGCTTTGATGAATATGAATTCAAACATGAGAGCATCAGAACGACAGATCAGTGTTTATAGCTGATAAACAACGATTCTAACATGACCTGACAACATTTTCTGCGATTATTTTTACAGTTTCTGGACTATTTTTTTCGGGTTTATTGGTAGTTTAACTTTGGTGAATTTTGTCCTTTGTCTATTGAAAATGCTGCGTGTGTCATGTTAAAATAATCCATTCCTCGTTTCTGTGACAGATGTAAAGTATTACCTGGCCCATCAAATACACCCAGTGGTGTCCAGGCTGTGTGATCCTATAGAGGGAACGGATGCCGCCCACATCGCAGAGTGTCTAGGTAGGTAGAGATGGACGTACACGCTTTATAGAGCCGTATGGGCTTTATACAGGGTTTGTAAGCGTCTGGAAAAGTCATGGAAAATGGACTTTGTGTGGAAAAATCATGGAATCTTGGTTATTTGGATGTTATCAAGGAAAAATCATGGAATTTTCTAAATTTGTCATGGAAAGTTGGAACAGTATCCTTGAATATACCTGTAAGTGCATAAAAATGATCAAATTCATTGAAATAAAATCAAACAAAAAATCCAAATGAAGAGTGTAATAATGGACAGACATGTACATCAGTGCTACAAACAATTCTTTTCTAATATAAAGGGTGCGAATCGGCCTTGATAAGTAATTTATTATGTAGATCAAATAAAATGTGGATATCAGTGTACTATTTTGACCTCTGTATGTTCGGGTTGTATGATGGAAAACTGAGATGTGATGGAAAAATCATGCAATTTTGGTTTGAACAGTTTGTATGAACTCCGATTTATGTTGCAGGTTTAGACCCGTCTGGTTACCGACACGCGGCCCAGCAGCGCGACGAGAGCAGCGAACAGGACCTTCTGGACAATGTCAAGGTCACGGACGATGAGAAGTACAAGGACTGCGAGAGGCTCAAGATCAAGTGTCCCTCACCCACGTGCAGGAGGGAGATTGTACTGGACGGACCCTTGAAAGGCGCTGTATGTATCTGGGGTTGTTAGCCCACACACCCTTGAAAGGCGCTGTATGCATCTGGGGTTGTTAGCCTACATACCCTTGAAAAGCATTGTATGTATCTGGGGTTGTTAGCCTACACACCCTTGAAAGGCATTGTATGTATCTGGGGTTGTTAGCCTACACACCCTTGAAAGGTGCTGTATGTATCTGGGGTTGTTAGCCTACATATCCTTGAAAGGTGCTGTATGTATCTGGGGGTTTTAGCCTATGCACCCTTGAAGGTGCTGTATGTATCTGGGGTTGTTAGCCTACATAGCCTTGAAAGGTGCTGTATGTATCTGGGGTTGTTAACCTACACACCCTTTAAAGGCGCTGTATGTATCTGGGGTTGTTAGCCTACATACCCTTGAAATGCGCTGTATGTATCTGGGGCAGTTAGCCTACACGCCCTTGAAAGGCGCTGTATGTATCTGGGGTTGTTAGCCTACACGCCTTTGAAAGTCGCTGTATGTATCTGGGGTTGTTAGCCTACATACCCTTGAAAGGTGCTGTATGTATTTGGAGTTGTTAGCCTACATATCCTTGAAAGGTGCTGTATGCATCTGGGGTTGTTAGCCTACACACCGTTGAAAGGTGCTGTATGTATCTGGGGTTGTTAGCCTACACTCCCTTGAAAGGCACCTTGTGTATCTGGGGTTGTTAGCCTACAAACCCTTGAAAGGCACCTTGTGTATCTGGGGTTGTTAGCCTATACACCCTTGAAATACACTGTATGTATCTGGGGTTGTTAGCCTACAAACCCTTGAAAGGCGCTGTATGTATCTGGGGTTGTTAGCCTACACACCCTTGAAAGGCGCTGTATGCATCTGGGGTTGTTAGCCTACATACCCTTGAAAAGCATTGTATGTATCTGGGGCTGTTAGCCTACACACCCTTGAAAGGCATTGTATGTATCTGGGGTTGTTAGCCTCCACACCCTTGAAAGGTGCTGTATGTATCTGGGGTTGTTAGCCTTTATATCCTTGAAAGGTGCTGTATGTATCTGGGGGTTTTAGCCTACACACCCTTGAAAGGTGCTGTATGTATCTGGGGTTGTTAGCCTACATATCCTTGAAAGGTGCTGTATGTATCTGGGGTTGTTAGCCTACATACCCTTGAAAGGTGCTGTATGTATCTGGGGTTGTTAGCCTACACACCCTTGAAAGGTGCTGTATGTATCTGGGGTTTTTAGCCTACACGCCCTTGAAAGGTGCTGTATGTATCTGGGATTGTTAGCCTACATATCCTTGAAAGGCGCTGTAGGAAACAGGGGGTTTTAATGAACAACTTTAATACATCGACTAATTTAAAAGTTGACTAAAAATAAAATCTCTTTAAAACTGTAGCTATTGAATTTCTTCTAAATAACTCATGTGTTTTTTCAGGATATTTACATCGAAGCCACACTCGGCAAGTGTCCCAATGAACAATGCCCTTTGCTCGTTGCCATAAACCATGTTGCCATTGGCAACCAGCTGACTGTTGCCATTAGAGACCACATTAAGAAGTACTATCAGGTTGGTATAAACATGAGATAGTTACCTTCATTAATTTAAATGTATATTCAATACAAAACTAGAAATGGATTTCTATAGCACAAAAACTATTGCAATATTCTATTGTGCTTTACATGGTCCTGGTGTTAAACTCCAGATTTGTTCAAGTGTAAAACAAACCGAACCAATATATATGTTTTCTGTTTTTGTCTAAATACAGTGAAGAATCTGTTGGCCCCCCCCCAAAAAAAATCAACCCCAAAACCTTCAAGTAACTTATCCAAATGATTTAAATACAATTTGTTAGTGAAATTCTCTTAAGTTGTTACTAACTTGCCCAGAAATTTAATTCGTTTAGTAATTAAATATGTTTAAAAATTATTTAATAATTAAATCTGTTCAAGCCAGTACAGTATAATCTGGCCATTAATGCATGTAATTCCTGTTCCAAATGAAGGGTTGGTTGAAATGTGAGGATACGGCGTGCAGTGCCCGGCTACGTAAGATGCCCCTGGTGTTCCAGAGGGGACACCCAATCTGCCCGGTGTGTAACCGAGGATTCCTCAACCCGGAGGTAGGTTCCCCAATCTTCCCGGTGTGTAACCGAGGATTCCTCAACCCGGAGGTAGGTTCCCCAATCTGCCCAGTGTGTAACCGAGGATTCCTCAACCCGGAGGTAGGTTCCCCAATCTGCCCGGTGTGTAACCGAGGATTCCTCAACCCGGAGGTAGGTTCCCCAATCTGCCCGGTGTGTAACCGAGGATTCCTTAACCCGGAGGTAGGTTCCACAATCTGCCCGGTGTGTAACCGAGGATTCCTCAACCCGGAGGTAGATTCCCCAATCTGCCCGGTGTGTAACCGAGGATTCCTCAACCCGGAGGTAGGCTGTACTAGTGTTGTAAAAATTACTTGCTTTTCCTTTTGAAGTACAAGCACTTGATACAAAATATTTGCCCATACAAAGTTAAACTTTTAAATGATGTTTAAATTTGCCAGAAATGTAAAAATGTAGTTCTATGAAATAAACATGTGTTTGTTAATAACCTTAGACATATGCAAACCAATCAAAATAAAACCATACTCAAAGATACATTATCGTTTAGTTTAACATTATCGTGATGATTCAACGATCATTCATTTTTATGTATTTTTGGAACGGGGAGTAATACACTGACCTTGATAATGGCTAACTGGAAATCAGAGTACTGAAAGCAATAAATCAGTTTTAATGCATAAAAAGTGGGATAAATAGAAATAGAAATCGCCAAGGCTCGTGCTTTTCAGTTTCTAAGCCTCCCATGATAAACTAGATCTTTATTCAACACAAACCTGATATGCTCTTATTTATACTCGAATACTAGAATAAAATTGAGTTATGTGCCATGACAACACACCATATTGCAGTACACGGATTGTATGCTGTACACCCAGATGTGCTTCTACCAGTACCTGTTTGATCTGGATCGCGCAGTGAGGCAGCTGACGGAGAAAAATGAGAAAGGTACATTTTCAATTAAAACTCTGCAGACACTCGTTACCATGACTACACAAGTTATTCAGTCTAAAGCTTAGTTTTACGGGGTTCATAGTGTTCCTTGAAATTGCTTGAATTTTAAGCTGCTCCTTCAAAAGTGCTTGGAATGGACTGAGAGTGTAATGGCCATTATTCATTGGTCATACGTTCATCAGGACGAAAAATCTTTGTTTATTTACAGATAAACAATATTAAAGCACAGATTATTTGGATTCTAACATGACCTGTCAACATATTCTGCGATAACAATATTTTATAGTTTCTGAACTCCTTTTTCGAGTAGTTTATTTGCGATTGTACAACGGAACATTTTCTTTTTTGTGTATAGAAAAGTCTGCGCTGATATGTTAGAAACTAAGTTAATACTACGGTTGAGTTTGAGGAAGTTCATAATCATGGGGCAAGATTTCAAAACGTAAGCGTACTCTTGATAAAGCCAATGAATATCCATGTTGATAAAGCCAATGAATATCCATGTTGATAAAGCCAATGAATATCCATGTTGATAAAGCCAATGAATATCCATGTTGATAAAGCCAATGAATATCCATTTTGATAAAGCCAATGAATATCCATGTTGATAAAGCCAATGAATATCCATGTTGATAAAGCCAATTAATATCCATGTTGATAAAGCCAATGAATATCCATGTTGATAAAGCCAATTAATATCCATGTTGATAAAGCCAATGAATATCCATGTTGATAAAGCCAATGACTATCCATGTTGATAAAGCCAATGAATATCCATGTTGGTAAAGCCAATGAATATCCATGTTGATAAAGCCAATGAATATCCATGTTTGAACAGGACATCCTGCTGGTTTCCATTGGTCAGTACTTGAAACTAAGACAAATCAAGAGAGCATTTGAAGTTAACACCACTATTCATGATTTAGATTTTATCAGTGATTTGCTTGCAGTGTAGTATGCATTATTGCTGCATTGGTTTTGGTGTTACTAGTTGTCGAATATTTTCGCTTAAAAGGAAGTAGGAACAAGACCTTAACACGAGATTGTCATGGATTTAAGTGTGTAATATTTTTGAGTAGATTTTCATTTACCACTCAATGAAGTTGAACTGTAAACGAAAGAATGCTTGATGATTTCTAACAGAAAATTATGAGTTTCTTAAAGGTTTTTATTATGCATCTTGTGTTTGTTGTGTTTGCCAGGTTGAACTGCTACATTGTGTATGTACATTGTTAATCTCTGCAGTCTTAAAGGTTGGCCATCAAATGATATGTAATTAGCTTATATGTTTTGTTTTCAAAGAAAAAGCCCAGCTGTTCAGCAAAGACCCAGAAATCAAAGAGGCCTATACGCATCTGCGAAGAGTCGCAGAATCCTGGCTGAAACGTAGCGAGTACTCGGAAGTCAACCTGGACAAACTGTTTGAAGGACTTTTTGCTGTAAAATAAGGATTTGCTTTCATGTATTCATTTAAGCTCCTTAGAGACTAGATTACCGGTACAACAGCTTGTCAGTGGGTGGGGTGACAGACAGAGACAGCTTGTCAGTGGGTGGGGTGACAGACAGAGACAGCTTTTGGTTTCCGCACAAAAATCTGCTGGGCTGGTATTCACCAAGCTCCTAAGGGAAATTTTAACATAAATTCTACTGAAGTGAAAATTTCAGATCAAATTTTCTATGTGAAATCCAATAATTTCTGTTTACAAAAGGGTAAAGTACTAAACATTTAAGCTCTATTTACTAGATTCAAACATTTTAATGGAAAAATACCTATTCATGAAACAGTCCAGAGACTTGACGAATTTTATTAATTGAAGAAATTTACTTAAGTTTTCCCTAAGGAGCTTTGTGGAGACGGGCCCTGAACCAACTGTTCGAGGGACTAGTACATGTATTTGTGTTAAAATAAGAATTTGATTAGGTGATATGAGGCGCATCGTGGGAAACTGGACTTAATGCATGTGCGTACAGTGTCGTCCCGATTAGCCTGTGCAGTCCGCACAGGCTAATCCGGGATGGCTTTTTACGCTTTTATGGTATTTTCTGTTTCAAGGAAGTCTCTACTAAATATAAATCCACTGCAGGCGGAAAGTACCATCCCGGATCAGCCTGTGCGGACTGCACAGGCTGATCCTGGACGACACTTAACGCACGTGCATTAAACCCGGTTTTTCCACTATGCGCCTCATATGTATTCTTTAATACATTACACAGAGACTAGATTTAGATGATAACAGCTTATTAATGCAATTATATACCATATCAAGAAAATCTCAGTTGCAAAAAACAACAACACACCCATTCTAGAATTACATCTGAAAACCAAAACCATTCAGAAAGCGCTTGTCTGTTGTACACAGTATGGATCTGTTATGAACCAACATGTATATTTATTTCTCAGGTTACAGTTTCAAAAATAGAGTTTTTTTGCTATGCACGGGGATATTTTTGCCTGGAGTAGTAAATGGAATGTTCCTTTTTTGCAAACAACAGCATGAATGAAAGATGACGGATTGTTTGCACTATTGTCCTTATTTTGGTGTATGCTCAAGAATGTTTTAAAAATTATCTAAGCGCCATTTATTCTTCCATTTATGTTATTTGATCTGGAATTCTTCATGTCTTGGGGAAATACTTCATAAATCTTAACAAGTGATGAGATTAAATTTGTTAAACAGCTAAATTTCACTCAATATTTCTTTTTTATCTGGCAGGTGTTTCAATTATTGTACAAATATTATTTATTTTTCATATGTGACATAAAACTGATATAGTCGTTATTTATAATCTGTGGTTTTGCACCATAATCAATCTTATATCGGTATTCCAAAGCTTTTCATCTCCACTGCCAACTGCATGTACATGTTTATAATTGATATTACATGTATATACTAAACAGTAGTGCTATAGTTTTATATCGTTTGTGTCGACTCCGTGATGCTGATTTACTATCTACATTTTTATTTTGTTTCAAATTTATCTACTGCATATAAATGGTGTTTGTATTTCATGATTTATAACCGTTTGTAGATTAACATTGGGTTACAATTATTATTCAGACATCAAATAAGACTTGCATGTATTTATGCAGTTGTGTATTTTCCAAAATTTTACAAATTATTTTTGTAGTATTGTGATGTAATGTACGAATTGAGAATGTCATAGTGTGTTAAATAAATATTTATACGAAAGTATCACTGTAACTTATTACATGCCCACTTTTTGAAAACGTGGGGGCTATATAGGAATCCCGCATGTTAGTCTGTACGTCTGTCTGTCCATATTTCATGACCGCATCATTACCTCGTAATGCCTGGAAAGATTTCAATATATCTTCAGGTTATTATTCCCATGACCAGATGATGTGTTGCGTACTTGATCCATGCTTGTCCATCAAAGGTTAATGAAATTTGATTTATATAAATGAACAAAAATAATCTCATTACTTCTATTTACATGAAATTTCATTAGTTATAAGAATTTTAGACACACAGAGAACATGTTTGGTTATGCCGATTTCAGCCTACAGCAGAGCTCCAGATAAGAGGGGTATTTGTGAAAGTAACCTCTAAGATATCGCAGATACCCTTTAGAAATTGTAAGTAGTGGGTACTAGTACCCTTTCGAAATTGAAATGGGGGTACTGGTCAACATTGAAAACCTTGCCAAAAACTTGTATTAATCTGGCAAAAACATTTTCGTTCTGCTATCACGTTTCTTAATGTATCTAATTAAACTTTACTTTAAATTAAACTAGTACATGTACTTTAAGATATTTACATGCAGATTTATATCCTTCACACTTTATATAATGGGTTAAAATACTCCAGCCCACTCGTATCTGAAGCTCTTAAAATACCCTTTACAATTCTCCACTACCCTTTTTACAAGATGGCCAGGGGGTAAAATACCCTTTGACAAAAGGGGTCAGGGGGTACAGTACCCCTAACCTTATTTAGAGCCCTGCATACTGATATGCCAACATTTCTGATGATTCATTCAATATATGCAAACACGATTCTATATAATCTGCGGAGTAAAGAACTACACATAGTGTGTGATATTCTACAATAAATTAGGGAGCAATAACCCAGAAAGTTGACACACGTCTGGCAAATCCTGGCCTCCAAGCTGCAGACGTCATGTTAATAATTGTCGTTGACCTTTGATGCGTACAGATACAACCTGGGTATAGGGTCGCTTTTACATCTAAGTGACCCTTATCAATGGGACCGGTGTCATAAGGTGCCGTCTTTGACATGTACGTGAGACTATTGACCCCGTGTGCGCAGTGGCCATAACGGCCCCTTCTAGACCGGACTGTACTTAATGACGAGGCTGTGCCGGGCCCGGCTAGCTCAGTTGGTAGTGTTGGACTGTCAGAGGTTTGAGTTCGAGCCCCAGCCCGGCCACAACTTGTGTGGGGATTGGTCATGAAATAATTTCTACAGCCATCCTCTCCTACCTCTGATTCAAGTAGGGCAGTTGTCAGTTACTGGCATAAGTATCTGCACTTGGTACTGGTAAACGGCTTAGATCAGCTAAGCTTGCCCAGGGAAAGTGTGAGTAGGTTAACTGAACGCTGTTATAGGACTGAAATACTGTTAAACACGGCGAAAAATCCAAATAAACAACGGGGCTCAATAAACTAAACACTTTTTGTTCTATCGCTCTTGCCCCAACCATTTTCGAACATCACCGTGATGCATATAAATTTAACCTTTTTAGCTCACCTGAGCACAACATGCTCATGGTGAGCTCTTGTGATCGCCTTTTGTCCGTCGTGCATCATCAACATTTACCTTGTGAACACTCTAGAGGCCACATTTATTGGCCAATCTTCATGAAACTTGGTCAGAACATTTGTCCCAATGATATCTCTGCCAAGTTTGAATCCGGTCATGTGGGGTCAAAAACTAGGTCACTAGGTTAAATTGAAGAAAAAGCTTGTTAACACTAGAAGTCACATTTTTTGCCCAATCTTCATGAAACTTGCTCAGATCATTTTGTTCCAATGATATCTTGGCAGAGTTCGAATCTGGGTCATGTGGGGTAAAAAACTAGGTCACTAGGTGAAATTAAAGAAAAAGCTTTTTAACACTCGAGTCACATTTTTTGCTCAATCTTCATGAAACTTGGTCAGAACATTTGTCTTAATAACATCTATGCTGAGTTCGAATCTGGGTCATGTGGGGTCAAAAACTAGGTCACAAGGTCAAATTGAAGAAAAAGCTTCAATTTCAATATGTAGTTCCCAAATTTTAAATGTCTGTTGTCACTTAAGTTTTTCAAACCATGATGATTAAGGCTGCATTTCCATCAGCCGTATCAGTATATCCATATCCGAATAAAAAATCTAACACATGGAAAATTGTTCTACTAATGAAACTCAGATGAGCGACCAGGGCCATCTGGCCTTCTTGTTGTAGAATAACAAAGTATTTTATTCAATTAATACAAACTACTAACACACCATATTATTATATGCGATGACTGACATTCAAATTTGGTTAAGTATTTATTTAATATTTAACGAACAATACATTCATTTCAATACACCGGCATTCTTAAATTTACAGTCGTGCATTAAATGATCAAATCAAGGGTGCCAATGCATTTTGGTGTTTTTCTATGTGCACCCATTATGATCAATTCATATTCGTTACATCTCTCATGATAAGGCCATACCAATTTGACTGTATGTTTAGCATGATAAGGCCATACCAATTTGACTGTATGTTTAGCATGATAAGGCCATACCAATTTGACTGTATGTTTAGCATGATAAGGCCATACCAATTTGATTGTATGTTTAGCATGATAAGGCCATACCAATTTGATTGTATGTTTAGCATGATAAGGCCACACCAATTTGATTGTATGTTTAGCATGATAAGGCCGTACCAATTTGACTGTATGTTTAGCATGATAAGGCCATACCAATTTGACTGTATGTTTAGCATGATAAGGCCATACCAATTTGATTGTATGTTTAGCATGATAAGGCCATACCAATTTGACTGTATGTTTAGCATGATAAGGCCATACCAATTTGATTGTATGTTTAGCATGATAAGGCCATACCAATTTGACTGTATGTTTAGCATGATAAGGCCATACCAATTTGACTGTATGTTTAGCATGATAAGGCCACACCAATTTGATTGTATGTTTAGCATGATAAGGCCGTACCAATTTGACTGTATGTTTAGCATGATAAGGCCATACCAATTTGACTGTATGTTTAGCATGATAAGGCCGTACCAATTTGACTGTATGTTTAGCATGATAAGGCCATACCAATTTGACTGTATGTTTAGCATGATAAGGCCATACCAATTTGACTGTATGTTTAGCATGATTAGGCCATACCAATTTGACTGTATGTTTAGCATGATAAGGCCATACCAATTTGACTGTATGTTTAGCATGATAAGGCCATACCAATTTGACTGTATGTTTAGCATGATTAGGCCATACCAATTTGACTGTATGTTTAGCATGATAAGGCCATACCAATTTGATTGTATGTTTAGCATGATAAGGCCATACCAATTTGATTGTATGTTTAGCATGATAAGGCCACACCAATTTGATTGTATGTTTAGCATGATAAGGCCACACCAATTTGATTGTATGTTTAGCATGATAAGGCCACACCAATTTGACTGTATGTTTAGCATGATAAGGCCATACCAATTTGATTGTATGTTTAGCATGATAAGGCCATACCAATTTGACTGTATGTTTAGCATGATAAGGCCATACCAATTTGACTGTATGTTTAGCATGATAAGGCCATACCAATTTGACTGTATGTTTAGCATGATAAGGCCATACCAATTTGATTGTATGTTTAGCACGATAAGGCCGTACCAATTTGACTGTATGTTTAGCATGATAAGGCCGTACCAATTTGACTGTATGTTTAGCATGATAAGGCCGTACCAATTTGACTGTATGTTTAGCATGATAAGGCCATACCAATTTGATTGTATGTTTAGCATGATAAGGCCGTACCAATTTGACTGTATGTTTAGCATGATAAGGCCATACCAATTTGACTGTATGTTTAGCATGATAAGGCCATACCAATTTGACTGTATGTTTAGCATGATAAGGCCATACCAATTTGACTGTATGTTTAGCATGATAAGGCCATACCAATTTGACTGTATGTTTAGCATGATAAGGCCATACCAATTTGACTGTATGTTTAGCATGATAAGGCCGTACCAAGTTGACTGTATGTTTAGCATGATAAGGCCATACCAATTTGACTGTATGTTTAGCATGATAAGGCCGTACCAATTTGACTGTATGTTTAGCATGATAAGGCCATACCAATTTGACTGTATGTTTAGCATGATAAGGCCATACCAATTTGACTGTATGTTTAGCATGATAAGGCCATACCAATTTGACTGTATGTTTAGCATCCTCGGGCTGATAGGTTTTCGGATGCCTGAACCAAAAAAACGTGTACAAATTGAGTTGGAAAGCGTATAAAATGACTATAAGGACACACAGTGACTGTGTGATTTCTCAATTTTATGATCTCATAAAATGAATGACATCGTAAATACTGTAAGTCATGATGCTTAGTTCAAGTTATTTTTGAGTTTTGAATGAATATTGTTGGTGGGCATCTTGCATTTTGGGTATTTGTATGACTTGAAATAAGTTGGTGATATTACACAACTCTGATTTGGTAGTAACTAACTTACAGCTTCAAAAATCTAAAACACTTTGAATTAGTATGTTTTGTATTATTACTATTTTGAATTGCCCTTTTTAGAACATACTTTCAAATTTGATATATTCAATTTAAAATATGTTAAAACATGTTTCTGTAATCATGAAGATGTTATTATCCGCATGTATTCTTCGATGTAAATGTCAGGGCTTGTCAATACCTATATGATATTACTTCAGACTGAACTTGAATATAATGACTTCGTTTTGTTTTACTAATATGAAAAAAACAACACTGTGCAACTAACTAGTCACTTTACTATTAAATACTCTGTTAAAGTAGGTTCTAAATATGAAGATGATAGTTTTTGCAAGTAAACATTGCTTGAGCTTGTACAATGACACGAAAAAATTATGAAAAAACATAAATATTTTTTTATCTACTCATTGTTTTTTCCTGCCTGGTTGGTAGGTTTTAAAAAATCATGGGGACACTAAACATAGAATCAAAGTTGTATGGCCTAACTGAAATTTGCCTCCACTGTGATGACTTGCAAACCTAGCGAGGCCTATATAACGTTCACTGTGTGAAATAAGCATTGTATGTTTTCAGTTAGCGTTCATTCTGTTTAATAAGCAATCATGGAGTTCAAATAACATAAATTGTGCTCAACAAGTAATGGACGTGTTCAGTTAGCAATGGCGGTGTCATTTAGCTTTTAGAACTCACTGATTTTAAATAGCATTCAACATTGTTTAACATCATTATCTGTTTATTTAACTTTTGCTACGTAGGTTAGTATTTTCTCAGTTCAAATAGCATTCCCTTGGTTTAAATAACCTTCACTGTGTTCAAACAGCATTCACTGTGTTCAGATAACTCATTGTGTTCAAAAAGCATTCACAGCGTTCAAAAAAGCTTTGCTGTGTTCAAATAACATCCAATGTGTTTAAATAGCATTCATCGTCTTCAAATAACATTCAATATGTTCAAAAAGCATTTGTGTTCAAATAGCATTTTCCGTGTTCAAATAGCATTTATTTACGTCATACAGCATTAAGTGCGTTCAAATAGCATTCACTGTCATTTCATAAACATTCTAATCGGAGTCTGATTATATTTCAGCATGTTCCTTTAGTATTTACTATGTTGAATTAACATCGCTAAAAGAGTTTTAAGCCCTCCAAAACAAAACAGTACCACACATTAAACATTGATTAGTATAGACATTATACAATAGTATATTCATTGCCCATTGGCCACATATAAGGATGATTAGTATAGACATTATACAATAGTATATTAATTGCCCATTGGCCACATATAAGGATGTAAAAACTGTCGCATTTTCTTTGCTAATTGTTGCTTTTGAAGTGTCAGAATTTAACAGCTGTCTCATTTTCTTTGCTAATTGTTGCTTTTGAAGGGTCAGAATTTTACAGCTGTCTCATTTTCTTCGCTAATTGTTGCTTTTCAAGTGGTCAATGGCTGTCAGAATTTAACAACTGTCTCATTGTCTTCGTTAATTGTTGCTTTTCAAGTGGTTAATGGCTGTCAGAATTTTCTGCTTGTGTTTCCTGTCCAGTATGGCCATATTGTCCAGGTCGACTTCGGTGAGCTCCCTCAGAACCAGAAGGTCCACCCAACCATTGTCCTGCAATGTCTGCATATAGAATCCCAGTCCCAGAGCGTCCAGCCACTCGTCCAATGTCTTCGTTGTACATGACTGCACAATACTGTCGCTCAACCGCTTATACGACTCTTCTGAACGTTGCCTGTCCTTTGTGGCTGTAGAAACCTCTAGACTGCTGTAGACGTTTTTCGGCTGGAAACATTCGTATATATCATCACGCTGCTTGATTTCCTTGTGCTCGTGATCTCCGAGAACGTTGTACATGTCGTTGCTTCGAGGGCTCAATTGGGAATCCTGCAAAAGAGAACATTGTACATGTTTGTGCTAGTTTGTATGTCTGTGCTTTCACAGTTCATTTGGGAATCCTGCAAAAGAGAACATTATACATGTTTGTGCTAGTTTGTATGTGTTCCCTTTAATTGCTATCGTTAATTTGGGAGTCCTGGAAAGAGAACATGTACATGTTTGTGCTAGTTTGTAAGTCTGTGCTTTCACAGCTCATTTGGGAGTTCTGTAAAGAGAACATTGTCATGTCTTTGCTTTCACAGATCATTTGTGAGCCTTATAAAAAAAGAACATTTTGTATGCATTTGCTGTCATTGCTCAATTAGGTGCAAAGCAACATTGTACATGTGAATGTCTGCTTTCATAACATTTAAGAGTCCTGTAAAGGAGAACATTGTACATGTCTTCACTTTCACATATCATTTAAGAGTCCTGTAAAGGAAAACATCTTTGCTTTCACAGATCATTTGAGAGTCCTGTAAAGGAGAACATTGTACATGTCTTTGCTTTCACAGATCATTTGAGTCCTGTAAAGGAGAACATGTCTTTGCTTTCACAGATCATTTGAGAGTCCTGTAAAGGAAAACATTGTACATATCTTTGCTTTCACAGATCATTTGAGTCCTGTAAAAGAGGACATTGTGCTTGTCTTTACTTTCACAGATCATTTGTGTCCTGTCAATGAGAACAATGTCGATGTCTTTGCTTTCACAGATCATTTGAGTCCTGTAAAAAAAACATTGTACATGTCTTTGCTTTCACGAATCATGTGGCATTCCTGTAAAAGAAAACATTGTAGATGTCTTTGCTTTCACAGACCATTTGAGAGTCCTGTAAAATGGTTCATGTGGGAGTCCTGTAAAAGAAAACATTATACATATATTTGCTTTCACAGATCATGTGGGAGTCCTGTAAAAGATAACATTGTACATGTTTGCTTTCACAGTTCATGTGGGAGTCCTGTAAAAGAAAACATTGTACATGTTTTTGCTTTCATTGATCATTTGAGAGTCTTGTAAAAGAACATTGTACATGTCTTTGCTTTTACAGTTCATGTGGGAGTCCTGTAAAAGAACATTGTACATGTATTTGCTTTCACAGATAATATGGGAGTCCTGTAAAAGAAAACATTGTAGATGTCTTTGCTTTCACAGATTGAGAGTCCTGTAAAATGGTGAGGAGCAGTGGTGCATTACAGATGCAATCAGTGAGTTCAAAGCCCTTGTTCAGAATTTTGCATTGCGATTTATGTCTCGTATATAGACATTATACAATGTTTATTGCATTGCGATTTATGTCTCGTGTCTTTCCGCATACACATTTCCTTAATCAAGCGTGGGTTTTTGTATCAAGCATGAAAGGATAATTAACAATGCGCCTTAACAGTAATAAGTGTGTTTTTCACCTTTTCCTTATATTTCGCAGACATGAGTATTAACTAAAGCAAACCACTTTTTGTGGCAAGCATACCACATTTCATGGATAGGGAAAGATCTAGGATCACAAAAGGTACTGGGTTCTGCTCAAAAGAAGCAGAGTGGAAAGCCTGACCAGTTCCTTGACATTTTCTAAAACATTGGTTAATATAGGAATCTACTGAATATAATGTATCTCATTTAGATGATTAAACATGTTCTTTTCATTTCAAATTTACAATTTGCAAAAATACATTAAAATTAAAGATATTCAACATTGCATTGTAGGCTGTACCAAACGGGCAGCAGGTGGAAACCAAAAAGGGGCAGGGTGCAACACCCTGCTATTTCAGTCTGGATCTTTCCCTACATGGGTAGCATACCACTATTAATAGATAACATGCCATTATATCTGGGCAACATACCACTATATCTGGGTAACATTTTAACTTGTGTGGGGATTGGTTATGAAACAATTTCTCTTGGCCATTCTCCCCATACCTCTGATTCAAGTAGGGCATAAGTATGTGCACTTGGTACTGTTAAACCGCTTAGATTAGCGAAGCTTGCGAAGGAAAAGTGCGAGTATGTTAACTGACTGCTGTTATATGACTGAAATACTGTTAAATACGGCGAAAAAACCAAACAAACAAAAACCACTATTCATGGTTAACACCACTATTCATGGGTAACATACCACTATTCATAGATAACATACGACTATTCATGGTTAACATTCCACTATTCATAGATAACATACCACTATTCATGGGTAACATACCACTATTCATAGATAACATACCACTATTCATGGGTAACATACCACTATTCATGGGTAACATACCACTATATCAGGGTGTTGAATGATCAGCTCAGGAACATGGTACACGTCCTCAGGATCTGCATATTCATTCTCCTCAACGATACAGGCGTTCTCAAAGTGCCTCGGAGATAATTTTCCCATGATACCCCCATGTGGCACACCACCAATGTCGCTAACACGTGCCGAAAAACTTTCCGATGTTTGATCATCGATATCCAACTCAGCGCTGTGGGTATTCTCATAATATCTATTGCAGTATGTGGAATCGCCAGTACTTTCTGCTGACTGGAATGCGAGAAAAAAATTCTAAATATTGTTAAACCATGCTTTCTCGAATGCAAGTTTTGCAATAATGTATTGAAAACATTTGATAAACGTACTCACACTCACCACGTAAAACTGAACGTAGTTGCGATAACTCTTGATTTTCCTTGGTTATCATTAGAAAAGAATGTACAGTCTTCGTAGTATAAGCAACTACAATGGATCTAGTGAGATTCAGTGTTCCCAAATACAAACTACATATACAATTATTGACAAAAGTTGTGTTGTTCGGTTAGTATATGTGTTTATGTGACATACAGTTTGCCATTTGTTACAAATATTAAGGTGTTAACATACATATATACGTGACAAGAATTGTATGTTCCATGTTCCTAATTAGTGATATTTATTTGCATTATATTTGCTTCACAATCTTTGATGCCTGCACTACCACCTATATAGCTCGCAATTATTAAACTGACACTGACCTTTAGGCATGAATATATAAAAAACCGTTACGAGGAATATATTAGTTTCCTGGGAAAACCGGACTTAATGCATGTGTGTAAAGTGTCATCCCGGATTAGCATGTGCAGTCCGCACAGGCTAATCCAGGACGGCACTTTCCGCCTACAGTGGATTTATGTTTAGAAGAGACTTCCTTGAAACAGAAAATACCATAAAAGCAGAAAGTGCCGTCCTGGATTAGCCTGTGCAGACTGCACAGGCTAATCCCGGACGACACTTTATGCACATGCATTAAGTCCGGTTTTCCCGCAACGTGCCTCGAATGTTTTAAAAATGCTTTATCACAGTGTGAAATACCATAAAACCAGAAACACACAACAGAGAATATCGAAATATTCATACAACTGCTGGGATAAAAATGGACAAACCGTGGTATTCTTAACATTTTATTGTGTTTTTTTATGCCAAAAACATTCAAACAACATTACTCAACTAAACATACATGTATAATTAAACATTCAAAAATATCTGTAGAAATGAATTAAACATGTAAGCTCGCCATATAGGTAGAAAAAAGAGATTTTAAGGCAAGATTCTGACAATTTTACATTTAGAAATAAATTAAATATCTACACTCACGTTAGAATATAACCTACATTTTGAGCCAATTAAATGGCGGGTTTGCACCCACTAAGTGAAACAATCATTCTGGGCCGGTATTCAAAAAATTCCTAAGGGCAATCTTTACTGAAGTTATACTTCAGTGAAATTTTTAGATCAAATTTTCAATGTGAAATCTGTTGATTTCTGTTTACAAAAAGACAAAAAATGAAACATCTTAGCAATATTTACTACTTTAAAACATTTAAATGTTAAAAGAGGTATTTATCACATGCTATACCTTGTTTCCCGTGTAATACAACCATTACGAATATTTGTATGTTACACATGTGTAAGGTAACATTTTGAGCGTTTTCATTGGCTACATATTGTTTCACTGACCAATCGGATGACGTTATTTTGGTGAAATGACGTCATCAACATGAAATGACGTCAGGTCAGTACAAAACTTTTTGGATTTATCTACATGTTTTGGTAAATTAGAAGAATTTTGTTTCGTTTAAAAGCATGTGATAAAAAAGATCTTACTCGTTGTCATTTAATACCATATTTTATTAAACTCGTCCAGGAAATTGGTTAGTACGCTCGCCAAAGGCTCGCTTACTAACAAAATACCTGAACTCGTTTAATAAAATATGGTAAGAAATGACAACTCGTGTCAGACCCTATATACATGAAACTGCCAGAGACTTAAGGAATTTTATGGATTTAAGAAATGTACTTAAGTTTTCCCTAAGAGCTTTGTGAATACCTGCCCAAAGCAAGGTCTTAAAGCATGCTATTGCTGGCTTTTGATTGGATAATTCGATATTTGCCTTCTCGGAATAGGTATTACACATTACCATATATGGAAATCTACTAAGTATATGTACCAATGATGTACATGCGAACACCCAATCAAAATGTAGCTTATATTCTAAGTAAGTTAGAACATATTAAGTCAAATCTTATTGGCTAAAAAACGAGATTTTACTGAATATTGTCACCTTGTCGCAATAAACTCAGTATCTGCAGTGCAACATTGTGTGGTACTTGCCCTTACGCGACCATATTTTCTAACAGTTATGCATAGTTAAAAGGTATAAAGGGGAGGGCACATGTTCAAAGAGATTCAGACAAAAATTTTTTTTTAGACTTTTGTGGTAAGTACTAATATACATAAAGCTCTGGGAAATCCAAGAATCTCTAATAACAATTTGAATCATTTTTGCAGTCAGTATGCTATAAAATGTAAAACATTAATTTCTGAATTTGAATATTTTAAATCAAAAAGTAGATTTTCATAAGCATTAACTTATGTATGTTCTGTGTGCACTGACGGTAAGCAATGTACACTTAAAGTATTAAGGTTCACGACATTATAACCTTAATTTATTGATACGTATTTTCCCATGAATTAATGGATATTCAGTCACTAAGGTTTAGGTGACAATATATCTTCCCTAGCTAATGGGCTAAATACATTTTGCTTAGAAATCCAACCTTGCTTTAACGTTCATGTTAGGATATACATTATCAAAGGCAGGGGGCTGAAGCAGCGTTCACCCCCTCTAAAATTGCCCAGCATTTGATTGTTAAACCTCACAATACCTTAAAACAATCATTTTTCGTAATACTGAAGTGCTTTCCATCAATTTATGGTAATAACCAAACCCAGTCTTAGGCATACTTGTTAAATTGTACCTTTGGCAGCTTTTCTCAGTTACGTGATATTTCCGCCTCCTCTAAATCAAATCCTGTATCCACGCCAGATTATGTCTTTCGTGAACAGCATTACCATGTTCGAACCAGAACTGTTTGTAAAACAGGCATGCCCACTTCAGGTTACAAGCAATCTCGAAAATATCAGGTTTGGAGAAGATCTGCGGAATGAAAACTGTTGGACATAGATAGTGGAAACTGCTTAAAAGGCCAATTTTAGATAATTCTAGGGCCGTAACTCCGCAGTTCCTGGGGCAATTTGGCTGATTTTGGAATTTGGCTGAGATATTATGCCTACAAACATTTTTATGACGTTTAGTGAAGATCAGATGAAAACTGTTGAACTTACAAGAGCAGAAACGAAAGTGGTCTACCAACCAACCGACATTAACAAACCAAAATACCCCGCCATCTTATACATGGTGCATAATTAAAGCAAACACAGTCAATATAATCAATCTTATGTCCGAGGGGCTTATTCTGTTTACCAATTATTCAATGTCACAGCTTCAAGAAATGTATAAAACATTACTATGACACAATGGATTCTGTCAGTTCAAGGAATAACTAAGACATAAAAGCTAAATTCATTTAAAAAAGCAGAACAAATTCTTAATTCAAACTTCAAAGCTGTAAGCAAAAGGATGCTTTTAACGGGCCAAGACACGTTAAATGTCTATTAAAATGGTTCAAGCTTAGAGCGAAATATAGCTGATTTGGCCTACACAATTGGACTGAAATCTATTAATCTTTCCATACTAAATATATAATATATAAACACACTATTAGGTGAAGTTAGACTAAGACATCAAATAGAATGGACTTGTAATCCGGGACGGCACTTTCCGCTTATATGGTATTTTCTGTTTCAAGGAAGTCTCTTCTAAACATAAATCCACTGTAGGCAGAAAGTGCCGTCCCGGATTAGCCTGTGCGGACTGCACAGGCTAATCCGGGACGACACTTTACGCACATGCATTAAGACCGGTTTTCCCACGACACGCGTCAAAGATTCTAGCTAAACAAGTAAAATAGTCAAAACTAGCGGAATAAAATACAAGCCTTGTGTTATTATATACTAATATAATCACTGAAAACAATGAGTACATTCTCTAACATGTTTGTCATGTGACATTATATTAATGATTGGTGATAATAGGTGTGAAAACTGAGTTCAATCCAGCTGAATTAACAAATAATAAATACATGTAAAAAAAAGTGTTGGGACGGGATTAATGAGTTCAGTATAGTGGTAATTCGAAATAGCAGAATTCGAATTAAGCACCACATTGCTAATTAAAATAAAAAAGGAAAAAATCGGGCATAAATTTCAAAATAATGAGGAATTCAGTTCAATGGTGTTCATCATAATGGTGATCTGTTGTAGTTAATCAATAATGATTATATTTTCACACAAGGATGTTTTAGAATGGCTATAAGACAATCAATTAGGACAACTTAAAGGTTACGACAATAAAAAACTACAATTTAAACTGCATGTTTTCATGTGTGTTATATAGTGACACAGGAATTGAATTAGCAAAAATGTAATATATACTGCATTTTTTCATTTGTGTTATATAGTGACACAGGAATCAAATTAGCAAGTGTATGCTGATTTTGAACTATAAAAAAATAGAGTTAATCAAATATTTGTAACATATAACAAAAAAGTAACAAACAGGCCAAAAATGAGACATACTTCAATGTTTTCAGCTCCTATTGATGGTAGCAAAGCTAAGCAGTACACCGCTTGCAAATGGATGGTACAAACAAATACGAGCACGGTATCCCTGGGTGTTTGGGTAAGAGACATTGAAAATGAACAATACAAAAAAATAAGAGTATGGTATTCATGAGTATTTGGAGCGTAGGAGACAGCAGTATATTATAGTATATATATTTCAATAAAGTATGACAATGCACAATATCAGTTCAATTCCTCTTGCAATTTGACAGCTAACAAAATACAAAACACATTTTTAACTTAGTGTGAAACCTTAGAAAACAAGATGCACATGTATATATTGTATATAAAATTAACCAAAGGTATAATACTAAGTACCAAACAACAGACCTAACCAGTTTTTGGTGACATTCCTTTTAAACTCCGCTCTAGGAATTGTTAAGGAATTATAACTGACAGACAAAGCCTAGGAAAAAAACAAGAGCTGTTTGTAAAACAAGCTTCAAAATATCAAGTTTGGTGAAGATCAGTGAAAACTGTTGGACTTACAGAGAGCAGAAACGGCTAAAAAGGCCAATTTTAGATAATTCAAGGGCCATAACTCCACAAATCCTGGGACGATTTGTCTGATTATCGAATTTAGCCGAGATATTATGCTAACAAACATTTTCATGAATTTTAGTGAAGATCAGATGAAAACTATTAGAGCGGAAACTTAATTTTAGTAGTGTACCGACCAACCAACATTAGCAAACTAATATACCCCACCATCTTCGATAGGGGCGGGCCATTGTCTGATACAAGGGTCAATTTTGAGAGATTCCTAAAATCTTGAGACATAATAAGTAATGACTCGGTTCATATGCACAAATAAGAACTGAAAACATAATTCCAAAATTGAATAAAATAAATGAAGATAATTTAAGATTAATATAATGAGAATGAACATGTAAGAGATAAATACGAAATGAAACCAATAGTTTAAAGAATGAAATAGTGATAGAGGTTAATCAACATTGTTTTAACAAGCAAATAATGTACATTTGTGTTCTAACAAGTAAAACAGGTGAAAATACCAAACCCATATCTAAACAATAGTCAAATGTATAAGAGTATATAATAATGGTGAACAGGTTGTTTTCCCAATTTGCACACAAATGATTAGCGATTTAATGCAGAGAAAAGGTTTCTATGTTATGGGTAAAGAATATAGAAAAATGACGTCCAAGAACCATGGTTGCATGGTGCATATACTGTTTTGGTAAAAAAACATGAGCACGTAAGCTGCGTAGCATAGCGTACAAAGTTATTCTGGTAATATGGGAAAATACACGTAGATAAAAAGATATCACACGTGATTGAGCTCGCGCACGCTGGATAGAATGGCTCGCTGGTGTTCAGGAATGTCCACACCGATGCGTATTAGGTCATCAAGTTTGAGCTCGCTTAGGTAGAGGAGACTGTCCCAGCCGTTGTGGAGGAAGTTGTTCATGTAGAAAGAAAGATTCAGCTGGGCCAGCCAGTCCTCGAGGGTCGCCGGGGTCTTACGGCCGTCGTATCGTACACCGGGGTGTTGGTCCTGGAAGAAAAAGCCGGTGCTTGTGTGAGTGGAACATTGTACACCACCAATAAACATTGTTTTTTTTTACCAATTTAAGACTTGCAGCCGTTGTAGTGGACACACGATGTTGGTCGTTGTCATAGTAACAAATACTAGACCTCTATTGATTAGGAAGAAGTGTCATAGTAACAAATACTAGACCTCTATTGATTAGGAAGTGTCATAGTAACAAATACTAGATAAGGAAGAAGTGTCATAGTAACAAATACTAGACCTCTATTGATTAGGATGAAGTGTCATAGTAACAAATACTAGACCTCTATAGATTAGGAAGTGTCATAGTAACAAATACTAGATAAGGAAGAAGTGTCATAGTAACAAATACTAGACCTCTATTGATTAGGAAGTGTCATAGTAACAAATACTAGACCTCTATTGATTAGGATGAAGTGTCATAGTAACAAATACTAGACCTCTATTGATTAGGAAGTGTCATAGTAACAAATACTAGATAAGGAAGAAGTGTCATAGTAACAAATACTAGACCTCTATTGATTAGGAAGTGTCATAGTAACAAATACTAGACCTCTATTGATTAGGAAGTGTCATAGTAACAAATACTAGACCTCTATTGATTAGGATGAAGTGTCATAGTAACAAATACTAGACATCTATGGATTAGGATGAAGTGTCATAGTAACAAATACTAGACCTCTATGGATTAGGATGAAGTGTCATAGTAACAAATACTGGATCTCTATGGATTAGGATGAAGTGTCATAGTAACAAATACTGGATCTCAATGGATTAGGATGACGAGTCATAGTAACAAATACTGGATCTCTATTGATTAGGAAGAAGTGTCATAGTAACAAATACTAGACCTCTATGGATTAGGATGAAGTGTCATAGTAACAAATACTGGATCTCTATTGATTAGGATGAAGTGTCATAGTAACAAATACTAGACCTCTATGGATTAGGATGAAGTGTCATAGTAACAAATACTAGACCTCTATGGATTAGGATGAAGTGTCATAGTAACAAATACTGGACCTCTATTGATTAGGATGACGAGTCATAGTAACAAATACTGGATCTCTATTGATTAGGAAGAAGTGTCATAGTAACAAATACTAGACCTCTATTGATTAGGATGAAGTGTCATAGTAACAAATACTAGACCTCTATGGATTAGGATGAAGTGTCATAGTAACAAATACTAGACCTCTATGGATTAGGATGAAGTGTCATAGTAACAAATACTGGATCTCTATGGATTAGGATGAAGTGTCATAGTAACAAATACTAGACCTCTATTGATTAGGAAGTGTCATAGTAACAAACACTAGACCTCTACTGATTAGGATGAAGTGTCATAGTAACAAATACTAGACCTCTATTGATTAGGATGAAGTGTCATAGTAACAAACACTAGACCTCTATTGATTAGGATGAAGTGTCATAGTAACAAATACTAGACCTCTATTGATTAGGATGAAGTGTCATAGTAACAAATACTGGACCTCTATTGATTAGGATGAAGTGTCATAGTAACAAATACTGGACCTCTATTGATTAGGATGAAGTGTCATAGTAACAAATACTAGACCTCTATTGATAAGGATGAAGTGTCATAGTAACAAATACTAGACCTCTATTGATTAGGATGAAGTGTCATAGTAACAAATACTAGACCTCTATTGATTAGGATGAAGTGTCATAGTAACAAATACTAGACCTCTATTGATTAGGATGAAGTGTCATAGTAACAAATACTGGACCTCTATTGATGAGGATGAAGTGTCATAGTAACAAATACTAGACCTCTTTGGATTAGGATGAAGTGTCATAGTAACAAATACTAGACCTGTATTGATTAGGATGAAGTGTCATAGTAACAAATACTGGATCTCTATAGATTAGGCTGAAGTGTCATATTAACAAATACTAGATATCTATAGATTAGGCTGAAGTGTCATAGTAACAAATACTGGACTTCTATGGATTAGGATGAAGTGTCATAGTAACAAATACTGGATCTCTATTGATTAGGATGAAGTGTCATAGTAACAAATACTGGATCTCTATTGATTAGGATGAAGTGTCATAGTAACAAATACTAGACCTCTATTGATTAGGATGAAGTGTCAAAGTAACAAATACTAGACCTCTATTGATTAGGATGAAGTGTCAAAGTAACAAATACTGGATCTCTATTGATTAGGATGAAGTGTCATAGTAACAAATACTAGACCTCTATTGATTAGGATGAAGTGTCATAGTAACAAATACTGGACCTCTATTGATTAGGATGAAGTGTCATAGTAACAAATACTGGATCTCTATAGATTAGGATGAAGTGTCATAGAAACAAATACTGGACCTCGATTGATTAGGATGAAGTGTCATAGTAACAAATACTAGACCTCTATAGATTAGGATGAAGTGTCAAAGTAACAAATACTGGACCTCTATTGATTAGGATGAAGTGTCAAAGTAACAAATACTAGACCTCTATAGATTAGGATGAAGTGTCAAAGTAACAAATACTGGACCTCTATTGATTAGGATGAAGTGTCATAGTAACAAATACTAGACATCTATTGATTAGGATGAAGTGTCATAGTAAAAAATACTAGACCTCTATGGATTAGGATGAAGTGTCATAGTAACAAATACTGGATCTCTATGGATTAGGATGAAGTGTCATAGTAACAAATACTGGATCTCTATGGATTAGGAAGTGTCATAGTAACAAATACTAGATCTCTATGGATTAGGATGAAGTGTCATAGTAACAAATACTGGATCTCTATGGATTAGGAAGTGTCATTGTAACAAATACTAGATCTCTATGGATTAGGATGAAGTGTCATAGTAACAAATACTGGATCTCTATGGATTAGGAAGTGTCATAGTAACAAATACTGGACCTCTATGGATTAGGATGAAGTGTCATAGTAACAAATACTGGATCTCTATGGATTAGGATGAAGTGTCATAGTAACAAATACTAGATCTCTATGGATTAGGATGAAGTGTCATAGTAACAAATACTGGATCTCTATGGATTAGGAAGTGTCATAGTAACACATACTAGACCTCTATTGATTAGGAAGTGTCATAGTAACAAATACTAGACCTCTATCGATTAGGATGAAGTGTCATAGCAACAAATACTGGACCTCTATGGATTAGGATGAAGTGTCATAGTAACAAATACTGGACCTCTATGGATTAGGATGAAGTGTCATAGTAACAAATACTGGATCTCTATAGATTAGGCTGAAGTGTCATAGTAACAAACACTGGATCTCTATAGATTAGGATGAAGTGTCATAGTAACAAATACTGGATCTCCATAGATTAGGCTGAAGTGTCAAAGTAACAAACACTGGATCTCTATAGATTAGGATGAAGTGTCATAGTAACAAATACTAGACCTCTATCGATTAGGATGAAGTGTCATAGTAACAAATACTGGACCTCTATGGATTAGGATGAAGTGTCATAGTAACAAATACTAGACCTCTATAGATTAGGATGAAGTATCATAGTAACAAATACTGGATCTCTATTGATTAGGATGAAGTGTCACAGTAACAAATACTGGATCTCTATAGATTAGGATGACGAGTCATAGTAACAAATACTGGATCTCTATAGATTAGGCTGAAGTGTCATAGTAACAAATACTAGACCTCTATTGATTAGGATGAAGTGTCAAAGTAACAAATACTGGACCTCTATAGATTAGGATGAAGTGTCATAGTAACAAATACTAGACCTCTATGGATTAGGATGAAGTGTCATAGTAACAAATACTGGATCTCTATGGATTAGGATGAAGTGTCATAGTAACAAATACTGGATCTCTATGGATTAGGAAGTGTCATAGTAACAAATACTAGATCTCTATGGATTAGGATGAAGTGTCATAGTAACAAATACTGGATCTCTATGGATTAGGAAGTGTCATTGTAACAAATACTAGATCTCTATGGATTAGGATGAAGTGTCATAGTAACAAATACTGGATCTCTATGGATTAGGAAGTGTCATAGTAACAAATACTGGACCTCTATGGATTAGGATGAAGTGTCATAGTAACAAATACTGGATCTCTATGGATTAGGATGAAGTGTCATAGTAACAAATACTAGATCTCTATGGATTAGGATGAAGTGTCATAGTAACAAATACTGGATCTCTATGGATTAGGAAGTGTCATAGTAACACATACTAGACCTCTATTGATTAGGAAGTGTCATAGTAACAAATACTAGACCTCTATCGATTAGGATGAAGTGTCATAGCAACAAATACTGGACCTCTATGGATTAGGATGAAGTGTCATAGTAACAAATACTGGACCTCTATGGATTAGGATGAAGTGTCATAGTAACAAATACTGGATCTCTATAGATTAGGCTGAAGTGTCATAGTAACAAACACTGGATCTCTATAGATTAGGATGAAGTGTCATAGTAACAAATACTGGATCTCCATAGATTAGGCTGAAGTGTCAAAGTAACAAACACTGGATCTCTATAGATTAGGATGAAGTGTCATAGTAACAAATACTAGACCTCTATCGATTAGGATGAAGTGTCATAGTAACAAATACTGGACCTCTATGGATTAGGATGAAGTGTCATAGTAACAAATACTAGACCTCTATAGATTAGGATGAAGTATCATAGTAACAAATACTGGATCTCTATTGATTAGGATGAAGTGTCACAGTAACAAATACTGGATCTCTATAGATTAGGATGACGAGTCATAGTAACAAATACTGGATCTCTATAGATTAGGCTGAAGTGTCATAGTAACAAATACTAGACCTCTATTGATTAGGATGAAGTGTCAAAGTAACAAATACTGGACCTCTATAGATTAGGCTGAAGTGTCATAGTAACAAATACTAGACCTCTATTGATTAGGATGAAGTATCATAGTAACAAATACTGGACCTCTATAGATTAGGATGAAGTGTCATAGTAACAAATACTAGACCTCTATTGATTAGGATGAAGTATCATAGTAACAAATACTGGACCTCTATAGATTAGGATGAAGTGTCATAGTAACAAATACTGGACCTCTATAGATTAGGATGAAGTATCATAGTAACAAATACTGGACCTCTATAGATTAGGATGAAGTATCATAGTAACAAATACTGGACCTCTATAGATTAGGATGAAGTGTCATAGTAACAAATACTAGATAAGGATGAAGTGTCATA
The DNA here is from genome assembly GCA_027627225.1 of Congeria kusceri. NCBI lineage: Eukaryota > Metazoa > Mollusca > Bivalvia > Myida > Dreissenidae > Congeria > Congeria kusceri. Next base: position 26,555,617 of record CM051029.1, read on the forward strand.
GTAACAAATACTAGACCTCTATTGATTAGGATGAAGTGTCATAGTAACAAATACTGGATCTCTATTGATTAGGATGAAGTGTCATAGTAACAAATACTAGACCTCTATTGATTAGGATGAAGTGTCATAGTAACAAATACTGGACCTCTATAGATTAGGATGAAGTGTCATAATAACAAATACTAGACCTCTATAGATTAGGATCAAGTGTCATAGTAACAAATACTGGACCTCTATAGATTAGGATGAAGTGTCATAGTAACAAATACTGGCCCTCTATAGATTAGGATCAAGTGTCATAGTAACAAATACTAGACCTCTATAGATTAGGATCAAGTGTCATAGTAACAAATACTGGACCTCTATGGATTAGGATGAAGTGTCATAGTAACAAATACTAGACCTCTATGGATTAGGATGAAGTGTCATAGTAACAAATACTGGACCTCTATAGATTAGGATGAAGTGTCATAGTAACAAATACTGGACCTCTATGGATTAGGATGAAGTGTCAAAGTAACAAATACTGGACCTCTATAGATTAGGATGAAGTGTCATAGTAACAAATACTGGACCTCTATAGATTAGGATGAAGTGTCATAGTAACAAATACTGGACCTCTATAGATTAGGATGAAGTGTCATAGTAACAAATACTGGACCTCTATGGATTAGGATGAAGTGTCATAGTAACAAATACTGGACCTCTATGGATTAGGATGAAGTGTCATAGTAACAAATACTAGACCTCTATAGATTAGGATGAAGTGTCATAGTAACAAATACTAGACCTCTATTGATTAGGAAGAAGTGTCATAGTAACAAATACTAGATAAGGATGAAGTGTCATAGTAACAAATACTAGACCTCTATTGATTAGGATGAAGTGTCATAGTAACAAATACTAGACCTCTATTGATTAGGATGAAGTGTCATAGTAACAAATACTGGATCTCTGTAGATTAGGATGAAGTGTCATAGTAACAAATACTAGACCTCTATTGATTAGGAAGAAGTGTCATAGTAACAAATACTAGATAAGGATGAAGTGTCATAGTAACAAATACTAGACCTCTATTGATTAGGATGAAGTGTCATAGTAACAAATACTGGACCTCTATAGATTAGGATGAAGTGTCATAGTAACAAATACTAGACCTCTATGGATTAGGATGAAATGTCATAGTAACAAATACTAGACCTCTATGGATTAGGATGAAGTGTCATAGTAATAAATACTAGACCTCTATAGATTAGGATGAAGTGTCATAGTAACAAATACTGGACCTCTATAGATTAGGATGAAGTGTCATAGTAACAAATACTGGATCTCTATGGATTACGATGAAGTGTCATAGTAGCAAATACTAGACGTTTTTCGATTAGGATGAAGTGTCATAGTAACAAATACTGGATCTCTGTAGATTAGGCTGAAGTGTCATAGTAACAAATACTGGATCTCTATAGATTAGGATGAAGTGTCAAAGTAACAAATACTGGATCTCTATAGATTAGGATGAAGTGTCATAGTAGCAAATACTAGTCCTCTTTCGATTAGGATGAAGTGTCATAGTAACAAATACTAGACCTCTATTGATTAGGAAGAAGTGTCATAGTAACAAATACTAGATAAGGATGAAGTGTCATAGTAACAAATACTAGACCTCTATTGATTAGGATGAAGTGTCATAGTAACAAATACTGGACCTCTATAGATAAGGATGAAGTGTCATAGTAACAAATACTAGACCTCTATTGATTAGGATGAAGTGTCATAGTAACAAATACTGGATCTCTGTAGATTAGGATGAAGTGTCATAGTAACAAATACTAGACCTCTATTGATTAGGAAGAAGTGTCATAGTAACAAATACTAGATAAGGATGAAGTGTCATAGTAACAAATACTAGACCTCTATTGATTATGATGAAGTGTCCATAGTAACAAATACTGGATCTCTGTAGATTAGGATGAAGTGTCATAGCAACAAATACTAGACCTCTATTGATTAGGATGAAATGTCATAGTAACAAATACTAGACCTCTATTGATTAGGATGAAGTGTCATAGTAACAAATACTGGACCTCTATAGATTAGGATGAAGTGTCATAGTAACAAATACTAGACCTCTATGGATTAGGATGAAATGTCATAGTAACAAATACTAGACCTCTATGGATTAGGATGAAGTGTCATAGTAACAAATACTAGACCTCTATAGATTAGGATGAAGTGTCATAGTAACAAATACTGGACCTCTATTGATTAGGATGAAGTGTCATAGTAACAAATACTGGACCTCTATAGATTAGGATGAAGTGTCATAGTAACAAATACTGGACCTCTATTGATTAGGATGAAATGTCATAGTAACAAATACTAGACCTCTATAGATTAGGATGAAGTGTCATAGTAACAAATACTAGACCTCTATAGATTAGGATGAAGTGTCATAGTAACAAATACTGGACCTCTATTGATTAGGATGAAGTGTCATAGTAACCAATACTGGACCTCTATTGATTAGGATGAAGTGTCATAGTAACAAATACTGGACCTCTATAGATTAGGATAAAGTATCATAGTAACAAATACTGGATCTCTATAGATTAGGATGAAGTGTCATAGTAACAAATACTGGACCTCTATTGATTAGGATGAAATGTCATAGTAACAAATACTAGACCTCTATAGATTAGGATGAAGTGTCATAGTAACAAATACTAGATCTCTATAGATTAGGATGAAGTGTCATAGTAACCAATACTGGACCTCTATTGATTAGGATGAAGTGTCATAGTAACCAATACTGGACCTCTATTGATTAGGATGAAGTGTCATAGTAACAAATACTAGACCTCTATTGATTAGGATGAAGTGTCATAGTAACAAATACTGGACCTCTATTGATTAGGATGAAGTGTCATAGTAACAAATACTAGACCTCTATTGATTAGGATGAAGTGTCATAGTAACAAATACTAGACCTCTATGGATTAGGATGAAGTGTCATAGTAACAAATACTAGACCTCTATAGATTAGGATCAAGTGTCATAGTAACAAATACTGGACCTCTATGGATTAGGATGAAGTGTCATAGTAACAAATACTAGACCTCTATGGATTAGGATGAAGTGTCATAGTAACAAATACTGGACCTCTATAGATTAGGATGAAGTGTCATAGTAACAAATACTGGACCTCTATGGATTAGGATGAAGTGTCAAAGTAACAAATACTGGACCTCTATAGATTAGGATGAAGTGTCATAGTAACAAATACTGGACCTCTATAGATTAGGATGAAGTGTCATAGTAACAAATACTGGACCTCTATAGATTAGGATGAAGTGTCATAGTAACAAATACTGGACCTCTATGGATTAGGATGAAGTGTCATAGTAACAAATACTGGACCTCTATGGATTAGGATGAAGTGTCATAGTAACAAATACTAGACCTCTATAGATTAGGATGAAGTGTCATAGTAACAAATACTAGACCTCTATTGATTAGGAAGAAGTGTCATAGTAACAAATACTAGATAAGGATGAAGTGTCATAGTAACAAATACTAGACCTCTATTGATTAGGATGAAGTGTCATAGTAACAAATACTAGACCTCTATTGATTAGGATGAAGTGTCATAGTAACAAATACTGGATCTCTGTAGATTAGGATGAAGTGTCATAGTAACAAATACTAGACCTCTATTGATTAGGAAGAAGTGTCATAGTAACAAATACTAGATAAGGATGAAGTGTCATAGTAACAAATACTAGACCTCTATTGATTAGGATGAAGTGTCATAGTAACAAATACTGGACCTCTATAGATTAGGATGAAGTGTCATAGTAACAAATACTAGACCTCTATGGATTAGGATGAAATGTCATAGTAACAAATACTAGACCTCTATGGATTAGGATGAAGTGTCATAGTAACAAATACTAGACCTCTATAGATTAGGATGAAGTGTCATAGTAACAAATACTGGACCTCTATAGATTAGGATGAAGTGTCATAGTAACAAATACTGGATCTCTATGGATTACGATGAAGTGTCATAGTAGCAAATACTAGACGTTTTTCGATTAGGATGAAGTGTCATAGTAACAAATACTGGATCTCTGTAGATTAGGCTGAAGTGTCATAGTAACAAATACTGGATCTCTATAGATTAGGATGAAGTGTCAAAGTAACAAATACTGGATCTCTATAGATTAGGATGAAGTGTCATAGTAGCAAATACTAGTCCTCTTTCGATTAGGATGAAGTGTCATAGTAACAAATACTAGACCTCTATTGATTAGGAAGAAGTGTCATAGTGACAAATACTAGATAAGGATGAAGTGTCATAGTAACAAATACTAGACCTCTATTGATTAGGATGAAGTGTCATAGTAACAAATACTGGACCTCTATAGATAAGGATGAAGTGTCATAGTAACAAATACTAGACCTCTATTGATTAGGATGAAGTGTCATAGTAACAAATACTGGATCTCTGTAGATTAGGATGAAGTGTCATAGTAACAAATACTAGACCTCTATTGATTAGGAAGAAGTGTCATAGTAACAAATACTAGATAAGGATGAAGTGTCATAGTAACAAATACTAGACCTCTATTGATTATGATGAAGTGTCATAGTAACAAATACTGGATCTCTGTAGATTAGGATGAAGTGTCATAGCAACAAATACTAGACCTCTATTGATTAGGATGAAATGTCATAGTAACAAATACTAGACCTCTATTGATTAGGATGAAGTGTCATAGTAACAAATACTGGACCTCTATAGATTAGGATGAAGTGTCATAGTAACAAATACTAGACCTCTATGGATTAGGATGAAATGTCATAGTAACAAATACTAGACCTCTATGGATTAGGATGAAGTGTCATAGTAACAAATACTAGACCTCTATAGATTAGGATGAAGTGTCATAGTAACAAATACTGGACCTCTATTGATTAGGATGAAGTGTCATAGTAACAAATACTGGACCTCTATAGATTAGGATGAAGTGTCATAGTAACAAATACTGGACCTCTATTGATTAGGATGAAATGTCATAGTAACAAATACTAGACCTCTATAGATTAGGATGAAGTGTCATAGTAACAAATACTAGACCTCTATAGATTAGGATGAAGTGTCATAGTAACAAATACTGGACCTCTATTGATTAGGATGAAGTGTCATAGTAACCAATACTGGACCTCTATTGATTAGGATGAAGTGTCATAGTAACAAATACTGGACCTCTATAGATTAGGATAAAGTATCATAGTAACAAATACTGGATCTCTATAGATTAGGATGAAGTGTCATAGTAACAAATACTGGACCTCTATTGATTAGGATGAAATGTCATAGTAACAAATACTAGACCTCTATAGATTAGGATGAAGTGTCATAGTAACAAATACTAGATCTCTATAGATTAGGATGAAGTGTCATAGTAACCAATACTGGACCTCTATTGATTAGGATGAAGTGTCATAGTAACCAATACTGGACCTCTATTGATTAGGATGAAGTGTCATAGTAACAAATACTAGACCTCTATTGATTAGGATGAAGTGTCATAGTAACAAATACTGGACCTCTATTGATTAGGATGAAGTGTCATAGTAACAAATACTAGACCTCTATTGATTAGGATGAAGTGTCATAGTAACAAATACTAGACCTCTATGGATTAGGATGAAGTGTCATAGTAACAAATACTGGACCTCTATAGATTAGGCTGAAGTGTCATAGTAACAAATACTGGAACTCTATTGATTAGGATGAAGTGTCATAGTAACAAATACTAGACCTCTATAGATTAGGATGAAGTGTCAAAGCAACAAATACTAGACCTCTTTTGATTAGATTGAAGTATCATAGTAACAAATACTAGACCTCTATAGATTAGGATGAAGTGTCATAGTAACAAATACTAAACCTCTATAGATTAGGATGAAGTGTCATAGTTACAAATACTAGACCTCAATAGATTATGATGAAGTATCATAGTAACAAATACTAGACCTCTACTGATAAGGATGAAGTATCATAGAAACCCCAATACTATACCTCTCTAGATTAGGAGTAGGATAAAGTGTCATAGTAACAAATACTAAACCTCTATAGATTAGGATGAAGTATCATAGTTACAAATACTAAACCTCTATAGATTATGATGAAGTATCATAGTAACAAATACTGGACCTCTATGGATTAGGATAAAGTGTCAAAGTAACAAATATTGGACCTCTATGGATTAGGATAAAGTGTCATAGTAACAAATACTGGACCTCTATGGATTAGGATGAAGTGTCAAAGTAACAAATATTGGACCTCTATGGATTAGGATAAAGTGTCATAGTAACAAATACTGGACCTCTATGGATTAGGATGAAGTGTCATAGTAACAAATACTGGACCTCTATGGATTAGGATGAAGTGTCATAATAACAAATACTGGACCTCTATAGATTAGGATAAAGTGTCATAGTAACAAATACTAGACCTCTATTGATTAGGGTAAAGTATCATAATAACAAATACTGGACCTCTATAGATTAGGGTAAAGTATCATAATAACAAATACTGGACCTCTATAGATTAGGATAAAGTATCATAGTAACAAATACTAGACCTCTATTGATTAGGGTAAAGTATCATAGTAACAAATACTGGACCTCTATGGATTAGGATGAAGTGTCATAATAACAAATACTGGACCTCTATGGATTAGGATGAAGTGTCATAATAACAAATACTAGATAAGGAAGAAGTGTCATAGTAACAAATACTGGACCTCTATGGATTAGGATGAAGTGTCATAGTAACAAATACTAGACCTCTATGGATTAGGATGAAGTGTCATAATAACAAATACTGGACCTCTGTGGATTAGGATGAAGTGTCATAATAACAAATACTACACCTCCATAGATTATGATAAAGTATCATAATAACAAATACTGGACCTCTATGGATTAGGATGAAGTGTCATAATAACAAATACTACACCTCCATAGATTAGGATAAAGTGTCATAATAACAAATACTGGACCTCTATGGATTAGGATGAAGTGTCATAATAACAAATACTACACCTCCATAGATTAGGATAAAGTATCATAGTAACAAATACTAGACCTCTATTGATTAGGGTCAAGTATCATAGTAACAAATACTGGACCTCTAGGGATTAGGATAAAGTGTCATAATAACAAATACTGGACCTCTATGGATTAGGATGAAGTGTCATAGTAACAAATACTGGATCTCTATGGATTAGGATGAAGTGTCATAGTAACAAATACTGGACCTCTATAGATTATGATTAAGTATCATAGTAACAAATACTAGACCTCTATAGATTATGATTAAGTATCATAGTAACAAATACTAGACCTCTATAGATTAGGATGATGTGTCATAGTAACAAATACTAGACCTGTATCGATTAGGGTGAAGTATCATAGTAACAAATACTAGACCTCTATAGATTAGGATGAAGTGTCATAGTAACAAATACTAGACCTCTATGGATTAGGATGAAGTGTCACAGTAACAAATACTAGACCTCTATAGATTAGGATGAAGTGTCACAGTAACAAATACTAGACCTCTATAGATTAGGATGAAGTGTCACAGTAACAAATACTAGCCCTGTATAGATTAGGATGAAGTGTCACAGTAACAAATACTAGACATCTATAGATTAGGATGAAGTGTCACAGTAACAAATACTAGACCTCTATAGATTAGGATGAAGTGTCACAGTGACAAATACTAGCCCTCTATAGATTAGGATGAAGTGTCACAGTAACAAATACTAGACCTCTATAGATTAGGATGAAGTGTCATAGTAACAAATACTAGACCTCTATGGATTAGGGTGAAGTATCATAGTAACAAATACTGGACCTCTATGGATTAGGATGAAGTGTCACAGTAACAAATACTAGCCCTCTATAGATTAGGATGAAGTGTCACAGTAACAAATACTAGACCTCGATAGATTAGGATGAAGTGTCATAGTAACAAATACTGGACCTCTATCGATTAGGATGAAGTGTCATAGTAACAAATACTACACCTCTATTGATTAGGATGAAGTGTCATAGTAACAAATACTAGACCTCTATCGATTAGGATGAAGTGTCATAGTAACAAATACTAGACCTCTATAGATTAGGATGAAGTGTCACAGTAACAAATACTAGCCCTCTATAGATTAGGATGAAGTGTCACAGTAACAAATACTAGACCTCGATAGATTAGGATGAAGTGTCATAGTAGCAAATACTAGACCTCGATAGATTAGGATGAAGTGTCATAGTAGCAAATACTAGCCCTCTATAGATTAGGGTGAAGTATCATAGTAACAAATACTAGACCTCTATAGATTAGGATGAAGTGTCACAGTAACAAATACTAGCCCTCAATAGATTAGGATGAAGTGTCACAGTAACAAATACTAGACCTCGATAGATTAGGATGAAGTGTCACAGTAACAAATACTAGCCATCGATAGATTAGGATGAAGTGTCACAGTAACAAATACTAGATCTCTATAGATTAGGATGAAGTGTCATAGTAACAATTACTGGACCTCTATAGATTAGGATGAAGTGTCACAGTAACAAATACTAGACCTCTATAGATTAGGATGAAGTGTCATAGTAACAAATACTGGACCTCTATGGATTAGGATGAAGTGTCACAGTAACAAATACTAGCCCTCTATCGATTATGATTAAGTATCATAGTAACAAATACTAGTCCTCTATCAATTAGGATGAAGTATCATAGTAACAAATACTAGACCTAAAGATTAGGATGAAGTGTCACAGTAACGAATACTAGACCTCCATAGATTAGGATAAAGTGTCATAATAACAAATACTGGACCTCTATCATTTGGGATAAAGTGTCATAGTAACGAATACTAGACCTCCATAGATTAGGATGAAGTGTCATAGTAACAAATACTAGACCTCTATCATTTGGGATTAAGTGTCATAGTAACAAATACTAGACCTCTATCGATTAGGATAAAGTATCATAGTAACAAATACTAGACCTCTACTGATTAGGATGAAGTATCATAGTAACAAATACTGGACCTCTATAGATTAGGATGAAGTGTCGTAGTAAAAATACTAGACCTCTATGATTAGGATGAAGTGTCAAATCAACAAATAATAGACCTCTATGGATTAGGATGAAGTGTCATAGTAACAAATACTAGACCTCTATAGATTAGGATGAAGTGTCAAAGCAACAAATACTAGACCTCTTTTGATTAGATTGAAGTATCATAGTAACAAATACTAGACCTCTATAGATTAGGATGAAGTGTCATAGTAACAAATACTGGACCTCTATAGATTAGGGTGAAGTGTCATAGTAACAAATACTGGATCTCTATCGATTAGGATGAAGTGTCATAGTAACAAATACTGGACCTCTATAGATTAGGGTGAAGTGTCATAGTAACAAATACTGGATCTCTTTAGATTAGGATGAAGTGTCATAGTAACAAATACTGGACCTCTATCGATTAGGATGAAGTGTCATAGTAACAAATACTGGACCTCTATAGATTAGGATGAAGTGTCATAGTAACAAATACTAAACCTCTATAGATTAGGACGAAGCGTCATAGTTACAAATACTAGACCTCCATAGTTTATGATGAAGTATCATAGTAACAAATACTAGACCTCTACTGATCAGGATGAAGTATCATAGAAACCCCAATACTATACCTCTATAGATTAGGAGTAGGATAAAGTGTCATAGTAACAAATACTAGACCTATACAGTTTAGAGGTGCATTAATTATGTCCGACAACACATAGGCAGTTTTCTGTTTATGATGAGGTGTCATAGTAACAAATCCTAGACCTCTGGCACCGATTTCTCGAAAATTCTTAAGCCTGTTATAACAGGATTAGATTAAGCTCACTATTTGTAGATTGCACTAAAGTGTGCATAAATTATGTTGTACAGACATAATTCACATTAAATAATATTTTGTGGTGTAGTATCAATTTTAATACAATCATTTTAGTTGGTGAAATAAGGGACTTAATCCTTTTATTCTTATGAAAAATTGAGAAAATGGGCACAGTCATGGAAGCATTAACTGTTACCTACCGCACTGGCAGTCCGATGTTTAGGTGGTAGTGGTGGGCCGAACTTCTGTCCGCCCGGGGCGGAGGTCTGCCTCAGGGGCCTCTGTGAGCCAATGGAGAGGCCGCCCTGACCCATGTGGGGCGTGTTCCTCCTGGCTAGGGGCGGTGCTTGACCTTCGACCCTGGGAGCAGGGTGGGGGTGCTGCTGCCTCGGGTCCATCATGGATCTGCCAATCTAGTAGTTTGCATACAAATGTATATATCTACCAAGATGTTGAAAGAAGGGAGTATAAAAAGCTGTAGTTCGATTTGTCTTGTGTAAAGATATGTAAAGATAGCATTGCAGAAATTCTATTTTATTCAAACGAATGTGTGTTTTCTGTTTGAACATTTTTGCACCTTATTTTACTTGATTTTTGTTTCTGTGACAGACCTTTTTAAGCCAACAGTCTTTCTACGCTTATCAACGTTTCAATTACATCTCTCAGCATGGTTAAGAGGTTAAAGCATACTGCCAAAAGTTCCAAATACACTTATAATGCAAAGATACTAACATCTCTCGGCACATCAGTGGAACGGCTATCCACGGTGTTACTGACGGTCTGTCGGAGCGTTGACCTTGACTGAAAACCATACGAGGGCTGTATTACGGAGGAGCTACTGGGCTTCTTCTGCGACTGTGGTGGTACTGCGGGATGCTGCAGCGGATGGTCCGAAATAAACATCTCCGGGTCATGGTACTGGTATTCCGTATCGAATGCAATCAAACCTGAGGAGTGAAAAAAACAAACTTGATAAACACAGACTTGTAAGAAGCATATCTTCAGTATAATTGTCCTCCAAATGTACAGGCCTCGATTTCTCAAAATTCTTAACTATGTAATAACAGGATTAGTTTAACCACATTATTTTCATCTTGCAATAAATGTGCATAAATAATATTGCAATACATCAATCAATCTAATAATTTTTACTGATGAAATAAGTTACTTAAGTTGGTTATTCTTAACAATTGAGAAATTGGACACAGTGGTTTTCCTTCATAATTCTTTTTTTTTTATCAAGAACTACGTGTACAGGTAACAAGAGGCTTGCAATGAAAATGGTTGTTTTTTTCTGTGTGCGTAAGTGTTGCAACTGAAACTGTAACTGTCCTCTACAAATTGTAGAAGTATTAGTGTAAGATGAAACCATATACTGAGTGACAACATGAATAGTACAAGAACTAGTACAACTAGAACTTTTACTGTAATGTCTATGCAGTGTTCTGGTTTGCGGTGTTTTCTTGCCAACTGTCTGAACATGGAATTTGCCACTGAAATGAAAAGTGGCAGCAATGTAGAACATTGGAATTCTACAATATAATACAGTTTGTCTACAACTGAAGCAGGAGTTTTATTTGTTTTATTCTGTTTTAGTAAAAACTGTTTTTTGCTATTATAAGATACTCAACAAAGAGCATAAAACATATTTTCATTGGAAAACAAGAGCTGTCTCAGGACAGCGTGCTCGACTATTCACACCGCTTTGTCAGAGGAATGGGCCTTGGTCAGTGACGTTAAATAATGATCCCACAGCATGTGTGAGTTTAATTGAAAATCTGTAGTAGATATAGAGATATGAAATCGTTGCAAGCAAACTTTAATCTGAATTTTCTAAATACAAAAAGGGGCATAATTCTACTAAATTGCAGGTCAGAGTTATGGGCCTTGGCCAGTGACCTTATATAATGACCCTGACGACATGTGTGAAGTTTTATCTGTAGTAGATATAGAGATATGGGGTTGTTGCATGCAAACTTTAACCAATGACCCCGGAGACATTTGTGAAGTTTCAACTGAATGTCTGTAGTAGTTAAAAAGATATGCACGCAAACCTTAACCACAGCATTATGCCCATGCCGATGGCGACGCTGAGGAATGGGTGAGTAGTATATCTCAAACTATTCGGTGAATAGTCAAACTAAAAACAGGAACTGGACAGTTTCATACCCAATTTTTTCAAATAATTCCATACAGTTTCTCGTCTGATATTCTCAAACCTAGGGTAGTTTACCCCTGATCTTATACGAGCAATGATGAATATATTCTTGGAAAATACACAGAAAAACACTATTTTGTAAATGTTAAGAAAAACCAAAGCAAGGAAGTGGAATTAGAACCATGGTGGGTAAATTCTATAGCAAAATAACAACCAGTACACAAATAAATGACAATTTATTAGTTCAATGCAGATGCTATAAAGTTTAGGACAATAAAAAAATATGTGTCTAACTTTTTTATGAGTTCTATACAATTATGTAAACAAATAATGTATTATTGAAAATTTTATTTTTTACAATTGGACCATCTGGAGTTCAGTCCCTTTCATTGGACCATCTGGAGATCAGTCCCTTTCAGTAAGGGATAATGTCCGAAGGGCTTAAGTCCTTTTTCCTGCAACATCCCGTTCTCGAAAAAGTGTATATAATACGCATTTAATGTGTATTAAACGCTGCGGTATTGGCATCGTATTTTTTCTGCGTTAAATGCGCATTAAATACACTTATAAAATACACTAAGTGTATTTTTTCTGTACTTTTTCTGCTTAAAAAAAAGAAAAAGAAGTGTATTAATGCACTAGAAAATACACTTAAAATACACTTAAAATACACTAAAGTGTTTTTTTTTTTAGATATAGTGTATTTTTTCAAGGAGACAAATACACTTTAAATGCATTTAAGTGTGTTAATCCAATAAATAAACGCAGAAAAAATAAACTTTATTTCTGTAGTGTATTAAATGCATATTAAACGCAGAAAAATACAGTGCAAATACTGCAGCGATTAATATGCATATTAAATATACTTATTCGAGAAAGGCCATCATTGTTCCTCACCTGATTCTCCCAACCATTCGAGAAAGGCCATCATTGTTCCTCACCTGATTCTCCCAACCATTCGAGAAAGGCCATCATTGTTCCTCACCTGATTCTCCCAACCATTCGAGAAAGGCCATCATTGTTCCTCACCTGATTCTCCCAACCATTCGAGAAAGGCCATCATTGTTCCTCACCTGATTCTCCCAACCATTCGAGAAAGGCCATCATTGTTCCTCACCTGATTCTCCCAACCATTCGAGAAAGGCCATCATTGTTCCTCACCTGATTCTCCCAACCATTCGAGAAAGGTCATCATTGTTCTTCACCTGATTCTCCCAACCATTCGAGAAAGGTCATCATTGTTCCTCACCTGATTCTCCCAACCATTCGAGAAAGGTCATCATTGTTCCTCACCTGATTCTCCCAACCATTCGAGAAAGGCCATCATTGTTCCTCACCTGATTCTCCCAACCATTCGAGAAAGGCCATCATTGTTCCTCACCTGATTCTCCCAACCATTCGAGAAAGGCCATCATTGTTCCTCACCTGATTCTCCCAACCATTCGAGAAAGGTCATCATTGTTCCTCACCTGATTCTCCCAACCTCTTCACCCTGATGGTGCAGAAGGTACTCAAAGTCCTCAGGCTCGTCTGAGAACATATCTCTCAGCGAGACCACGCATTCTCCGTATGACTCGTTGTCTGCATCTTTGGCTATCACAGCTATCAAAATATGTTGGTCTTCTAGGTAACTTTGGTCCGCAAATAAAGGGCGCATCTGAAAAATGTAGAATTCAATATTATTACCTACATTTAATTTTACTAAACAAATAATCATGTTAGACTTTTTTTTATAAGCCTGTTATTATAAATTCGAGAAAAACAAAGTAGAAGATATGCTGAGAAATACAGTGACTTTTAACAAGACATTGTACATTTACAATGATATGACACAGATAATGGATAACATTGGGACTTACTACAAAACATTAAAACTCAAAATATGCACAACAAAAGAACTAGAGACAGGACTTTAAAAATAAAACGACAAATGAACAAAACTACATGTATGACTAACTGAAAAAAAAAATTAAAATAAAATAATGAAAATCAAGACTTGTAACTGTATGTTAACTTTAATTAAAGGACACTCAATATTGCTGCAACTCACTTCGGGCAGATTGGTCTTCAACCAGACTGGGACGGTGTAGAAACCAGTCTTGTTCTCCTTGAAGGACGTGTTAGACTGGCTGCGATACACATCTGAAAATGGAGGTGTATACATGCTGTTTGTTTGTTTGTTTGGATTTTTCTCTGAATTCAACAGTATTTCAGTCATATAATGGCGGTCAGTTAACCTACTCACACTTTCCTGGGCAAGCTTAGCCGATCTACGCAGGTTACCAGTACTAAGTGCACATACTTACGCCAGTAAATGACAACTGCTCACTTGAATCAGAGGAAGGGAGAGAACAGCCGTAATAATTATTTCATGACCAATCCCAACAGAAGTTATCTGGCTGGGCTGGGGCTCAAACTCACGAACCCTGGATTGACAGTCCAGCGCTCTACCAACTGAGCTAGCTGGTCTCGGCAGTGTGTACATGCATAACCATGCATATACTACGTAGCTTACTCATAGTCAAAGAGGAGCAAAGGACGCGTGTTAGACTGACTGTGATACACAAATGATAATCCCATCCCATTTTTATCCCATCAGCGTACCAACACTGACGAAATAACGACCTGCAGGATAAACTTTGCTTCATTTCAAAACTGTCAGATATTTCAAACATGCGCTCTCTTATGACGTCATCTTGTTGACTCTGATGACGTCATATTATTTTTTCAGAATATTTAGTGCGTTTTCTTACGTCATTTTCAAAATAAAGACAGAAAACGATAGAATAAATAAAATACTAGGTAGACGATGCATGAATGAAACAAAGTTTATTTGCTTGGCACAAAAAAGTGAACCACTCGCCAAGACTTGCGGTTCCTGATTTCTAAGCCTCGCTAACAAACTTATATTTATTGAACACTAGCCTAACACTCTTTATGCATGTATATACTCTGGGTCAAGTATTGGAGTACCCTCCCTCACTGGGGGCTGTCTTTATGCATGTATATACTCTGGGTCAAGTATTGGAGTACCCTCCCTCACTGGGGGCTGTCTTTATGCATGTATATACTCTGGGTCAAGTATTGGAGTACCCTCCCTCATTGGGAGCTGTCTTTATGCATGTATATACTCTGGGTCAAGTATTGGAGTACCCTCCCTCACTGGGGGCTGTCTTTATGCATGTATATACTCTGGGTCAAGTATTGGAGTACCCTCCCTCACTGGGGGCTGTCTTTATGCATGTATATACTCTGGGTCAAGTATTGGAGTACCCTCCCTCACCAGGGGCTGTCTTTATGCATGTATATACTCTGGGTCAAGTATTGGAGTACCCTCCCTCACCGGGGGCTGTCTTTATGCATGTATATACTCTGGGTCAAGTATTGGAGTACCCTCCCTCACCGGGGGCTGTCTTTATGCATGTATATACTCTGGGTCAAGTATTGGAGTACCCTCCCTCACTGGGGGCTGTCTTTATGCATGTATATACTCTGGGTCAAGTATTGGAGTACCCTCCCTCACTGGGGGCTGTCTTTATGCATGTATATACTCTGGGTCAAGTATTGGAGTACCCTCCCTCACTGGGGGCTGTCTTTATGCATGTATATACTCTGGGTCAAGTATTGGAGTACCCTCCCTCACTGGGGGCTGTCTTTATGCATGTATATACTCTGGGTCAAGTATTGGAGTACCCTCCCTCACTGGGGGCTGTCTGTATGCATGTATATATTCTGGGTCAAGTATTGGAGTACCCACCCTCACTGGGGGCTGTCTTTATGCATGTATATACTCTGGGTCAAGTATTGGAGTACCCTCCCTCACTGGGGGCTGACGCGTGTAATGAAAAGTGTTTCTCAAAGACAACATGTTGGTGTTTCTTAACGAAAATTAAGACATACAGTGTGGTTCATTTCCTGAATTTTAACATGATTTCTCTAACAAACACAAACATAAAATGTGACTTCGTTGGAAAACATACACACTCTCTATGCAAAATGCACACACAGTAAGCTGCGAAAAAATCCTTAATATGTGTGTGTTTTATTATCAGAAACCGAGGAAAAACGTGTATTATTTCAAAAATCACACTATTTATTCAAGAAATCACTACATTAATTAATAACCATTACTGTCTTTGTACAGTGAAACTATGCAAGAAATCACAAAACGTATACATTTATGACATTAAATAAACTAAAACATACAACATAACAACAAGAAGCGTCTGCATTATCGAAAATAACATTTACCATCGTGTTACCGCTATTTGATCTCCATGACAATTAGCAAAGTCCAAGAAATACACACAATTGTACCAAACACGTGGTCAACATGAAGGAATGTTAACACACTTTCAATGAGGAACAATCATGTGCTGTCTTGTTGTTACGTAAGTAAGTGTTGTTACGTAAGTAAGTGTTCGCCAAGAATGTGAAACAGCTTGTTTAGTACTCATGTTATGTTTTTTCAAAATTAGTTATAAAAATAGTGAGACTGCCGAAGTAAATTTAATTTGCAAATAACATGCTGTCTAGTACATATATGCAATTAACTGATAATATCTTACATACAGTTATACAATCATATTCAATTATTCTAGGTCAGTTGTAAGTTAAGTCAAACACACCAATTTGCATTAATTTTACAATACCCGTAATTCATTTAAAAAATAAATATTACTACATATAATACTGCAGCGATTTTTTTACTGTGATGTCAGTGAAATTCTAGCATGAACTTACTGGATTTTACTGTGATGTCAGTGAAATTCTAGCATGAACTTACTGGATTTTACTGTGATGTCAGTGAAATTCTAGCATGAACTTACTGGATTTTACTGTGATGTCAGTGAAATTCTAGCATGAACTTACTGGATTTTACTGTGATGTCAGTGAAATTCTAGCATGAACTTACTGGATTTTACTGTGATGTCAGTGAAATTCTAGCATGAACTTACTGGATTTTACTGTGATGTCAGTGAAATTCTAGCATGAACTTACTGGATTTTACTGTGATGTCAGTGAAATTCTAGCATGAACTTACTGGATTTTACAATTTGCAAAACATTTTGAGGGGCATGTTTAATATTAAGTAACTATGAATGTCTACATTGATAAAATCACAATAAGTTTTGAAGATGCTCAGAAATAAATACTGAATGATAGTGACGAATTATCAAATAAACCCAGTAGGCGGAAAGTGCTGTCCTGGATTAGCTTGTGCGGATTGCACGGCTTATCTGGGACGACACTTTACGCACATGCCATTAAGCCTGGTTTCCCAAGACATGCCTCATATATATAGATCTATTTTATTTTCAGACTATTATTTAAATTACATAACAAAGTTGGCAAAATAAAACACTTACTTTGCAGACAGGACGAATGGAAAGTCAGTTGGAAGTATTGCTTGCAACACGTCTTCACCTGAGGAACGTAACATGTTTTAAATCACATAATCACATACAAGTACATGCACAAATAATAATAAACACGAGCTGTTTGTAAAACAGTTATGCCCAATCTTTAAGATATTAAGTTCGGTAATTATTACTATCATTACTTAGATTATATATCTCACTATTTCATTTATTTTTTGCTATTTCACTTCGGGTCTAATTCCGTGAGTTGTACATGATTTATTTCATTGTCTGTTTTTTCATTTGTTTCAAATATCCTGATTTTTCCAGGCAAGGAATTGCTTTCACACTTTCACACAAATCAAGGATTTCAGTAGATCTTGAAAACCAATCACCCCTGACTTGAAATTTCAAGAGGTCAAAATGACAATTTCCGGAGTTAAAATACAGAAGTCACAGAAATTTTGTTTTACATATTTGTAAATGGTAAAAAGTGATAATTAAGGTTAAGAAATTAAAAATTTGCAAAAAATGATCATAAGTTTAATATAAAATATAATTTTCCGGACTAAGTGCTTTTGAAGTTGGCTAATGGAAAACAAGGTATCAACAATCATGAAAGGCAGATAATTTGCCTGCGTCAAAATGCAGAATTCAGGCATGTCGTGGGAAAATCAGGCTAAATGCATGTGCTTAAAGTGTCGTCCCGGATCAGTCTGTGCAGTCTGCACAGGCTAATCCGGGATGACGCTTTCCGCCTAGTGGATTTATGTTTAGAAGAGACTTTCTTGAAACAGAAAATACCATAAAAGCGGAAAGTGTCGTCCTGGATTAGCCTGTGCAGACTGCACAGGCTAATCCGGGACGACACTTTACGCACATGCATTAAGCCCGGGTTTCCCCAGTACCTGTGCTTCAACTGCCGTGAACAGAATGGAGACGGGGAACATCTCCGAGAGGGACTCTCGTGTTTGGACGAACTCGGAGAATATCCCCACGTTGAAGGAGGCGAACACTGGCCTGTGGTCACTGCTGAGTATGGCGTCAGAACAGCCTGAAATAAGCATCACAGTGACAATGATAGTTATAATCATAATATTAACGGCATGTGGAAATATAAAATAACAAGATTCTGTGTTTGATAAACACACATGCCCCCGGTTGGTGCTGGGTAGCCCATTTCTTAGTCCAAATTAGTTCAAGGCCAAGGTCAAAGTAAAGTTGGGTGATGTGGGTGGATTGGGGATGGTCATAAGCAACAACTGAGTAAGTATCAAAGTGTTGTAGTAAGCGGTGTTGGTGCTAGACAAAGTGGTAAAATCTACTGAGCCTTGTCATGGACGGAAGGACAGACGGATGGATGGACGGACAGGACGATCACTATATGCCTCCTGCATCAAGATGCTGGGGCATAAAAATAAAATTCTATCAAAAACACATTTTCTTTAGCATTACACATACCAATAAATATTCAATGCAACGATTGTTACATAAGCATGCATATGAAATCAGAATGATTTATGTTGACGTAATATCTGTTTCACCTTGTTTTTTACATTATGACTGTGAGGTGAAAACTTTTAATATCCATAAGGAAAATGGCATCAGTGCAAATAAATTACTTATATCAGTTTTTTTATTATTATTTTGGTTTTGTTATAAATTTAATTTTTTGCATCAAAAAAAAAAATAGGTCGGCGGATCAGAGAAACTAAAAATCAAAAAATTCTGGCCAAATGAAAGCCTACTGGAAGCACTAATTAAAGGGACTATGTCAACTAAAAATTGGCGTCCTATTGCACTATAAATTATATTATTTGATAGAATTGCGATTTATTAAGACATGTGCTTTAAATACATAACAATAATACAATACACAATAAGATACTTGATAAAAACAAATTAGCAAAAAAAATCTCAAAAAATTAAAACCCAAAGTGGGTATCAAACTCACGACTCAGGAGCCATACGAAGAAATGACAGCAGACAGCACTTTAACCAACTGCGCTATCATGCTAGGTAAGGAGTCGTGTGTAAACTATGGTTATACAAAATGCTCACAATTCTGACGTAAAAATGTAAAGAGGAAAACGGCCAAACAAACACAACCAATATTATAATTTGATTTTTATCCCAGAATTTTTATACTCTTCTTACATTCTATATACCCTGTTTTAACCGTTACTATATGTCAGTATTAATACCTAAATTTCAGATTTTTTTTAAGAAATTGCCCCTGTGGGGTCCTTTTCGATGACATAGTCCTTTTAAGCAGGTGCGGGTCATTTTGATGAAACTGGCACCAATTATGAAGATTGTAACAACAGCCTTAGTAAAACTGATATTATTTAGCAGATAACGTTAACAGTTATAAAGAAAACCAAACAGTCCAGTTTAATCAAAGCAATTCAAAATGAATTCCCACAAAAATCCACATAATACCAAGAGGACATGTTAAACTTGAGATTGTTTGCTAAATGTACAGTCTCCCATTATTATTGTGTCACTTAAGGCCATCCTACAAAATATGATTGTTTGTGGTAACGCGATCCAGAAGTTTCAGGGTGGGTAGGAAGGTCGATTTGTATTTTATTTTATTAGTTTTTAATGTTTTTTTGTTTTGTTTTTATGTTGGTGGGAACACATGAGGACGACGCTTAAGACACAAACCATATTGCATTCACACAAAATACATGTACAAATGCAAATTACATTGCTTATTGTATGCCTGTGGCATCTGGGCATCAGGTTACTAACAATGTTCTAAATTCAGCTCTATTTCTTCAAATATTTAGTATTAGATATTCTATTAGATATTTCTCAAAAAAACTTTAATACCAGAAAGAATACACCGGAAAGAAAAAACAAAACCCCAAATTTTGCAGAAAAAAAAAAAAGCTTTATGGAAGCCTAAACAAAACGTGCGATTGGCCCAATTTCTTGAGTCGGTTGTGTTACCACCAATGTCTGTTATGGAAGCCTATACAAACGTGTGTTTGGTCCAATGTGTGTTGGGCCCAATTTCTGGAGTCGGTTGCGTTACCACGAATGTATGTTATGGAAGCCTAAACAAAATGCGTGTTTGGCCCAATTTCTTGAGTCGGTTGCGTTACCACGAATGTCTGTTATGGAAGCCTATACAAAATGCGTGTTGGGCCCAATTTCTTGAGTCGGTTGCGTTACCACGAATGTCTGTTATGGAAGCCTATACAAAATGTGTGCTGGGCCCAATTTCTTGAGTCGGTTGCGTTACCACGAATGTCTGTTATGGAAGCCTATACAAAATGTGTGTTGGCCCAATTTCTTGAGTCGGTTGTGTTACCACGAATGTCTGTTATGGAAGCCTATACAAAATGTGTGTTGGGCCCAATTTCTTGAGTCATTTGCATTACCACGAATGTCTGTTAATAATCAGAACAGAACCATGATTATAAATATCTGAATACTCTTCAATTGGAGATTTGACAATAAGGCAGACGGATTACCGCCCATACATGTATAAGTACACATTCCTCAACTCTGTTCAGCTTGAAGTTTCAATGGCTCTATGCTTTTTTTTCCGGTCCCAGACACTTCGAGCCATAGGGAATCGACTGTAGTAGTCATACTGCAGATTATTTTTATGAGATGATCAGATTTTTGGGGTCGTATTCCAGAAACATCTTAAGTTAAATCTTATCCTTAGCCTTAAAATCATAATTTTTCTTTAGCATTTTATTCCATATATACATGAATTCTGCTAAATGTTCATTAATTATCAACTTACTAAACTGTAATTGGACTCATTAATTTGTATGTAGTTCTAAAAATATTTCCTTACAAAAATTGGAACTTAAGTGAAAATATTTTAAGATTAACTTACGATGTTTCTGGAATATGGCCCCTGTATTACATGGGTTGTATATGAAACAGGTACATACCATATGCTACATTTTCTACAAAGGTTCCAGGATAGGACTTCCACAGCACTCGATCACAGTAAGATGGGGCGTTGATTCGCACCTGTATAAAAATACAACATAATTGTGCAAGAGGTCCGTGATGGCCCTGTATTGCTCACCTGAGAAAGGGTCACTGCAAGACTATACAAACGTGGTAATGTTTAACTGGAATATACTGTAAATGTGATGCAGATGAAGATGCAGTGAGGCAGTCAAAACAATAATTTCTATGCATTTATTTGTGTTCATTGAATTCTGGCCAGAAGTTAATGAGAAATAGCCCAGATGAGAAAACAGGACAAACGGATGGAAGAACAGACAGACAGACAAGGTGTGGACTACATGCTCCTCTCAATTTTTTGGGAATCATGAAAACATATATTTTTTACAATTAACAACAACAAAAAACAATAAAACAAGGTTTTGACACCCATATATATTATATACAATCTGAAAGTTACCCCCGTTGTCTTGACTTTCTTCCAGGCATATTTGTTACCAGGAACATTTCTTTCCAGTCGATATGTTGGCAAAAACGTAACTTCAGCTTCCTCTGTCAACAAAGTAACATACCATATTTATATTTGTATTCTGGATTTTAATGCTATACAAATATTGTTTTTATATAGGAACATTACATGATATAACATACTACAAAGACAATAATTTCCATAGCAAAGCTTTCTTCTGTTTTATGTTGATATCTAAATAAAAAAATATATAAAAATCCTGAAGAATGTCATACTAAACTTTGATAGTCATATACCTATACTTAATTTTGATAGTTAAATAAAATACTAATTTTTAAATATTAATTCTATTAATTCTTACAGAAAATATAAGACATTATGTTTGTTGATATTAAAGCCACACAATGGTGAAAGTGGTCATATTCAGAATGAACAAACAATTCAAATGGTCATCTTATTGCCTGTCTTAGCATGTGTTTAAATTGCTATGTAACCCTTGAAAGGAGCCTTCGTTTTCTGGATACTGTTTATTGCAAACAAACCACTGATCCTCCAAGAAAAACTGTTTACAAATACAAGCTTTATTTTCTTGCCGAATATCGTGGCAACGTGAAGGACATCGGACTTTTAACCGTTTACATTTGGCAATATGCATGATATTCTTCACAAAACACAAGGAACATTTGATAGTTTCCTAGTGTTCAAAATGTGAACACAAAATGGAATTGAAATATGTTCAAATACCACATATTTGATAGAAATGTTTAGAATTTGTTCTTTTATGATGCTTTATTGTATGTGTGTGTTATTTCTGAATTCAATTGTAAATGTTTAGTTTCATGCACATTTAACACCTCGTTATTGCCTTTAGGAATACTCATACTTACGGAAGATATATGCCATATTGTTTGATGGAATACTGAGCATCGGTACTTGTTACTACAGAAGCTATATTAAATTTTGTTTGCTGATAAATATAGGATCTGACACGAGTTGTCATTTCATACCATACTTTATTAAACGAGTTCAGGAATTTTGTTAGTAAGCGAGCCTTTGGCGAGCTTACTAACGAATTTCCTGGACGAGTTTAATAAAATATGGTATGAAATGACAACGAGTGTCAGATCTATTTTATATATGCTTTTAAACGAAAAAAAAATGTATAATTTTACCAAAACATGTTGATAAATCCTAAAAGTATTGTATTGGCATGACATCATTCATGTTGACGACGTCATTTCACCAAAATAACATCATGCGATTGATCAGTCAAAGAATATGTAGCCAATGAAAATGCTCAAAATGTTATCTTACACATGTGTAAGATTGAAATATTCGTAATGGTTGTATTACACGGGAGACAAGGTATAGCATGTGATAAACAAGAGTTGTCTGAGGACAGCACGCTCAACTTTTCTTGTGCTTGTCAGAGTTACTGGCATTTTTTTTCTACAACATGAAACATGGAAATTCCACGAAAACCAAATTTTTGAAACCAAACGCATTTAAGTCAGCACAACAATAAAAATTTTAGTAATGGTAAACTTGACCTTGACCCCACCCACCCCATATGCAATCCCAATCAAGGTCTCAATATAAGGTACCTATGTATTAAGTTTCATTAAAATATCTCAATGCGTACTTAAGTTAATGAGCGGAAACTATTTTTTTATTTTTAGTAACAGTGACCTTGACTCCACCCACCCCATATGCAATCCCACGCGAGATCTGGATATAAGGTATCTATGTAAAAAGTTTCATTAAAATATCTCAATGCATTCTCAAGTTGTTGAGCGGAAACTGTTTTTCTATTTAAGTAACAGTGACCTTGACCTTGACCCTTTATGCAATCGCAAGCGAGGTCTCAATATAAGGCATGTATGTATCAAGTTTCATTAAAATATCTCAATGCATTCTCAAGCTATTGAGCGGAAACAGTTTGTCTATTTTTAATAAGTGACCTTGACCCCACCCACCCCATATG
The DNA here is from genome assembly GCA_027627225.1 of Congeria kusceri. Taxonomy (NCBI): domain Eukaryota; kingdom Metazoa; phylum Mollusca; class Bivalvia; order Myida; family Dreissenidae; genus Congeria; species Congeria kusceri. The sequence continues at coordinate 26,579,501 of CM051029.1, forward strand.
CAATCCCAAGCGAGGTCTCGATATAAGGTATGCATGTATAAAGTTTCATAAAAATATCTCAATGCATTCTCAAGTTATTGAGCGGCAACTATTTTTCTATTTCTAGTAAGTGACCTTTGCCCCACCCACCCCATGCGCAATCCCACGCGGGTCTCGATATAAGGTACCTATGCATTAAGTTTCATTAAAATATCTCAATGCGTTCTCCAGTTATTTAGCAGAAACCATTTTTCTATTTTTAGTAACAGTGACCTTGACCCCACCCATCCCATATGCAATCCCAAGCGAGGTCTCAATATAAGGTATCTATGTATAAAGTTTCATTAAAATATCTCAATGCATTCTCAAGTTATTGAGCAGAAACCGTTTTTTTATTTTAGTAACAAAGACCTTGACCCTATACGCAATCCCAAGTGAGGTCTAGATATAAGGTATGTATGTATTAAGTTTCATTAAAATATCTCGATGCGTTCTCAAGTTATTGAGCGGAAACCATTTGTCTATTTTTAGTAACAGTGACCTTGACCTACCCAACCCATATGCAATCCCAAGCGAGGTCTCGATATAAGGTATGTATGTATAAAGTTTCATAAAAATATCTCAATGTGTGTTCAAGCTATTGAGTGGAAACCGTTTTTCTATTTTTGGTAACAGTGACTTTGACCTTGACCCACCCACCCCATATGCAATCCCAAGTGAGGTCTCGCTATAAGGTATCTATGTTTGAAGTTTCATTACAATAGCTTAATCCGTTTTCGAGTTAGAGAGCGGAAACAAAAAGTTGAGAAACTAGCTTACCGAAAAACTTGAACCTGTCCATATATCTTATATGTAAAATTTCTAAGCGTAAAAAGGCCCATAATTTTGACAAATTTCAAACTAGAGTTATCAAAATAAAAAAATTGGCCTATGAGTTCATTTTAATATAGGGAATGAGTGTTCTGAGTTTGAATGAAATCCCTCAAGCCATTCCTGAGAAACCAGCTTACCGAAAAACTTTAACCTGTCCACATAGTTGTATGTAAAATTTCTAAGTGTAAAAAAGCCCATAATTTTGACAAATTTCAAACTAGAGCTACCAAACTTGGCCTATAGGTTCATTTTAATGTGGGGAATAAATGTTTCAAGTTTGAATGAAATCCCTCAAGCCATTCCTGAGAAACTAGCTTACCAAAAAACCTTAACCTAGCTCGGACGCCAACGCAGACACCGCGACGCCGGGGCGAGTAGAATAGCTTGCCTTTTCTTAGAAAAGTCAAGCTAAAAACAAACTTGTTCTTTTTGGAAGCCATACAAAATTTTGTTTGTCAACATGATTTTGCAAGTCATATAAAATAATACCTGAACATTTTCATGCAACAACCTTACTAAATTTTGCTGGTTAAATACAGAGTACTCCTACATGTACTTGCAGAAACCATACTGGATTTTGTAAGCCAAAAAACGAGTACATGTTCTTACGGAAGCCGCTGAAAGCAGTTTTCAGTTTCTGCTGTTTCTTCAGCTGGTCTTTCTCCATCAGGAACTGTATGTCCTTCTCATTCACTTTCCTCAGGATCATCTGACAAAAATGTAATTTTCTTAGTTTGAGTTAACAAATTAGAAGAAAATTACTTTCCCTTTACATAACATTATAGTCCGCTAGGTGGCGTCATTAATTTACCTAACATGGTGATAATTGATTTATAGATTTAAGATGCGTCAAGGCAAAACCAGGCTTAATGCATGAGCGTAAAGTGTTGTCCCGGATTAGCCTATGCAGTCCACACAGGCTAATCCAGGACGGCACTTTCCGCTTTTATGGTATTTTCTGTTTCAATGAAGTCTCTTCTAAACATAAATCCACTGTAGGCGGAAAGTGTCGTCCTTAATTAGCCTTTGCGGACTGCACAGGCTAATCCAGGACGACACTTTACGCACATGCATTAAGCCCAGTTTTCCCACGACACGCCTCATATTATTTTTAAGAAGCTAAAATGGGCTATTAAAACATGGATTCAGTGGAAATATATTGCCATGAAAGATATTACGTTGCAATACTATATGGAAATAAACATATCATATTGCAATATAATTTATTTGCAACAGAATTGACCTTACGACAAGATTTGATCGACAGTGCGTTTAGCCATTCAAAAGGCCAGGACTTCATTGTTTGACAGAGATGCCTCGAACACACTATTCTGTGAAGTTGGAATAAGACGTCAAACATAGAATTAACTGTTTTATATGCGGTTTACCATGTAAGATTTAAGAATATTGCAGAGTAATTAGTGCAATAGACACCTGCATACATAACTGCAGCAGCAAAAATTGATTTTACCACAAAACTGTATACTTGTATGTATTTACAAAATTTTCACACAAAAACTGAACTAAATACAGTAAAAATGATCAAAGACACGATCAGTTTTAATGAAAAAGTCATGGAAAAATGCTTATTATACCAAAAGTACTGATAGAATTTAACAAACATACATAAACAACATGAAATGCTCAGTTTTATATGTAAAAAATAACAAAAATCATGTCCATTCTATATTTGATGCTTTATTCTAACCACATAATACAATACAGTGTCTCGTTAAAAGCATTTGTACACTGTGAACAGTGTTCGTAGGAGACTAACCCGAGTAAAGCGTTTAGTCCAATAGGGATTGGTCAATTTCCCATGATGCCTACCTTGACGTCCTCCTCAATTCGGTAGTTGAGATCGCCCAGCCAGAAGACGTGGTGAAACTGGCTGGTAATGTCGAACAACGACAGGTGCTTCTGACCCAGATTCAAAGTCAAGTTCTTGACAATGTCACGGAAATTTTGGTTCCTCCTGAAAACAATTGTCTATATATTTTCGCTAAATTTTCTCTGGCCACTAGTTGTGTAGAAATATTTTTACGAAATTTTCTCTGGCCACTAGTTGTGTAGAAATAGATTGGACAAAAATTTTGCACTAAATACTTATTTCAGAAATCTTCAAAGTCCCATAACTCTATTTAATTATTGAAGCAGAACGTCCTGGTTAATTAAGCTTCCAATAAAGTTTCATTTAATTCTGGCCAGTAAGTGCGTTTAAATAGACTGGACAAGAATTGTGCACTAAATGCTTCTTTCAGAAATCTTAAAAGTCCCTTAACTCTGAGAAAATTCAGTGGAAGTTCGCGAAATTTTATCTGAAATTGTTCTTTTCCACACATTAATTTTACAGGTAATGTCAGGATTTATTTAGTGAATACATTTTGCATCTGATAACATTAATTGTGACGCGTCGTGAGAAAACCGGTCTAAATGCATGTGCGTAAAGTGTCGTCCCCCATTAGCCTGTGCAGTCCGCACAGGCTAATCCAGGACGGCACTTTCTGCTTTTATGGTATTTTCTGTTTCAAGGAAGTCTCTTCTAAACATAACTACACTGTAGGAGGAAAGTGCCGTCCGGATTAGCCTGTGCAGACTTCACAGGCTAATCCGGGATGACACTTAACGCACAAGCATTAAGTCCGGTTTTCCGGTGATAAGTTATAGTATAGTAAAGTTATACTGTCTTTAAGTGATAAGTTATAGTACAGTAAAGTTATACAGTCTGTAAGTGATAAGTTATAGTACAGTAAAGTGATACTGTCTTTAAGTGATAAGTTATAGTACAGTAAAGTGATACTGTCTTTAAGTGATAAGTTATAGTAAAGTAAAGTGATACTGTCTTTAAGTGACAAGTTAAAGTTAGGTGATATTATCTTTATTAGGCATAAAATTAAAAAAACATCACATTACAGGGTTTCCTGCAGGATTTCTTGAAGGCATGTCGGCATCATCGAACCTCCCCGTTCGACACCTAACCCCCTCCCCCCGCCCAAATTTAGCAAATTTCGTTCTGATCTGCCCCCCTTTTGACCCCCCTCCCCGAAATTGGCCGCTCCTTTTGACCCCCACTTTCCTGAAATCGGCCATAACGCTCGACCCCCATCTGTCTGTAATAGGCCGCATCGCTCGACCCCATTTTATTTATTTACCTCAATTCGGAATGACCGGGTTTTTCTTAATTTAATAAAAACGTGTTGACCTTTGGAGATATTTTTTATTTATGGAATTAATGTTCCATTATACATAGTATTCAGAATTTTTCAAACTGTACTTTTTCATGATCGCTAGTTGTTTTAAAAACTTTTCTATTTTATTAATTGTTTTCTAATGCGAAAAAAACATCATTCATTATCAGTTATAATACATTCGGAATTAAAAGCCGAAAAATCACCTTAAAAAATTTGTTATTTAATACTTGAATACATGGTTCTTAATTGACATAAAATGCGGTCATGTATTTCCATGTAAAAAGCGTGTTTTGTGAAAAAAGCGCACGAAACTTGTTGCCATGCACAAAGTCGTGAAAAGCGTGCGTGTAATGGTCACGCGCTCAATTGCATAATGTTTATTTGAACAAAATTACGTTCGACGACGTCAAATTGTGTTTTAAATGAGGCTCTATATTACATCATTCGTTTCAATATTTTTTATTGTCAGTTTATGAAATAGATTCGGGAACTACCCCGATAAAATGTAATGGTAAATACAATAATAAAAAAATGTTTTAAAATGCATGTTCACTTTTCCTGACAAGCGCTAGTATTTGTTGTCAAACACTTTTTTATTTGTTAGTAAGGTATAGACTCCGCCTGTAAAGTGGCCGTATTTGATTGGCTAATGAGACTGTTGTGGGCGGGACTACCGGGTAAACGTTTCAGGTACTTGTCAATCACACTGTTGGAAGCGGGACCTAATTGATCAATATGGCGTTCGTTGATGACCCTTCTATTAAAGACCTATGTAATTAAATAAATGGTTTAAGGGTTATCGCTTTGAAAATTAAGGCATGTCGGCGTTATTTAAGCATGTCGGCAAACAACTAACTGCCTTGAAGGCATGTCGGGCCCGACAAGCGAAATAGGCCTGCAGGAAACCCTGCATTATAAGACTAATATTCACATACGATTAAGTTTTTAAAGATAAATTATCATTTATCGTACAACAATAATAAAAGCTTATAGATCTGAGACCCAGAATACTTACAGTATACAATATTTCCCATTCAGAAACAAAAAATTAACAAAAACTGGTTTACATACCGATTACATCTCTCATCCCCAGACGTCAAATGAGTATTGATGAAACAGAACGATGTCCCATTGAAGTAGAAGGAAATTGCCACTGCTCCCTTGTTGCCTAGAAACAAACAATATCCATGGTAACAATAATACTGTTTTAGCAAGACTCCTGTGGCCAAAATAATAAATTGTGTGTTTTGGACAAGGTCTTAAAAAAAGTAAGGTAGGGTCAGGATTGATTTTTTTTAACTGTTTTTTTTTAAAGACACATTTTGGTCAAACAACATTAAAAATTAATCTAACATCTGATGAATATGGATTTCACGGAAAACAATCGTCACTAAAAACGTTAGGGTCGGCTTTTTTCGCTAGGTAGGGTAGGGTTGCCCCGAAACAAAGAATTTTTTTTGGGCCTGACACAAATGCACACTATGAACACCTGCATATACAACAGACCCTAAAACTTAGACAAAATGACCGGGCACTTACCTTAATGCTTGTCATAAAACATATAATTATAAGGCAAGCTTTAGCGAGCCTTATTTTTGTTTTCGGGTCCAACTGAATCAATTTTCTCCTTCCCAGCACCTACCATGTATGCTATTTATCAGTTATGAGTGTTCTGCTCAATTGCATTTTAAAGCACTTTAATTACAGATTTAGCTTATAATTTTATGTTTTATGACAAGCCTCAAACCTAGTAACTCGCTTGCATTTATGCGTACTACCCGAAAAATAGTTTTCTATTTCTTAATCACTTTTGTCTTAAAGACGTTCGCAACAATTTTTTGCAATTTTTTTCCAATTACAGATTTTCTTAAAAATTTGCACAAACATGTGTCAAAATATCCCAAAACTAAAACAGTCTTAAAAAATAGGGGTCACCGGCCTTGTTCCGGAAATATTGGGGTTTAAATACAGTACCTGTCAAAACCCTTGTTTCAGTTTGTGTGGCTAGCAATGTTAAATTATATAAAGCGTTCATATTCAAACAAGGACAGAGATTTTTAAATGCATCTTTTTTGTAAATTTCGTTTGGCAATATACAATTGCAGTTTAATGATAAAACGCACTTTATCTATAGTTACCATTTATAAAATGACTTTTAATGGACGCTTAATGAGGTTAATTATGCATTTAATATGCCTTTGAAAACATCAATAAATAATCAAATATAAGAATATCTTTTGTTCCAAGCGACAGATTTTGTTAAAAAAATGTCATATGCATGTTTCATTGTATACTGAAACTAAAACAGTGTTAAAATAGGGGTCACCGGCCTTTTTACGGAAATATTGGGTTTTGAATACGGTACTTGTCGAAGATCCTTTTTTCAGTTTGGATTTTTATCAATGTTTTAAGTATATAGGAAAGCTTTTTTTCAAACAAGGTTATGGTTCTTTCGACTGGTATGTTTTCACATGTCTTGTTTGGCAATATACAAAACACTCTATTATGTGAAGTTAGAATAAGACATCAAACATATAATGGACATAAAATATTTATTTTTTTTCTATAAAATTGTGCACTTCATGGTATTTAAGTATATTGGTTATATTCTGTCAATGCTTATAGAATAATTTGCTTTTTTCCATAACTCTTTCGTAAAAACTATTATGTCTTTTATCATTTTTACTATACTTCAAACTGGGTCCATGTGTGCATGGACACGGTTTATATTTTATTGTGAATTTTTTTTTAATGCATACGAGTATACAGTTTTGATGCAAAATCAAATTTATTGATGTAATTAAATATGCAGGTGCCTATTGCACTAATTACTCTGCAAAACTGTATAATTACAAATGGTTAACTACATATAAAACATTCGTATAATAATGTAGTTTATTTTATGTTTGACGTCTTATTCTAACTTTACATAATAGTGTGTTACAAGTGTATTATGGTAATAAAAAACGCTTTACCTACAATTACTGTAAATATAATGAATTTGACTGGACATTGAAGTAGGTCAAATGGGTACTAATAATACCTTCTGAAACGTCATTTATTATGCGTCAATAAATTTTGTTCCAAACGACATTTTTTTTTAAATTTTCGCACATACACCAATGTATTCTTACACCAAAACATTAATAAAAAGAATGGGTCACCGAACTTGTTTGGGAAATATTGGACTTTGTAGCCTTTTTCATGTTTCATGTTTACGTAAACAACGCATCAATTGCCAAAATAGAATAGAGATATTTAATGGATCTTTTTTGAACTAATTTGTTTAGCAATAAATTGTATACGTGTGTTTTTGATTATTATAATGCTTTATGAACTTTTAACCATTGACTAGAACTTAATGACTTACACAGATTTATATTTATTTATTGAAATTAGTATAGTGTAACCTATGTACAATAAAGAAATAATGAAGCAAAAGGAGAAATTACCCCAATTATTTTCTTTTTGTTGCGAACGTCTTTAATGCAATACTTGAAAGTTCAAAAACCTAAGTTGCTGATGTCAGTATGATAAACGAACAAGAATTAGTATATTCCCATTTGCTACACAGCAGCTATTAATTTTTTGAAAGTTTCAAGTACGTCACTCCTACATCATTCAGTTGAGTATTAAGTTTACACAGTCACAGTGTATAACTGTACAGTATTTAAGCGAAAACGGAAGTTGCTGGTCTGTATCAGTTTATTTTCAGTTCCATTACAAACCAAATACGCCTTGTGCACAGCAAGAGTTTCTGACAGAAAACTTGCAGCCGGCCGGCTAGCTCAGTTGGTACTACAAATCCGAGGATCGCAGGTTGGATTCCCAGCCCGGCCACATAACTTGTGTGAGGATTGGTCATGAAATTATTTCTACGGCCATTCTCCCCCTACCTCTGATTCAAGTAGGGCAGTTGTCAGTTATGTGCACTTAGTACTGGTAAACCAGCTTACCCAGGAAAAGTGTGAGTAGGTTAACTGACCGCCATTATATGACTGAAATACTGTTGAATACGGCAAAAAATCAAAACAAACAAACAGGAAACTTGCGGTCCGAATGGAGAAGAGTAATTGTAAAGCCATTCAGTGATTTTTTCTCCTCAAAATTTCCTAACTGCCTGTGCCCATTAAATGGCGAACTTCAGCGCTACAAATTTTAAAATAGAAAAGTTTTAAGTTTATTTTTCATGAAATGTGTGATTATTTTGCTTTCTTTAATGATGAATATATTTAAATGTTTCATCTACTAAACATCTTTGACACTGGTGCTGATTCAAATTATCCTTCAATGATTGTATCTTTCTATATACGCACCCAATTGTAAAATACTAATTACTTGGGGGAATACAATTGACAATTTTGGGGGAAAATGGAGGATATTTTATCAGGGGAGACTGCCTTTAAACGGCACTAAAATTAGCAAAAAAATCACTGCCATTCTAATATAATTTGTGTGTGTGTACCTAAAGCTATGCCTGTTTGTGCAGAGCTGCACTGAACTCGGTGAGAAGCACCTTGTGCTTGAGTTATGGTTTCTAAAATGACGGTCCATATCAAGGCAGAAAATGTACAGGCAATTCTAACATAACATAATTTTTATTCTTTCCAACAGATGAAATGTACCTAACATATTTGTTATGCCAGTTTCCACAGAGTCGCGCTGTAATCCGGTGATGTCTGCCTTGTACTCGGGAAAGAGTTTTAAAACAGAAAAATGGTAAAAAAACAGGGGAAGTAATTGTGAGGCTATTCTAACGAACACATTTTTGTGTGACTATCTACATACAAAACATACCTAAAGCGTTTGCTATGCCAGTTCTCACAGAGCTGCGCTGTACTCGGGTGATGTGTGCCTTGTGTTCTGGCTTGCAAAGGATGGCGAGCCGTATGCCCCACAGTGAGCATACCTCTATCAGCTCCATGTCCACCAGAACACATGCTGAAATATGTACCGGGCCATTTATGAAATAATCTTTGATTACTGTTGTTTATTGGCTAATAAACAACGATCTGGAGTTCTGATGAGTAGGAATGAAACCAGGTGGGCTTTAGCCCTAATGGTTTAATATACTTGCATCAGAACGACAAATCCTTGTTTATCTCCTGATAACAATGCTTAATCAAATACTATTTTGATTCTAACAAATACATTTTTGCAATTATAATGGAAACTGCATTTTAGTATGCACTGCCTGCTGACCTCAACTCAGACACAATGTTTTCCTACCTTTCAATGGCCCTGCTGACCCCAACTCAGACACACTGTTTTCCCACCTTTCAATGGCCCTGCTGACCCCAACTCAGACACACTGTTTTCCCACCTTTCAATGGCCCTGCTGACCCCAACTCAGACAACCTTTCAATGGCCCTGCTGACCCCAACTCAGACACACTGTTTTCCTACCTTTCAATGGCCATTCTGACCCCAACTCAGACACACTGTTTTCCCACCTTGCAATGGCCTTGCTGACCCCAACTCAGCCACACTGTTTTCCTACCTTTCAATGGCCCTGCTGACCCCAGCTCAGACACACTGTTTTCCTACCTTTCAATGGCCCTGCTGACCCCAACTCAGACACACTGTTTTCCCACCTTTAAATGGCCCTGCTGACCCCAACTCAGACACACTGTTTTCCTACCTTTCAACGGCCCTGCTGACCCCAACTCAGACACACTGTTTTCCTACCTTGCAATGGCCCTGCTGACCCCAACTCAGACACACTGTTTTCCCACCTTTCAATGGCCCTGCTGACCCCAACTCAGACACACTGTTTTCCTACCTTTCAATGGCCATGCTGACCCCAACTCAGACACACTGTTTTCCTACCTTTCAATGGCCCTGCTGACCCCAACTCAGACACACTGTTTTCCTACCTTGCAACGGCCCTGCTGACCCCAGCTCAGACACACTGTTTTCCTACCTTTCAATGGCCCTGCTGACCCCAACTCAGACACACTGTTTTCCTACCTTGCAATGGCCCTGCTGACCCAACTCAGACACACTGTTTTCCTACCTTTCAATGGCCCTGCTGACCCCAACTCAGTCACACTGTTTTCCTACCTTTCAATGGCCCTGCTGACCCCAGCTCAGACACACTGTTTTCCTACCTTTCAATGGCCCTGCTGACCCCAACTCAGACACACTGTTTTCCTACCTTTCAATGGCCCTGCTGACCCCAACTCAGACACACTGTTTTCCTACCTTTCAATGCCGCTGACCCCAACTCAGACACACTGTTTCCTACCTTTCAATGGGCCTGCTAACCCCAACTCAGACACACTGTTTCCTACCTTTCAATCCCCCTGACCCCAACTCAGACACATTCTTTTCCTACCTTTCAGTCCCGCCTTCAGCTGACTGACCCAGTCCTTCTCTGTGGTGCTCGACTCCTGTGTGCCGACCACGTACACGTCATGGGGGATAACTCCGAGCACCCGGTCCCGCGACGCCCCTGAACCTGTGCACTTGAGCCATGTGCTGAGACTCTGATTGATTGAGGCATCACCTGGGGGGCATTAGAATGCAAGTATGGAAGTAAAGGAATAAGATAATATATACTTGTATTATTATACCTCACGTGACTAGTCCATGTTAAATTTCCATTTACGTATCACCAAACAATTTGTCATGAACACCGTTTTTTTCCCTAAATCAAGGGAGGCCATTGTGTACACAAAATCTCTGCGCTACTTCTGGCGCTGGCAATGATATTGATCAAGAGAGGCATACATCCTGACCTCTAAACACGTACCCATGTTCCATGTTCCAACAAACAGTGATATCTGATCTATCTCAGCCTCTGTCGAGTGCATGTTCTTCATCTGTCGGATCTGCAGACAGAAGTTCTCACGGGCATGTGCGTCCGCAAACGAGTACGTCTGCTTTTTCTTGCCATCGAGTACCACGTCCAGATTGCACTTGTGTTTCGTGCTCTTGATCAGGTGCAGAACTAAAACAACAAGACGTGTTAGAGGAATGTGACGTCAGTCCCCTATCATTATGTTTTTTATTTTAATTTATAAACTAGACATGTGTCCGAAGGACGCGGGTGCCCCCACATTCCGCTAGTTGCCACAAAACCCTATGCAATTACTATACCCAGGTGCTCAAATTCACATGATGATGAATATGTCTCATCGTCGAATACCCACGTGTGATATGCCGTTACATGTAGTATACGTAATGAATCAACCCTGGGTTACCGAGGATGAATATGTCTATACAGTTTCATCACCGTAGCAGTAATACTTTTATAGTTGCATGTGACACAAGCTATACTTGTTGAGTTATGCGCGACACAAAATTCCGATGGACAGAACGGACGGGATGGGATGGACGGACGGAGAAGAGTAAATCTATATGCCCCTGCCCCCTCTGAAAGTGACGGCATAAAAAGAGGAATTTAGCTTCGCCTGACCTAACCCTTCCAAATCCCAAATGTACTCTCTTTTTTTTTTTATCTTAATCAGGTGCAGAACTCAAACAACAAGACGTGTTAGAGGAATGTGACATTAGCCCCCTTTCATTATGTTTTAATTTATCACAAACAGCAATTTAGCTTGGCCTGACCTAACCCTTCCAATATCAAATGTACTCTTGTTTTTTGTTTTTAATCTATCATTTTATCAGGTGCAAAAATAAAACAACACAAATTATAAAATAACTGAGAATCCATGGACACAGATAATTTGTAAATTTTATGGCTAGTCAATTTTAATTTTATGAGAAATTGTTAGTATTTTTTATGATATACTTTTTAAGATGTACAATGTAGTCAGCTTCAAGATTTCTGTGCAAACAATTTATCTGAAACAGCAAAGACTTACTAAGTTTTAAGGTTACTAACTAAAGGTTTAATTTAAATTTATTTGAAAATGACAGATACAGAGAGCATTTAAGATGGCAATTTGCTTCGAAGCATTTATCAGCTGGATTGTTTTTATGCTCCTCCCCAGCTATTGTTTAAGAATTAATTTCCATAAGAATTAATTTCCATGCATGTAGCTTTACAAGTGCTTCACAAGCTGAACAATATCCTCTTGTATGCAAACAAGGTTTACAGTATGTGATATTATGTGCAGTGATTGGATAAAACATTATAATAATTTGATTATCTGTGGAAACAGCCAATAGAAAGCAAGCTTATTTCTGTCATGTGAGAAGGAGCTATAAGCAAGATATGCATACGATTGACATCTGTAGTAACAGCCAATAGAAAGCAAGCTTACTTCTGTCATGTGAGAAGGAGCTATAAGCAAGATATGCATACGATTGACATCTGTAGTAACAGCCAATAGAAAGCAAGCTTATTTCTGTCATGTGAGAAGGAGCTATAAGCAAGATATGCATACGATTGACATCTGTAGTAACAGCCAATAGAAATCAAGCTTACTTCTGTCATGTAAGAAGGAGCTATAAGCAAGATATGCATACGATTGACATCTGTAGTAACAGCCAATAGAAAGCAAGCTTACTTCTGTCATGTAAGAAGGAGCTATAAGCAAGATATGCATACGATTGACATCTGTAGTAACAGCCAATAGAAAGCAAGCTTACTTCTGTCATGTAAGAAGGAGCTATAAGCAAGATATGCATACGATTGACATCTGTAGTAACAGCCAATAGAAATCAAGCTTACTTCTGTCATGTAAGAAGGAGCTATAAGCAAGATATGCATACGATTGACATCTGTAGTAACAGCCACTAGAAAGCAAGCTTACTTCTGTCATGTAAGAAGGAGCTATGAGTGAGATTAGCAAATGATTGACAGTTGTGTTAACAGCCAATAGAAATCAAGCTTACTTCTGTCATGTTAGAAGGAGCTATAAGCAAGATATGCATACGATTGACATCTGTAGTAACAGCCAATAGAAATCAAGCTTACTTCTGTCATGTTAGAAGGAGCTATGAGTGAGATTAGCAAATGATTGACAGTTGTGTTAACAGCCAATAGAAATCAAGCTTACTTCTGTCATGTAAGAAGGAGCTATAAGCAAGATATGCATACGATTGACATCTGTAGTAACAGCCAATAGAAATCAAGCTTACTTCTGTCATGTGAGAAGGAGCTATAAGCAAGATATGCATACGATTGACATCTGTAGTAACAGCCAATAGAAAGCAAGCTTACTTCTGTCATGTAAGAAGGAGCTATGAGTGAGATTAGCAAATGATTGACAGTTGTGTTAACAGCCAATAGAAATCAAGCTTACTTCTGTCATGTTAGAAGGAGCTATGAGTGAGATTAGCATATTATTGACAGTTGTGTTAACAGCCAATAGAAAACAAGCTTATTTCTGTCATGTGAGAAGGAGCTATGAGCAAGATTAGCATATGATTGATATCTGTGGAAGCAGCCAATAGAAGGCAAGCTTAATACTATTTGCATATGATTGACATCTGTAGTAACAGCCAATAGAAATCAAGCTTACTTCTGTCATGTGAGAAGGAGCTCTGTGCTAGATTCTCCTTGCCGGTGAGCTTGAGGACGGAGTACTTTCCAGTTTGTAGGTCAACGTTCAGAGTAATCTTCGACATTGCTTTACCGCCGTGCTTGATTTTTTTAACCTGTTATTGACAAAGAAGAAAATTAACAATAAACTGGACATATACAATTGTTATGTTTGATTTGTAAATAGAGATATGAGATACATGTAACAGTAACAAGATCATTTTCTTAATATTTTTTGGTGCAGAGTTTTAACCACCATTTCCAACAAATACTGCTTTCTTTCCCTATGCATTTTATGTAACAGACTATAGATCATAAAGATGATCTTTGGAGCAGCCTAATATATAACTGATATTAAAATATTTAATATTCAACATCTGTATATCTAGCTGAAAACACTGTCAAACTTTGATGTGAAAAGTGAAAACTTTTGTAGATCCTAGTAAAGTTATTGTTGACTTCCAACATTGTTACCGATCCCGATTCTTCTGTACACCACCAAATAGGTCCAACATCAGTATAAGTCAACATATTAGAATCATAATCTATTTAAGTCAAAGAATCAAAATGAAAAGTCCAGAAAATCACCCAACAAAACATTTTTGAACCCATTTTTGTCAGTTTTTTTAAATACTTCACAATATGTAATACGAGCTCAAAGCCTTGGCTTATCTTCACAAACCTCAAATTTGCTCTGTGGAATGTATGGTCGGTATTTTGAGGTGAGGAATGGACCGCTGTTAATTCCCCTGCTGTCCATTTCTGCAGTATTGTGGCAGTCGAGATACTCGTATTCTGAAGGTATCGTCGTCAGTTGTATAGTCTCCTGGGCCTACAAGAGACATTCAAAACAGTAAATCTATTGTTTCCCTTTTTTTTTTTACAGATATAGAGAATACTAGGTTAGTTTCGAATAAAGATAAGTTTATTTAGCGAGGCTTAGAAAACTTGAACCACGAGACTTGGCGAGAGCTTCACTTTTTCGTGCTGAGCAAAATAAACTTATTCTTATTCAACACTTAGTTAGTATTCTATTTATCCCAGCATTTTCTGTCTTTGTTTTGAAAATAAATGGAAGAAAACGCACTATTACGAAAGGCATAAAATGACCTCACAAAAATTAACGACATGACGTCATTATACTGCGGGTGTTTGCTTTACACAGTGTGTAAATATAGCTACGTTATTCCATTAGGGTTTATTTTGTCAATGCATGCCTGATGACGGGATACATTTATTTTCCTAGTCAATAGATTTGTGGGGGTCAAGGGCATCCCCCTACGCACTGTACATTATACATTTAATGTGTGTATAATGTTACATTTATAATGTTAAAAAGTGTTTTCGACGATATAGAACAAGTATTATATAATGGTATAAAGAAGAACTATTTTAAATCACACAGCACATAGTTCTACATGAAAAGAGGTAACACAATTTCCCATTCTTTACTAGTAGGTGAATTGTTAAAGGAATTTCTTTCTTTCAGAACATTATAATGCACAGAAGAAAAAAAAAATTTGCCGCCTTAAAGGGGCTTATCAGCGGCTAAAGGGGCGTATCAGCGGCTAAAGGGGCGTATCAGCGGCTAATACGGTATAATATTTTCAAAAATTAAGTTCTATTTTATAAAGTATTCATTAAATGATTGCACCTTATGTCTCGTGTTTATAAAGTAACGGTAAAATAGTTTTTCATATAATTGTAAAAAGGTTGTCGGAGGGTGGGGGTGGGGGGGAAGTGTAGGGAAGTTTCCATTCAATTGTGCGATTTGGTAGGCGTGAGTTCAGATCCAGCTGGAACCACGCATCAAAAAAAATTATTTTGAAATTGTATATAATATTTTCTCATCGGTTCTCATCAAGATATTATTGCTACTAGAAAACTGTATTTGTGAACAATGGGAATATGTCTTCTTTTACTATATATCTTTATTTATGGGAAACACCCTTTAACGGTAGGTATTGTTTGATTTATTTTACATCAGTAGATTTTGTAGTCGTGGACTGAAGAACTTAAACTATGATTGCACAATCTAGCCAACAACCAACTTGTTTTCAGTTTTTTATGGTCTAAACACACAACAGAGTAGAGCCTTGTTAACAAGGGCTAAATGACTTGAAATATTTTGATATTTTATGTTAACAACCAATTGCATAACTCAAAATATGACAAGACACTCAAGTAAACATTTGACCTATTAGTTTTAATGGGAAGAAGTTTAAATTAATTCCCAGTGAAAATTTGTTTGATAAAGTTTGGAATGTCATGTAACTGCAAGATAATGTTCATAATACAGAAAAAAATGTGTTGTTAAGAAAAACTGTTTGTACATACAAGTACATGTACAGTAGAAAAGCATGTACATGTACAAAATTAATGGTTTCAATTTTATGTATTATGTTAGACACGATTAAAACCTGATTAAATCAAAACTAAATTGCAATAGTTGACCTGTATTTTATTTTGTCTTATGATCTACTGGGATAAATTGGTCAATTTTGCAAAGTAGAACAATTTTATAATAACCGCAAGTATTTACCTGTGTACATTTTTAGGTAACCGTGACAATTTGGCGAGTACTTTATGAAGATAAAGCATGTCAGGTTGTTTATAAGGCTGAAGTTGCTGACGTTTCCCAGCAATTCAGTTTTACATAAACGATAATAAATACAAGTAAGGCTAGCACAAAATCCTACCTCAGTCTGAATGTTCAGTAC
Source organism: Congeria kusceri (assembly GCA_027627225.1). Lineage (NCBI taxonomy): Eukaryota > Metazoa > Mollusca > Bivalvia > Myida > Dreissenidae > Congeria > Congeria kusceri. Next base: position 26,595,717 of record CM051029.1, read on the forward strand.
TTTGGTCCTCACTCGGGACATCTGTTCCAGTAGGGTTGGCAGTCCTGAACCAGTCAGCTAAAATATAACACGCCGGGAACCAGTGAATGAAAATAGAACAAATAATCTGTCAACTAAATTATTACAAGCTGGGAACCTATGAATTAAAATGGAACAAATAACCTATTAGCTAAAATATAACAATCTGGGAAACAGTTAAAGACAAGATTCTGTGTTTGATAAACACACATACCCCTGGTTGGTGCTGGATAGCCCATTTCTTAGTCCAAATTAGGTCAAGGTCAAAGTGAGGTTGGGTGATATGGGTGGATAGGGAATGGTCATAAGCACCAACTGTGTAAGTATCCAAGTGTTGTAGTAAGCGGTGTTGGTGCTAGAAGAAACAGTAAAATCTACTTAACCTTGTCACGGACGGAAGGACGTCGGGACAGACGGACCAGACGATCACTATATCCCTCCCGCATAAGATGCCGGGGGCATAATAAAAAATAAGGATGGAGACAACTTTAACAGACATCCTTTGGAATCTAATGTAGGGTGTTTTCAAAGTGCTTTGAATCTGACATAGTGTATACCTTGTGTTTTAAATCTAATGTGTAAGTATTGTTAACATTCAAGTCGGGGATTTATCCCTTCATGCTCACCTTGTGTTTGGAATCTAAAGTGGAGTGTTTTCTGTCACCAATCCTCATTAACTCATGTACAGTGTCAATGTTTCTCATGAACTTGTCTAATTCTCTGAAAAATATAAAAGAAGGTGCTAATATTTGTGAATACACTTGAAGCATAGCAGATACTTTTAAACTTTTAAATATATAGTATCATACACTCATAACTGATAAAGGTTCAAATCTACTTTTAAATTCAGAAAATAATCAAATTATTTTTCTATTCTGAATCCTTACAATGTTAATCCTACAAGCCTTGTTAATCTTAAAAGACGCAGTCCATAGAATATAATTCAAAGCGTCTTTAATTGGCATTAGTTCTAATGCACTTCAATGACGTTTATTCAACTGAAAACTGTTTATTATTTAAGAAATGCATTTAATAATGTCAACGTTAGAAAACGCTTGGTACGCACAGAACATACACTAATGTACATGCCGATTATACTCCAGAGGCATCACCAGCTATCGCAGACAGAAACTATACGATAGAAATTACTTTATTATTTTACCAATTTTAATGCAGTTTTTGTATTGTGATCAATAATATGTTCATTACAAACGATTTCTGCAAAGTTTTATTTTATTAACATATTTATGGACTGCTGCTTTAAATATAGTCTTAGGCAATGAAAGTCAAAGGTAGTGATGGGTCAATTATCGGAAAAAATCAATAAGCGGCGTATAATTTTTTTTTACAGTTATAACATCTGATTTGACGCGCCAAATACGGACTGTGATGTGAGTTCTGTAATTTAGACCAAATCATTCTGAATTATTTTCCAGTTTCAGGGGTCTCGATCTCAGTATTTTGATGCCGAAATTCGGCATCATTCCCCCAACGAAAAAGTATATATTTTTCCCCCATTTCAGACCAAAATTCACCCTAAATGAAATGCCATCGAATTTGTTTTCGTTTTGTTTATGGGAGTAATTTTCGGGGATCAAATTTACTTAAGCACCGTTACAAACGGTTAACAACAAAATCAGAAGAACAACACGTGGTCATATTAAATGATCGTTTTGACTTGTCTGGTTCCCAATTATTTGTGCTTTCATAATAAAACTTCATTTATATACAATTAACTGCTAGCTTATTTGCTGGGAACCGTAATTTCTGTTTTGGGAAAATGGCTTCTGCTTAAAAGTTATCAAAACAGGTGAAGCAAAAAGGCACAAGTACCGTGTCTTACTGTCGAAAACACAGTTTATTACTGTAGTAGAATTAGTATAAGTAGTTTAACAAAATTAAGGTTAAAAATAAGTTAAAAAACGTTAATTTTAAAAAATCGGAAGTGAAAAACTTTTAAATTGCATGAAAAATTATCTGTTCCACCTTATAATGGTCAAGTGGTAGACCATAAATGGTTAAAATTTGTCTAGTTAATATAATATTCAATTTATTGGCAATTTTCATGAATAAAGTTGTTAGGTAAAGAGTTAGACTAGATAAAGTGATTTGAAAAACATATTTAATATTTTTTATTGTTGACTCATTTGCTAAGTCGAAATTTCCCCTTTTGTGTAAAACGACGCTAAAATTCCCCCACCTGAGGGTACAGGTACTCTTCCGCCAAACCAGAGAGAGACCCCTGAGTTTTTACTGTTTGTCCATGTTGAATTTAGTTGTTCTATAGGCTTTCTTGTTTTATATGTTCAAATTGATAAGCAACTGTTTAGAAAATAAAACTGCTTTTATTGGACTTCTAATTGTTTATTTGTTCACATTTATTATTGATGCACAATAGAAACGCACATGCATCTATGCAGAAGTAAATTTTCAACGTTAAATGAATAGAAAAATGTATAGTATGAATAACATTTGAAATAGATTATAATTGGCAAAAATCGCATCGGAAGCGATTCCAACCAGATGATCGATTGCATTTTCGAACCAATGTCCCAACACTAGTCAAAGGCCAGTGGTAACAACATGGTCAGCATTGTAAATGAACCCTACGATTGAGTACTTTCGTAGTTCAGTGTGTTTTTTTCACCTTTGAGCGAAAGGTGGCAGGGCCCTTCAGATAAGGAATGTTACGGCAAAAGAGGAACTCTTTTTTAGAAAAGCTTAATTACAGGTTTATGTTCTACTTTGTTATAAAACAATAAATTGCTTTGCTTCAAATGATAACTTAAATTATACACTAACTTGGTTTGATGAAAAATAGCTGGGATTGTTTACGAAAATTTCTCTATCTTAAGTCAATTTTTGTCCGATTTTGGTCAATTTTCTTTGAAAATAAAGCTTACCTTCTGAGGGGAATTTGAAGGTAAATATAGGGGGAAAATATATACCTTTAAAGCAGGGAAATTCGGCCCCAAATTGGCCCTAAAAAAACACTGTAATCATGGAGTCAGATGGGGGCAGAGTTAGCACTGTTGAAACCACATGTTTCTCGTTCTTTGCTTACATTTGGAAATTTATTGAAAATGATTACAAATGCTGAATCTGTGAACATTATTATTTTGACCATCACAATAATATGGGTACCTTCTAAGTCCATCGGCTGTAGACTCGAGTAACTGTGTAAACTCGTGCAACTCTGAATCCCCGGAGTTCAATGACGCTGAATCCTTCGACACCCCGTGGTCTACGTAGTCTTTCAACGCTTGCATGAACTTTGCATCGCATCTGCAATTTTAACAATTAAAGCTTAAAAACAAATTCATACAACAAAGAAAGCATTCAAATGCTTTTGTTTTTAAAAGAACGGGCTCGAACATCCCTTAATGAGTCAGGCAAACAAGGGGCAATATACCCTTGGTTTAACAATGGTCAACCACATATAGGTAACAGGAGCAGGTACAGAATTTCGAGTTAGAGGGGGGGCGGATTGTATATTCCGTTCGTATTAAGGATTTTCCAACATAGAAATTATAAAATGCCTTTCATGAATCAGAAACAGTTTTCAGTCAAATTAACGTCAATAACATTCATTAGAACTAATGCCAATTTAAATTGTATTTAATTATATTCTATAGACTGCGGCTTTAAGTGAACGCAAGGTTTAAAAATGTAGATTTCGGACATTTTTTAAGGGGGCTTACGCCGCTGCAGCCCCCTTCTAAATCTGCCTATATATAATGCAATTTATATCATTAGTTAAAATGGGCACATACTTATGCATGAAGATAGATGAACAGATACCTTATTATTTTCAATTTGCAACTGCACCTAAGTATAATCCAACATGTATATTATTAAGTATCATGTTCTTTGATAAAAATAATATTTACTTTGCTACAAATGTCTGAATGTTTGTGAAGTATCTTTTTCTAGTTTTTCTCAATAATGCTGTTCATAATTATTTGTTCATAAATTGTTAACAATGTAAACATGTTTGGTACGCCAGGATCTGGTTGAAATGCAGAAATAGCATTACATTATAGCAAAAAAGGCTACATTTAAAGAGACATGACAGAAATAACATGGTGTCATTGCTAATACACAAAAACAATTACATTTAAAATGTTACAGTTGTTAATATGTTAAATTCTAAATCTTGTACACACTGTGAAAGATCAAGTTGTGCGAATCTTTTCTGGAGATCTAGTTTGTCTGCTTCTGTATGGCCGTTGGATTTCCGCTCATTTGGACCCGAAGTTGGGCTTTTCATTGGCGGCAGTTCCTCAAAGTCTTCATCTTCATCATCATCGTCATCCTCATCATCTGAAATGCATTTCATATATTGATACTTAATATGGACGACTCATTAATATTACCGTTATTGTCATCCTAATTGTTTAAGTTGTCATCATCATCACAATACAGAAGATCGTTGATGTCACAGCACAACAAATTAATTGGTATTTGCCACCATCATCGTCTGTCTCATCATTAATGTCTTTGATACTGTCATCATCATCATTATCATCATCATCATCATCATCACCACCACCATCATCATCACAATCATAAACATCATAATCACCACCAACACCATCACCACTACCATCATAAATGTCTATACATCATATGTGAACAAAAACCCTATAAAAATGTGACTAGAAAACACAGAACAACAAAATAAAAATGCCAACAAGAACTAATACCAGATTAACATGACATGATTACGTTTTGGGTGTAACACCCTCTGCGATATTAATATTATCAATATTTAAGAACAATCGTCAACACGACCATTTAGGGACCGATGTAACAGCAACACAATCGGGGCATTTTTTTAGGGTAGGTTGGGTAACCAGAAACAATTTTTTTTTTATGCCTACTGAAAAGAATATATTTTTAGCTCCAGTGACCTAATTATGCTAGTGATCGGAACCATATGAACAAATTAAAATCTCTCTTAACAAAGGATGATCACTTTATAATTTGGTTGAATTTTCCCAGCAGTTTATGGGCAGTTTATGAGGAGATGTTTAAACAGAAGAAATGGATGCACCCACACATGACAGACAAAAAGCCATCACATAAGCTCCCTAGCCTTTGGCCAGTAGAGATAAGAATATGTGAATTTAGACACCGCAATTTCACAGAAAGCCAATACAAAACATCCCCTAATGGTTTAGTAGATATGGTGTCCATCTTGCAACCAGGAGGTTCTGGGTCTGATCCCCACTTAGAGAGTGCACTTAAAATCTTTCCAAAGACACCATGTACTGGTTCTACCCAGGAAACGGACTCGAGAGTGCTCTATAAGCCTAAGCCTTTCGATGCAATTGAGCTAAAATAAATAGGTTTAAACTAAATTCTAACATCACACGCCCAGAGTTTTCTATAGAAAAAAAGAAAATTAACCGTTGTTAAACTACCAATAAACAACCGGAATAATATTTTAGAAACTGTAAAATATAGTTTGCAGAAAATGTTGTCAGGTCATGTTAGAATCAAAATAATTTTCACAATATCGTTGTTTATTGGCTAATAAACACCAATTTGTCATTATGACGCCCACAAGGTTTAATTGATACGCATCAGAACTCCAAATCATTGTTTATTAGCCAATAAACAACAGTTACTCTAAATCGAAAATTACTTCTTAAACATCACCTACTAGAGAGGTTGACATCTTCTGCTGAACCATCGGGTGGTACCGGGTGGACTAGGGCACATACAAGGCCATTGTTCTCCTGCTTCTTGATGTAGTCTGCGATCAACTCTGTCAGGTCATTGTAACCCTTCTGAATGGTCCCTCCCTCTGACTGGAATAAGTGTAATGTAGCCTCAAACATTTTGTTTTGGAATAAAAACAAAATGAAAGAATAAACGTTCTGGGCCCAGTCGTTCAAAACTTTAACGGCCAATTTAGCTAACAGCCTGTTTACTTTATATGTAAATAACATTTATATTAGACGCAACTTGTTAATCAAACATTTTAAAACTAGAATTGTCACATGAGTGACGGATATACCCCCACAAAACTATGCCATCCATTCGAAAGAAATGGACAGAGAGAGAAGCTTTAATTTGTGAATGGTCACCAGTGTATTTGGAAAAATTTAATTTTAATAGGAGCCATAACTCTGTCAACATTTAGTGGTTTGTAACCAAAGTCGAACTCGACCTGTATTTAATGATGTGGTTTCGTAATTTAAGTCAAAAAGGGGCCATAACTGTGTCAAAATTTAGTAGTTTGTGACCAAAGTCGAACTCGGCCTGTATTTTATGATGTTACATATGTGTAGCAATAATTATTTAAATATGTCAAGCCATTGTTGAGTTATTGTCAGGAAACCATGTTTTTCGGGAATTTAAGTCAAATTAAGGGCCATAACTCTATCAAAATTTAGTGGTTTGTAACCAAAGTCGAACTTGACTCGTATTTTATGATGCTGCACATGTATACCATGAATTATATGAATATGTCAAGCCATTCTTGAGTTATCGTCCGGAAATCATGTTTTTAGGGAATTTTAAGTTGAAAAGGGGCCTTAACTCTGTCAAAATTTAGTGGTTTGTAACCAACATCAAACTTGACCTGTATTTTATGATGTTACACATGTGTACCAAAAATTATTTGAATATGTCAAGCCTTTCTTGAGTTATCATCCGGAAACCATGTTTTTAGGGAATTTAAAGTCGAAAAGGGGCCATAACTCTTGTCAAAATGTAGTGGTTTGTAACCAACATCGAACCTGACCTGTACTCTATCATGTTACACATGTGTACCAAAATTAATCAGTAGTACGTCAAGCCTTTCTTGAGTTATCATCCGGAAACCAAAAACCAACAGACCGACCGACAAGCTCACTCCTATATACCCCCCTAAACTTTGTTTGTGGGGGTATAATAATTTCAGCATAACAATTTGTATAGAATAAACTCACAGTTTGATATTGTTATGTTTATTTAACATAAACATCTTGATCCAAGTTTTAATGGCCGTTAGCTGAATTGGCCGTTAAAGTTTTGAGCAACTCACCCCTGATTTTCAGACTACTAATTTGTATTTAAACATTTTCTCAGCATGCCTAGCTTCTTTTGAAAGAACAACATGTATTATTATGCACAAATGGGTAATTATGATAAGTTGAATGATGATACTATGTTGACTCGGGGCTAAAATTTAGCACGCGCTATTTAAAAATTGAATTCGCAAAATGCAAGTACACAATTATTTTTGTAAGTTAAATTTTGTGCTGCTCACAAAAAATTGCGAGTCAGGAATATGTTTACATAACAACAAGGCATGCATGGGGAGGCCTTTATTTCATCAAGCAATATGATGTCTATATTTTTTTAGAAGATAATCGCAAACAACACTTTTTCTTTAACAGATAGTATTGAATTGGCCATCAAATTGATTTTACCAAAAATATCCATTTAACAATATATCAACAAATGTCTCGTTATGAACCCATGGGTTACCCGCAACCATATGAAAGGTTTTGCTTTACTTACTGGAATTGCATGATGAAACTATTTTTGCCAACTAAAATACAAGCCAACCGCATGTATTTGCTATTTGCAAAAATAGTTATATTCGAGCCCTGTTTGATTACCTGCACATGCAGCTTGCCATCGGGCCCGGGAAGAACCCTGTACTGATGCACCTTTGACTGCATCCTGCAAACAGAAAGAACAACAGAAATTTAACATACCGTAAACTGGGTATTCCCTAAAAAATGCCCCCCTCCCCCCGAATAAACGCTGCCCCCACCACATTTTTGACACTACCCAAAAATCCCTGTCTAATTAATGCCTTCAATTTCGCTTTAAAAGCTCTGTTTTTGTGAATCTTGGAAAGAAATGTTTGCCAAGTGAGCTACACAGTCAAATAAACTGGAATATGTGACTGAACACCATGAACTGGAATATGTGACTGAACACCATGAACTGGAATATGTGACTGAACACCATGAACTGGAATATGTGACTGAACACCATGAACTGGATTATGTGACTGAACACATGAACCAGGGGCATTTAAAAGGGAATATACAATGTTTCTGTGCACTTTATGACAAGTTCTTACAGTCCGTTCAAATACAAGTGAGAAGCGTTATAAACATGGACAAATCTTTACCTGTACTGGTAAATCAGATAATTTTAATGTAGATGACTGCAGCCGGTTTATGAACAGAAAATCATGATTCCACCTATTTTCAGTAAATGGAGTATCCGTCATGATCGACTAAATTTCAATCAATTATACATGATCAGAAAAAATATTAACTAAACAAATAAAACGAGGTATCTATTTACTTGAAACTACACACTCCTCTCATAAGTCTTTGACATACAATTCTGAACAATACCATACAATAAATTTACTAAGACATTTACGAATAAATGCAAAGAAAGCTTACATATCGTAAGTAAAGGTTTTACTGTTTTCAAGTATTTTTCTGCCATACCTCTGTAAAACTCCACAAGTCTCATAAACAACACTACTATCAGCTTCATTCACAGTTTAAGAATCCAGAACCATTCAAGAACTGCATATTTTGCAATGCATAAAAGCACTGCAGACTAATTACAGAGGAATGAAATTTTACAGAAAATTGTTAGCGAACGGGAATGCTATGCCAGGAAACAGATGTTTTTGACAAAAACCTGGCACTTGCACTTATCCTGGAATCCATTTCGCATAAATTGTGAAAGGTAAATCATCTTTAGTAAACAAAAAAATTATTACATACGACCTCCCCGTTAAGATTAAATTCCCACCAAATATTATGCACCTATCAATATTTTCTCCCAGGGCGGAGCGGCGGGCATATACGGGACTTTAGACTGAAAGTAATTCTCGACAGGCCAGAAGTTGACATGCCAAATGATTCCGGGTACAGGTGAAACAGACTTTGGTTGGATTTTAGATCTCCGGGCCATTTCATACACCTATAGCATCTTAACTGAGGGATTTTGACAAATATGCTTGACGCCAAGGTGGGAAATTAGACCCTAAATAATAAAACAAGAGGGCCATGATGGCCCAAAGCGCTCACATGAGCACTGGTACAGATGAAGACCATACTGTTGTGACATGTTTGAAAATTAAGGTATCTGAACAAAACGCAAAGGGGGATAGAATCTATTTGATTTAAAACATTGGTTAGTGCAATGGGCTAAATTAAGTCAAGTTGGGTAGTGGATGTGCAGTTTTTTTGCTATTGGTTCTCAAATCATTTTTCTCGATATTCTTACCTTAATACCCTTTTTCATTAAGTCATTGACAATTCTGGAAAATGCAGAAACAGTAGATTTTGATGTATTTTTCGCAGACAGTTTTGGAGAACTAGTTGCAATGCGATAATTGCTATGGCTGTGCTATAAGGTAAAGTTTTGCTTTTTATTTGATAATTTTCTGTTCTGATGATAAATGATGTTAATGCAGGCTCTGAAGCCATCAATGTTTCATGTACAAATAACTGCATGCAAGGTTTGCATCTGCTGGAAATCAAATTTTATCAATCAATTTTTATGGTCATAGGCAAAATGTGTAAGTTTGGTCATGATGAATAAAAAATTGTGTGTGCAAGCCAATCATTGATAACTTGTTGAAGTTTTTTTCCACAAACAAGTGGCAATAACTCTGGTATTTCTGGCCCGAATGTGCTTATATTCGACATCACCCGTAATCTTACGTTGATAGACAAACTGTGCACAACTGGTGAAGATTGGATTAAAAATGAAGTCTCTATCATGAATAATGTCCATTTTGTATATTTTTTTAACAAACAAAGGGCAATAAATCGGGTGTTTCTGGCCCGATTTTGCTTATATTCGAGTTCACGTTTAATGTTATGGTCATAGACAAACTGTGCAAGCAAGATTGGTGAAGATTGGATAAACAATGAGGTCTCTATCTAGAATAATGTCAATTTTTGTATTCTTTTTTTCACAAACAAAAGGCAATAACTCCGGTAAGTGTGGCTCGATTTTGTATATATACAGCTTGACATGTAATCTTATGGTCATAGACAAACTGTGCATTGCCAATACTGATGAAGATTGGATGAAAAATGAAGTCTCTATCGTGAATTATGGCCATTTTTGCCTTTTTTTTTTCACAAACAAAGGGCAATAACTTCGGTGTTTCTTATATTCGACTTCAACTGTAATCTCATGGTAATAGACAAACTGTGCAAGACTGGTGAAGATTGGATTAAAAAGGAAGTCTCTATTCTGAATAATGTCCATTTTTGTATATTTTTCCATAAACAATGGGCAATAACTCTGGTGTTTGAAATACAATCTGGCCCATTTTTGGCATCTGCTGAGATCTGATGGTCATTCACAAACTGGGAAAGTTTGGTTAAGATTTGATGGAAAATAAAGTCACTATGTTGGAAAAAGGCATTTAAGGACTTTTTTGCATGAAAAAGGGGCAATAACTCCAGTGTTGCTGGTGTGATCTGGCCCAATAACAATCATGTCTGAGATTTTATGGTCATACACAAACTGTGCAAGTGTGGTTAAGATTGGATAAAAAGTGAAGTATCCAGCGTGAGAACGAAACAGATTGTTGACGGCACACGGAGGACGGACGACGCAGGAGAGGTCCCCTATACCAATAGCTCACCAATCACTTCGTGCTCAGGTGTGCTAATTAGTCAAACTCCCCTGGGCCAGCCTGCCGCTCCCCCGTAGGGGACAATATTAATAGGTGCATTACTTGAGATTTTTTTGTAAATGCACAGCAAATGAATAAAACCACAACCGCAGCAGCAACAAAATCAACAACAACAACAGAAGGAGGAGGTGGAGGGGAGGTGGATGAGGAGGAGGAGGTGAAGGAGAAGGAGGGGGGAAGAGGAGGAGGGGAGTAGGTGGAAAAGGGGGAGGAGGTGGATGAGGAGGACAGAGGGGAGGTAGGGGAGGAGAGGAGAAGTAGGTGGATGAGGATGAGGGGGGATGAGGATGAGGGGAGGAGGGAGGTGGAAGAGAGTAGGATGAGGATGGGTAGGAGGAGGAAGGGGAGGAGGGGGATGAGGAGGAAGGGGAGGGTGATGAGAGGGTGGATGAGGGGGCTGGGAGGTTGAGGAGGAGGGGAGGAGGAGGAAAAAAAGAAAAACAACAACAATTTAATTTAATTTTAGTTTTTGTCACTTTCCTTGAACTGTAGATGTTACACTTGTAGACACTACTGAATAGTAATGAAAACTTCATTTTCACTATATTTTTTTCTTACTTATCTTTCTTACTTTTCTTACTTATCTTACGTATCTTTCCAAATATGTAACAAAAGTCAGTTTTTCATCTTGCCATCAAAATAATTATAGTTTATACAATATTATGTACAGGTATAAATAGGAGTAAAAACAGTTGATTAACAATGCTGAAGCTCACATCACATTGTCACGTTTGACTAACAATGCTGAAGCTCACATCACATTGTCATGGTTGACTAACAATGCTGAAGCTCACATCATATTGTCACGGTTGACTAATAATGCTGAAGCTCACATCACATTGTCACGGTTGACTAAAAATGCTGAAGCTCACATCACATTGACTAATAATGCTGAAGCTCACATCACATTGTCACGGTTGACTAACAATGCTGAAGCTCACATCACATTGTCACGGTTGACTAAAAATGCTGAAGCTCACATCACATTGTCACGGTTGACTAACAATGCTGAAGCTCACATCACATTGTCACGGTTGACTAACAATGCTGAAGCTCACAACACATTTTGAGTGGAATTGTTGACTAACAATGCTGAAGCTCACATCACATTTTGAGTGGAATTGTTGACTAATAATGCTGAAGCTCACATCACATTGTCACGGTTGACTAACAATGCTGAAGCTCACATCACATTTTGAGTGGAATTCCATAAATGTGTGCAAATTGCTTGACTGAGTCAGAGATAATACTTTTTACAAGAATCAGAATGCATTATCCTTGGAAACCCAGAAACTAGATGTGTGAGGGGGCCGGCTGGGAGGGCTGCTGTAACATGGAGGGGGTATCTCCACCTGGGAATATCATTAATGCCATTCAGGATTAATGATCAATCAGGCAATGACAGTTGTTTTATTAGGATTTACTAGGCAGTTACAGTTGGTAAAAATGCAAGTGGATTCTGTTTAAACATGGATGAACAATACAGGTAAATCAGACGATTTATAAATACAGACTATTGCAGCATGTTTATAATCTTAAAATCATGATTATGTGGAAACAATATTATGTCTCAAATGTATGGTTACATGGGCATACTAACTCAAACACATTTGCATGCAAGTACCACAGCTTTCACTACTAAAACAAAATTCATTATCGTAATCAGTCAAAATGACTTGGGCATTTATTTAACTGCCCCCCCCCCCCCCCCAAAAAAAGGGAACAAATCAATAAAGATATATTTTATTTCCCTGAAATTTGACTGGTGAAAAAAACTATTTTCTGACTTGGGATATCAACCAAGGCTTATTTCCATTGGCTGTTTATAATCTTCCGGAACATAATCAGTTGGGGCACGAACAAAATGTCTTCCTAGCTTATATCAGATGTTCAATGTTAAAGCATTGATTTTAACGAAAGTCATTAGCTGTTTTGGAACATAGCTATCTACAATAATCTGAAAGTTGGAGTGATGCTTTGTATCCAAGATTATGTGAAGGTTTTCATCTGCTACATTCTTGGCCGACAAAAAACTCCTATAAAAAATATTACCCTGTTAAATATTTTAAATATATATATTACAGGTCACGTGAAACTAACATATTTTGCGATTCGCCGAGTCTGAGTGATCAAGTCAGATGGGAGTCGAACGATTTACTGTGTAAACTCAGGGATATATATAAATTCACACTTGCCCAGTTGGCAACAGCAAAATGTTTTGCAGCTGGGCAACTGGGTCCAATAAGTTATGAGCCCAGTTGGCTACCTGCATATTCTTGAAGGATTTTCTCAAATTGCACACTTATTATAATGCATAATATAATTCACTTTAACAAATTTTATTTATCCCCATTTCAGAGGCGTGTCATCATATTCTTTGTTTAGGATTTGACAGCGTAATTGTGTTGACACCTCAAGGGCATTTTCCCAAGAAAGTTCTAAGGTCCAATGGCTCTTCAAGATTTCAAAGCTGGGCTTGTAGGTGTTTAAGGTAGTGAGCCCAGTTGGTGCATAACCCATGAGGGCTAGTTTATATCCCTGTGAAATATCACAGCAGAGTAATTAGTCTATTACACTCAGCATCTCCAGTCATCAGTTGTATGCGAACTCTGAGTCACACAGCATAAGACCGCTTTTCCATGTCTGTACCCACATCCCCCTTGCGCAAATCCGCATCCGCAAAAGTTCAAACAAGTTGAAAACAGTTGAACCGTTTCCATATGTCCGTATCCGCAAAACATCACTCACCGAGCGATTTGTTTTGCGGATGCCTTCAGCGGATGGGCTTTGCGGATACGGATGGCATCGTACACTGTACCTTACTTAGTATGTTCAACTAAAGGCTGTTGTACCTATAAATTGGAAAAGTAGCAGAAATAGTCGAGAAATAGTCTAGAAACACCCAAATAACGCAACCTAAGACTCAGAATTACAATAAATCGGTAATAACGGGTAACCTTTGTACGGGTCATGACTGATGCTGTAGATATCAAAGTGGAATGGTTTAAATGGTCCAAATCAACTATCAGTGTTTTTGCATGCTGGCATAAATATTACCAGTGGACTTAATTAAAATGTTTTAATTCTTCGTTCTGAGGCATCTTTACTATTTGGAAATAAGAACAAATCTTACATATTTAACAACATATGTGGGGATTCATGGAAAAGCGCCTTCCGCATAATAATTATGTGGATACAGATCCACTTGCGGATATGGATGCGGATTTATGGAAAAGCGACCTTACTTTGCGGTGTGCATCAGAAACCACTCAGCATAATTCTGTGTAGATTTGCGGAGTTATTACGCAAATTAAAATTCAGGCATTTTAAATATGTGCTTCCCTGGAGATATACTGTTTAACTGTAAATATACCAGATTGATATTAAGTGTGCAGAAATTACCCACAATATAAGCATCTGTCTATGACCCAACTCCAGTCCCCCAATGTAAAGATTTTATATTTTTTAAATATTTATGTAGTGCATTCCTAATTAACGCGCCCCCTATTTATTGTAATAATACCCCAGTGCTCCCAGCCTACAGAATGCCTGGATGTAGAACACCTGTTTCTTTTCAGTAAATATATTAAAGAAATGTTTAACGAATGAGCTACTGGTCTAAGCCGTCATGTGATGAGTGTTTTGAAGTAAGTTTGATTGCAGTTTTATGCTTTGCAGGTGTTGTTGTACAATAATTAAACACTAAAGAACTGGACTCATATGAAACGCCCCCCTACCCCTCCCCCCCCTCCACACACACACTTGAGAAGATGTAAAGACACTGTAGGCATTTATTATGGAATATATGGTAAGCCAAAAAATAAAATGGTGTGTTTCATGCAACTGTCTCAAAAAAGTTAGGTAGGTCAGGAAATGTCATATTAAACACACATTTTGGTAAAAAAACGTTGAATATTATCTTAAATCTGACCAATACGGATTTCATGGAAAACAATTGTCTCTAAAAACTTCAAGTTTTTTTTTTTCACTAGGTAAGGTTGTGTTGTCGGAAAGACTGAAATTATTTTTTTGGCCAAATAAAAATATTTTGTCAATATTTTCCCCCAGGGGAATTCGACTAATTGTATTCGTGGATCTAATTCCCCACCCTAGAGCCAAGCATTTTTGTCTAAATCCCCTCAATGGGGGATGCTTAATTGGTGTATCAAATGGCACGGAAGCCAATATTACCCGGATCTAAAATCCGAACAAAGTTTATTTCCCCGGGACCAGGAATCATTCAGTGTGTCAAACTCCTGCCTGTCGGGAATTGCTTTCAGTTTAAAGTTGGGGGAAAAGATTGATAAGTGCATTAGTGATTTTTGACCTCATGCAATCCCTGGGGTAAGATGATAATGTTTATGATCTTAAGTATGTCGTAGGTTCAATCTTAAATGCATAGAAAAGGCTGCTTTAATTATATTCCTTAAGAGAACACATGCAACAAACATAAATCAAGAAAGTAGTTCAAGGTCAGTTAAATCTAGAAAAACAGATTGGAAAAAAAAACAACAAGGAAAGACAAGAGAAAACAAAAACCCTGGCGAGCCTTGTCAGTGGTGAAAGCACGCCCTTGGTTTTAAGTAATATAATACCAGTCACTAATAAACATTTTATGTTTCAAATTTAAACCCCAAATTCCCCTACAGGTTTAAAATAAATCAGATGATTGTTTGTGCAGTCATGATTTTCTAACAGCCTGTAACTTAATATTTTCCAGCAACATTGGATTGTATTATTAGTTTTCTTGTGCAGATACAGATAAACATCTTTGGTGTCCAAAATTACTTATGTTTGCAAAAAAGTGAAGGCAAATTGTAGAAAGAAATGGTTTTGTACTAAAGTCTTCGACTTTAGCACTAATTTAACCCAAAGAATATCTAGCCAAATGCAGCGGATGCAACACAGTAGTTTAAACATAAATCTTGTTATTCTTTCCATAAATTTCCAATTACTGGTTTCCATAATGTGGCCAATGAAACCAAAAATTGAAATGTGATCTATTTAGGATTCTGACAGCATTTAAACCCAAGTCTGTGATAATTCTTTTGGTCCTTAAACATTTTGTAAGTTTATTTGCTCAGAAAAACAACAGTCCTGTCAATTTGCTAAAATATCTGGTGAAAATCAGGGAGTCATTCTAAATATTTTAATACTTCAGACCTCGTTTTTATTTACATTTAGGCCATGAATATTATATGTTATAAATCGCTTAATAAATGAGAGGTGTCGTGGGAGAACAAGTCTTAATGCATGTGCTTAAAGTGTCATCCCGGATTAGCCTGTGCAGTCCGCACAGGCTTATTTGGGATGGCACTTTCTGCTTTTATGGTATTTTCTGTTTCAAGGAAGTCTCTTCTAAACATTAATACACTGTAGGCGGAAAGTGCCATCCCGGATTGGCCTGTGCAGACTGCACAGGCTAATCCGGGACATCACTTTACGCACATGCATTAAGCCCGGATTTCCCACGAAACGCCTCAAATTTTTTTCTTTTTAGGTTTTAATATTGCAATTCCTAAAACCGGTAGGTACTAAACCGGTAGGTACATAGGTACACAAAAATGACAAGTTTTAATTAATAATGGTTTTTTGTTTATGTAAGGAAAGAGGAAAGACAGTATACATTTGGCTTAAAGTAAAAAGGTATATAATTGTACAAAAGATGAATAAAGATGAAGAGTAATTATGTACTGTAAACCTTTGCATTTGGCAAATGCATTAGCATACAACAAACACCGGTGGCATCATCATATTGCAGATTAAATCCTAAGTGGAAGACTATGCAGGTTTGAACATATGACATACTGCAAAGCATAAGGTTAGCTTGAAATATCACGACCTATGTACTATGTGCTTTCATTATCATATACACAAACATTAAACTGTATTTGCTCCTTATTGAACATTTATTTAAAATATTTAATTTTGAAGAAAATTATGTCCCTTTCAGTACTTACAGCACACCAAGGACGTACGCGCCCGTAAGTGACTCCGAGTCGCGTACCAGGAAACTCCCATCATCCTTTGCTTCAGTGAGCAGCACCTCAGCTTGAAAGCGTGTGATTCCCTTGTGGAAGAACGCCCCTGACATCCTTGTGTGGATATCTCGTAATTGTGGGGGCCTCGTATACCTGAAATGATGATGATAATAGTACAGGACTGTGGATATCTCGAAAATGTGGGAGCCTCGTATACCTGAAATGATGATGATAATAGTACAGGACTGTGGATATCTCGTAATTGTGGGGGCCTCGTATACCTGAAATGATGATGATAATAGTACAGGACTGTGGATATCTCATAATTGTGGGAGCCTCGTATACCTGAAATGATGATGATAAAAATAGTACAGGACTGTGGATATCTCGTAATTGTGGGAGCCTCGTATACCTGAAATGATGATGATAATAGTACAGGACAGTGGATATCTCGTAACTGTGGGGGCCTCATATACCTGAAATGATGATTATAATTGTACAGGACTGTGGATATCTCGTAACTGTGGGGGCCTCATATGCCTGAAATGATGATGATAATAGTAAAGGACTGTGGATATCTCTTAATTGTGGGGGCCTCATATACCTGAAATGATGAGAATAATAGTAAAGGACTGTGGATATCTCTTAATTGTGGGGGCCTCATATACCTGAAATGATGAGAATAATAGTAAAGGACTGTGGATATCTCGTAATTGTGGGGGCCTCGTATACCTGAAATGATGAGGATAATAGTAAAGGACTGTGGATATCTCGTAATTGTGGGGGCCTCGTATACCTGAAATGATGATGATAATAGTACAGGACTGTGGATATCTCGTAATTGTGGGGGCCTCGTATAGCTGATATGATGATGATAATAGTACAGGACTGTGGATATCTCGTAATTGTGGAGGCCTCGTATACCTGAAATGATGAGGATAATAGTACAGGACTGTGGATATCTCGTAATTGTGGGGGCCTCGTATACCTGAAATTATGATGATAATAGTACAGGACTGTGGATATCTCATAACTGTGGGGGCCTCGTATACCTGAAATGATGATGATAATAGTACAGGACTGTGGATATCTTTTAATTGTGGGGGCCTCGTATACCTGAAATGATGATGATAATAGTACAGGACTGTGGATATCTCGTAATTGTGGGGGCCTCGTATACATGAAATTATGATGATAATAGTAAAGGACTGTGGATATCTCATAACTGTGGGGGCCTCGTATACCTGAAATGATGAGAATAATAGTAAAGGACTGTGGATATCTCGTAATTGTGGGGGCCTCGTATACCTGAAATGATGATGATAATAGTACAGGACTGTGGATATCTCATAACTGTGGGGGCCTCGTATACCTGAAATGATGAGAATAATAGTAAAGGACTGTGGATATCTCGTAATTGTGGGGGCCTCGTATACCTGAAATGATGATGATAATAGTACAGGACTGTGGATATCTTTTAATTGTGGGGGCCTCGTATACCTGAAATGATGAGGATAATAGTACAGGACTGTGGATATCTCGTAATTGTGGGGGCCTCGTATACCTGAAATTATGATGATAATAGTAAAGGACTGTGGATATCTCATAACTGTGGGGGCCTCGTTTACCTGAAATGATGATGATAATAGTAAAGGACTGTGGATATCTCGTAACTGTGGGGGCCTCGATTACCTGAAATGATAATGAGAGTAGTAGAGGATCTTGTTTACCTGAAATGATAATTATAATATTAGAGGACTGTGGATATCTTGTAACTGTGGGGGGCCTCGTATACCTGAAATGGTAATGATTATCAGAGGACTGGCAATTGTTTTTTTATTTCAAAATAGATCTAATGAGTTTTACACCTTGCCATATCAACATTCCTAGATAAACCAGTGAAATAAAAACAGTTTCAATAACTTGTAATAACAGTAATAACATATTAACAGTAGATCAAAGGTTACCCACCCCCCCTGAAATGGTTTAGACAACCTGGTATAAGTACTCATTCAAAGGAACTGCTGGAAAATTCAAAATCGGTAAAACAGAATAGTACCATCAGCATTGGTAAAACAGGCAGAGAATATGGGGTCAATTACTTTTCCATACTAATACTTTTGACAATCGATTGCTCACACATGTGCCCGGGATTAACATCAGTGCTTTGGAATTTCTGTCATGTTTAAAGAAACCAATTACCAATTAATTAACGCCATTTAATTCCGGATAAATTGAAACCATAATACAAATATTTCAAGAAATTAAGCTTATTTGCTAAAAGATGCTAAAAAAAAATTCAGTTATTTCGGCGTAAAAAAATATGTTTGTTTCAGGTTACATGCCCAAAAAAATTAGGGTATGTAAGTTGGGATTTATTTACTTGGTAAATGGTCAAATTGAAGATTCTAAAACTGAATAAATATTCAAAACATCAGTAATATCCTTAAACATTGTGGATACTATCAAAACAAAACACTTATTTATCCAAAAACACATTTAATTATTGAAAAAGGTAAATAAAAATCAATCTGACAAACCCAATAAAATGTTCTAGGCTTGGGGCCTTCGTTTAGGGTAGGTCGGGTAACCTGAAAAAACGCCTTATAGATGTCTGTGACCATGATAATAACCTTTGATGCCTCAGCAGTCTTATTCCGGACACAGGTTAAGTTTATCTTAAAATATTTCCACTTAAGTTGAACATTTCAAATGTTATATATTAAAGTGACCACTAAATTTCTAAATCCATTTACAATAAAACAAACAATTGTTAATAATACAGCTTATAGTCTATTTTTATACTGAGGATAATGTGCTCTGAAACGAAATAAAGTAAAATGAAATAATGAATTTATGCACCTATCAATATTTTCCCCGGGGGGGGGGGGGGGGGGAGCAGCGGGCAGACCTAGGGGAATTTGACAAATGTTATTTTGGGGGGTCTAATTCCCCACTCTAGAGCCAAGCATATTTGTCTAAATCCCCTCAGTGGGAGATGCTATATATCTATCAAATGGCCCGGGGCGTATATTACCGGGATCTAAATTCCAACCAAAGTCCATTTGCCAGGGACCCAGAATCATTCGGCATGTCAAATTCCTGCCTGTCGGGAATCCTTGCAGTCTAAAGTCCCCTATATGGCCGCCGCTCCCCTCCCTGGGGGAAACATTGATAGGTGCATTAAGAATACGGACAAAATATTACTTAATACGTTTCTGGAATACGACCCCAGAACACACAGTCATGACCTTGTTGTTCATATTCTAGTAACAGAATATTCACATTTGGAAATATCAAGAGCACCTTCCACAATTTCATTAAGGCATCTACTATTTCAAACACCTTCAAACAAATTTATTCCTATTTGTCAACTAATCCATTTCATACAAACTGACAGCAAAAACCAAAAGAAAGTAATTCGGATGTTTATTAAAATGCTACAAAACTACACATAAATCTTGACAAATCTAAGATACACTCATCCAACTCTTAGACTAGGCAAACTGTCAGATGAAAAAAAAAAAACTCAGACAAGGAAATGCAGACAGATCAAACAGTTCCAACTTTAGGACTATTCTTTTTCATTGGAAGATAAAAATCAAGGAAGCTGTCTGTGAAATACTGAGAATGCTGATAGGAAAAGTTTCGCCGCCTCAGAGCATCTCAGAGCATGACAGTCAATGAGCGATGCATATCCGGTCCTATGTTCACAAAAACAAGTTAAACCGGATTTTCAATTTGTGGGTTCAAGATGAACTTGAGTCGGATATTTCATGCTGGCTCAAAAATGGCCTTCACAAAAAATCTGGATTAATCTGAAATAATTGTCAATTCATACATATTATATACATAACTGTGAACATTTGTATGCATACATTAAAATTTTGCTGATATAATGGTTTTAATCAGTTGAGCTAGAAGGTCAATATCAACTAAGACTGATCTTGATCCTTAGTATTGGTGATCCTTTGTGAACATGAGGTCAGAAATCATAATGATTTGCTACATAAGGCCAAGCTTAAACAATTGTTTGTTTGCCATTGACTACCCGAGGTTGCTGGTAACGGGTAGTTAGGTAGGTAGGCAATTTATTCGTGTGTTTTTTTTTTTTTAAAAAAGAGCAAATTAATGAATGATCCATTTAGCGTCAAAATATAGCGGTATCACACAGACATTGCTTTTGATAATATAATCAAGTGTCTGTTGATATACCGAGAGCTTGCTAGCAATCATCTTTAATTAGACGATGAATAATAACAAACAACCTGTTGTTTTCACAAGTTTGATAAACTTTATTAGATATGGCCTATCATAAGCAAGGGTCTAGCTGATACAGTTAATGTATTAACCCAATGGAAAATGACTGAAATGAAAGAAGAGGAGCTTTTATTTACCCCCCCCCCACCCCACCCCCACCCCCGAAAAATAGAATATTTGGAAAAAAAAATTGATTTAATAAAGAAAAAGCTTTATTGTTGGGACTTTTTTGGCGGGTAGGTAGGCGATGTCAAACAAAGTTAATTTTAATGTTGGTCTCTTCATGGTGCATGATTTGTTCAGAAAAGTTATAATGGATGATTCTTGGAAAAATTATATAAGACACTTTGTAGTCTGTTTGTGCAGTGTGTTATATAGAATAAATGCACTAAACCAAACATGCAATAATGCCCAATGAATCAATGCAGAAACATGTAAAAGAATACACCTTTAAAAATGTGCTGAGGCCAAAAAAATAAAATTCTGTGTATCTGGCAACTCGACCCTACCTAGCGAAAAACCCCTGACCCTAATGTTTTTATAAGGGTTGCCACTATGTTGAGAAAATGAAATTCCCTGACGTTTCGCTGACTTTTCCCTGACTAAATTTTACTTTTCACTGACCAGTACCATGACGTTCGGCCTCCTCCTCCCACACAGCCATCCAATCCACTGCTTTATATTTATTTTGTTTCAGATATATCAAACTTTCATTAACAAATACCAAAAATATACCAGTGTAAATATTATAATGAAGGTATTAGTCAGTGACAATAATTTACTAGACTTGACTAAAAATGCATATATATATGCCTAAACATACAAACCTGCTTAGCATACAAACATGCTCATCAAAGAATAAATGTGGAATACAACAGAAGTACATAAAATTTAATAATGTGCACATGACAAAAATGAGTTACTCTGCTTCACAGGTGCTACTAGCATGGGGGAGATCATAAAGTGAACTCTGGCTACCTTTAAGTGAGGCAAAAAAACGGCTGGTGCTCAAAATAGCCGGTTTTGAGACAAATGCTGGATGTTTTTCTATGGTTTGTACAGCTGTTTTCCGCTTTTAATCCCTGGCCCAATATTCATTGTTATCACATGTTTAATTTCAAGACTATAACGTTTCATATAAAAAAGTTATTGAAGGTACAGTGTGTGCTGGTGTGTAGTTGAATTGTAGATCTCACAACATTTTTTCGCATTTTTAATAGTTGGATGACAATTTCGTACCATTTTATGACTATCAATATGCAGTTTAGCCTTACTCTTACATAATAGCCAAGTTTGAAACTTCTAATGCAAAGATTCGTGCTGTAAGGCAGCAAAAACATACTTTAAGCTCAAAAACATTTCTGGTTGACGACTTTAAGTACAAAATAACAACTGGTAATCAGGCATTATCGCTTGCAAAGCAAAGAATTTGATTTGCAGATATGCAGCTCAATCAGTTTGTACATCCATCCATTTACATATCTGCATTATCTACATTAGATATAGATCTATCAGTTATTTTGTATATACGTAGTTTAAACCATTACACTTTAACGTTTGAGTATTAAATACATGTAATTACCTAACTGAATTGAATTCATATTAGCAAAACTATGAAATAACTAATACAATAATTTAAGGAATTATCAAAATCACATTATTGTTGCGCCACTGTTCTAATGATTTTGTATTGTTCCTTACTATGTATTTAGATATTGATTAATCCATTAGAATGATTTGCATATAAATTATTAAATTTTAATGTTAATTCACGTTTTCAGCGAGCGAGTCTCCAATGGCAATGATCAGATGACCACTTTCTGTCCATTCACTGTTGACCCAGGAAACTGTTCACTAGATGTAGCAGTCCAACAAAAAAGTGGAACTAACAATGTCACGCCCCTATCAAAATGGACTTCATGAGATCAAGAATTTTTCATGCCATTAAGCATTATTCATGAAGTCTTCTTGAAAACCTCTAATAACACACTTCATGAAGTTTTATGCATGAAGTGATTTAAGATAAACTTCATGAAGGCGTCATGCATTATTGAAATTCTAGAAACATTCATGAAGCTTAAAAAGAATAGATCAAGATATTTTATGAATACCACCCTTAGCTCAGATTTCGGAAATGTCATCAGTTTCCGCAGATTCTCCACACATTTTCCGCAAAAATGATTTTGGCTTTGCGGATAAATTTCTTATATGCTGAGAACATGCGGAGAGTATGCGGAATATTGACACTTAGAAATTTTACAGTTGCGGAAATTCTGACTTAGACATTTTCATGATGCGGAAAAGTTATACTTTGAAAAAATTACAAGCTTGTTAATCTATTTATTAAAACAAGAGCTGTTTGTAAAACATATATGCCCCCTCTAGGTCAAAAACAATCTTTAATATCAATTTAGTGAGAATTGTTGAACATACACCCATGAAACCACAAGTCTGAATTCTGTCTAATCTCTGTCTGAATAAATACTGAATACAGTCTTAGGACATAACCTGGGACATTACCTGAACATCTATTTGAAAAAAAAGTCATATATCTGTCAAAATACAAAACAGAGTTATGGGGAATGTAGAACTTGAAGCTGGAGTTGAGGACAAAGGTATATTCTAATTTTCAAGTGAATAACTTATGTAATTTTGTAGTTACAATAGTTTTAATTATAAACTTTAACCTGAAAATCTATGTGAAAAATGGACATAACTATGTCAAAATATAAAACAGTAAAACTTAGTTTTTGGGAATGTGGCACTTGATGGAGTTGATGACATTTAAGGTATATTCTAAATTTCAAGTGAATAACTTTTGTAGTTTTGAAGTTACAGAAGTTTTGAATATAAACTTTAACCTGAAAATCTATGTGAAAAAGGGGCACAACTATGTCAAATAGAAAACTGAGTTATGGGGAATGTGGCACTTGATATTAGAGTTGATGATAAAGGTATATTCCAAGTTTAAAGATTATAACTTATGTAAATTTGAACTTACAAAAGGGCATAAATAATGCAATTTTATGACCTTTACAGTACACCATACCATGCAATGCTATGCAGGATATGATGTCATTTATGATGTCATCAGCTGACTTTCATTGCTCAAGTCTGAAATGATTTAAACATGATTGTGATTTTAAAACAGAAATATCTATGAATACTGAACACTTGGAACCTGTGTCTGTAAGTATTATTTCATTTAAGTTACAAACAAGTCAATAAACTATAACTGCTTTTGTACATTTAAAAGGGTTTTACATTTTTAAGCATTTGTAATATATTTTCGCGACCATATGCCAAGAGGCTTAAGCTGCATGTCTTCTCACAGTTATGTTCCTTTAAATAACAAGCGTTTGACTCATTATTATTGTTTTCCTTACAATATAATCCTTCCGTCAATGTTCTATTATATAATGAGTTTGCAAAATGGAAAATCAATACTTTATCATTGGTCTGTATTTTAATGTTAACTATGGAAGCACAATTGTACCATAAAATTGTGAAAAGTTGCATAATCATTATATTCTTTACTGTTCCTAACCACATTGTACTTTAAGGAGATTTTTAGACATAATAAACTGGAAAATGGAAAATAATGTATCTGTTATACTTGTCTGCACAAAATTATGTTGTTTTGTTGATTTATATTAGCACAATTGTACTGTATCATGAAAAAATGAATATTGTCTGGACTCATGAATTTTTTCAGAATTGTTCCATTTTAAGTCTTTTCAGCAATGTCAGAAATAATAGACGCATCCACAACTGTCAATTACATTTAAATTAATCTGCAATATTATCCAATCATCGCACTTGGATATCATGTGTTTAGCGATGAAAATATTTGATACAAGCACGTGCATAATATTTGTGATATTCAAATGAGCACGTGGCAATGTTTGTGATTTTCGATGAATGGAAATTAATTCTTTAAAAATAGCTGGGGTGTAGTTTTAACTATTTGTGGAAAAATCCAGATCAGTCTACTCAAAGATAAGTCCGACTCAATTCAGTCAGTACTTTTTCATGAGGGTAGAGAGCGGGAACAGCTTAAAAGGCCAATTTTACATAAATTGACCCTTCACCAAATTTGATCAATACCATTCTGCACCACTGAACAATATGGCCACCAGAGCTAAAAATAGAAAAATCCAAGGGAGGATCACCCAATTATTCCTCGAGTGTCAATTTTCTGTGGATTATTTCCACCTGCTGAAAAACAAATGCATTAATTTTCCGCAGAAGTTCCGCATATATGGAAATAGAAATGTGCGCACTGAAAGCGGAACAAATGATGATACTATGTCCACTTTTTTGATAGCTCTATTATTTTTAGAAGTCTTCATGATTTTTGGAATTCTTCATGAATGTTGAAGAAACGCACAACCAATTTATTCTTGAAATTACAAAAATTTTGTTCATGAAGTATTCATGAATATCTGTGAACTATAAATGAGACATTAGAATAAAGAACAAAATTATTCATGAAATATTCATGAAATATTTTTTCATGAAGTCGTGCATGAAGTCTTCATGAAGTGCATAGTTCATGAAGTTGTTATGAACAAACCCATTCTTTATTTCATGCATTTTTCTGCATGTGAAAATGCATCAACTATTCATGAAGCTATGTTTTATGAATGTTTCATGCATTTGTCTCATTTATAGTTCACTTCTTTTCCATGAAGTCTTCATGAAGCCACTGCATGAAGTATTCACAAAGATTTTAAGAAGAATTCATGAAGTATGCCTAAACATTTCACAGGTGTTTGGAAGGGTTCCTAGCATCATGGTATGAATTTAATAAATATGTTCAATATTCACTATTCAGTATTGAAGTAGTATCATAATATGTGGTTATTGTTTCATCCATTTATATTGTTTGAATACATGGTAAAATATAAATGCATGATTAAATGCATCTTAAAGTCTTCAGTTTTTATATGCGATACCCTTATAATTTATTCTTTTATCACCTGCCCCATTTACTAGTACAATGATTGGCAATGTGCTAAATTAAATGCCAATAGAGTCGGGACGGCTAACCAGCTATTTGGTCTACTTAATTAAACAATTTAGCATTCTTGATCATCAGTCAGGAAATGCATAACAATTATTTACCGAAAGGAGTCTAGTCAATACTCTGTACGAATTCTTTTTAGCATTGAACTTAATATAGAAAAATTAACTTCCAGATAGTAAAGCAACTTTATTGATCAATTTACAACCCAAGTCATATAAAACAACCTCTTTTCCAATGCAAGATGATGGTGCTTGCAGTATCACAAAACTAGAGAACTCTGAAAAAGAAAGTAAAAACATATTTTTTAAATAGATGTATATGATTTAATTAACTAATTGGTATTATCTACATCGAATTCTATGGCCGGTATACCAATATCAAACATCCGAGGTTGTAACATCATTAATTGGTATTATCTACATCGTATTCTATGGCCGGTATACCAATATCAAACATCCGAGGTTGTAACATCATTAATTGGTATTATCTACATCGTATTCTATGGCCGGTATACCAATATCAAACATCCGAGGTTATAACATCATTAATTGGTATTATCTACATCGTATTCTATGGCCGGTATACCCATATCAAACATCCGAGGTTATAACATCATTAATTCGTATTATCTACATCGTATTCTATGGCCGGTATACCCATATCAAACATCCCAGGTTATAACATCATTAATTGGTATTATCTACATCGTATTCTATGGCCGGTATACCAATATCAAACATCCGAGGTTTTAACATCATGAACCAATAATAAAAACAAAGGACACCTCAGATATGTACAGTGTGCATTGTACTTGTTAATGTCTGATTACCAGTTGTTATTTTGTACTTAAAGTCGTCACCAGAAATAAGTTTGAGCTTAAAGTATGTTTCTGCAGCCTTAAAGTATGAATATTTGCTCAAGAAGTGTCAAACTTGGCTATTGTGTAAGAGTAAGGCTAAACTGCATATCGATAGTCATAAAATTGTTTTCAAACTACTAAAAATACAAAAAATGTTGTGAGATCTACAAGTCAACAACACACCTGCACACACTGTACCTTCAATAACTTTTTTATATGAAATGTTATAATATTGAAATAAAACACATGATAACATGGAATATTGGGCCAGGACATGAGAATATTCTTGAGATTAACAGCAGGGGAAAAAAGCTGTACAAACCATAGAAAAACATCTAGAATTTGTTTCAAAACCAGCCATTTTGAGCACTAAAAACAGCTGTTTATTGTCTCACTCAAAGGTAGCCAGAGTTCACATCATGATCTCCCTGTGTACAAGGGTTTGTAACCTTTACAGGGAAGAATGTTCTTCACTGTATTCACCTTTGATACTACTGCAAATTTATCTTTGTGGGTCTGTCCATTGGCATGCTTCTAAGAGCCTGCTTCCTAATATTTTCAAGCAAAAAATCCTCCACCATACAAAAGACAACATGCTTTTGTGACATTTGTTGAGTCGTTTCTTACCCATGCTGAAAACTCTGAGTCAGTCAAACAAGCATCATTAAGTAATGGTTGTTGACTCATGTTTGAAACTTAAATTTACTTATATCTATAGATCTATTTTTATTTATCTAATAGTAAGTGCAACCTTGAAATAGAAGCATGCATGTTTGATTTATAAACTATAAAACCATTTCATCATATGTTTGAAAACTTGACTAACACTCTGTAGAGTTAGGAAGCATGTGAGTTGCTTTTGAGGCAAGAGTTGCAAAGCCTGAAAAGTCTTAAGTTAGCATGAAAACAAAATTGATTTTAACAAATTAACATTATGTATATACACAAGCACAACAAAATGTGTTTGGAAATACTCATAAATACTGCTTGGAGACTTCATAATCACTGAAGATTTGTAACATCCACCCAGAATTTCACTTTTCCCTGAATTTTCCCTGACTTCTCTTAAAATTTTTTTTTCACTGACCATTTTCCAGATCCCTGAAAAATCACTGACCTTGAAAAAAAATATTTGTTCCCTGACTTTTCAAGTTAGGTGGCAACCCTGTTTATCAAATTGTTTTCCGAGAAATCCGTATTTGTCAGTTTTTAGATAATCTTCTATGTTGTTTGGCCGAAATGTGTCTTTAAAAAAAAGTTTATAAAAACCCTCAATCAAGACCCTACCTAACTTTTTTGAAACTGTTGCCCAAAACAGACACATTTTTTTTTGGCCTACTGGGGGGGAGTTTTGAAGGATCTTTCTCACAAGACAACAGGTACTGGTTCTTCCCAGGAAATGGACTCGAAACTGTCTCAATAAGCCTATGGCTTTCGACACAATCGAGCTAAAATAAATAGGTTTATACTAAAATTTGCTTAACAACCATTCCTAAGAATAGCAATGTTCGGATATTAATATAATAATGATCATTACGTATAGCTCGCACACATTGACCCTATCACTCAAGTACTCTGTAATATCATTATTACACACTTGTTTGTTTGTTTGTTTGTTTGGATTTCAGTCCTATAACGGCGGTCAGTTAACCTACTCACACTTTTCCTGGGTAAGCTGGTTTACCAGTACTAAGTGCACATACTTATGCCAGTAACTGACAACTGCCCTACTTGAACCAGAGGTGGGGGAGAATGGCCGTATAAATAATTTCATGACCAATCCCCACACAAGTTATGTGGCCGGGCTGGGAATCGAACCTGCGATCCTCGGATTTGTAGTCCAGCGCTCTACCAACTGAGCTAGCCGGAATTATGTCCCATATTTATGCACATGTTTTCGCATGTTTATTGGTACGATAACTGTAATTTCAGTGGAATAGTATTTAACTTGATTCCTGTACAAAAGCCAATATAGTCATCAAAACGCAGGGCTTCTTTTCACCATTTTGGGAAAATGACTTATTCACTTAAACTTGGGAATTTTAGCATCAATTCTCCTAAAATTGGGAAAAAGTATAATTGTCTGATTAATAAAATTTGAAGAATTTATTGATAAAACGCCATAAAATGGAATGTTGTGAACAAAAAACGAAGCAGTAAAATGGTTATTACAACTTCAACCGTCTTTCTTTCTACACTGAACACCTCTTTTTTCCACTTTTTTTTACATTTGAAAGTCAAACCATCAATTGGGAATTTTGGGACAGGATTTGGGAAAGAAAAGATACTTTTTGCCATTGGGAATATAACCCAATAACGGCTATAAAATCAGCTAAAAAGAAGATGTGTAACGAATATGTAATATATTCATGCATAAAGGTCAGTGCCATGTTAACGTGTCTGAGCTCTTATAAACCAGGCCACAATGAAATCCTCCTGAATGTGTGTTCATTCTGTGATGAGCAAGAACTATCAAGGTGCAGGCACATATTTCCAGTATATTTTGATTAACTTCAACATAATAAATATATGCGAGTCTTATATTTAAATGTTCCAATTAATTTACATCCATGAAAACAACCAAGGCTTACCAGTGTTCTGACTCACCAGTCTGTGTTTTCATATGATCAATTTGTTTCCTCGTTAACGGGTTAATCTAAATAAAAACAGGCGAACAGTCTGGAATCTAGGTCTGGAATCTATATTAAGTTCTCAATAATAATGTGAAGTTAATTAAAGAACAATTTTTTATTTTTTTTCAGGGAAGTAAGGTCAAAAGGAATCAAATAGTTTTTTAATGAACAAATATAACATTTTCAGGGGAGTATAATATGGAATGAGCAGGGTTTTCGTGATTTTTTCCCTTGTTTAACCATACATTATAATCTTGATTATTTACTGACTGCATAAAATGTGATGTGTTGAACCAGATTGCACCTGCAGACTGAAACATAATTGAGCCGTGTCGTGGGAAAACCAGGCTTAATGCATGTGCGTAAAGTGTCATCCCGGATTAGCCTGTGCAGTCAGCACAGGCTAATCCGGGACAACACCTTCCGCTTCTAAGTTATTTTCTGTTTCAAGAAAGTCTCTTCTAAACATAAATCCACTGTAGGCGGAAAGTGCTTTCCTGGATTAGCCTGGGCGGACTGCACAGGCTAATCTGGGACAACACTTTACGCAAATGCATTAAGCCCGGTTTTCCCACGACTAGCCTCAATTATACCATCCAAAGTTGAACTTGGCACCAGGGACCATCACTACAAAAGTTTCCAATCTCAAACTTAGTCCCAACTTAAAGGGACATGTTCACAGATTAAAGAATTGACAATTTTTCAACTTTTTGTCACAGATTCCAAGACTAAAAGAACACTGTATACAAGGGCGCAACATAACACTACGGACCTAGAAATATACTGCAAAAACTCTTTCATTCATGAGTAATCATCAGTTGAAATTGATTAAATTTTAAAGCCTCTGTGGTCTAGTGGTAAAACACTGGACTTGAGAGCGGAAGGTCCGGGGTTCAATTCCTGGTCCGGAACCTGGTCCCCACTTTCATCCTTCACTTTCTTCACCAATCATTACACACATTTATCATCAATAATAAAACACCCTGGACTGTCAGAAATGCCTAGCACTAAATTCCTGAGTAACACGTTGTTGACCTGTGACAAGGTTTGTCAAGCAGACTGCATAAGATCAAAGTGGTGACAAAGCATATGCAAAAAAACGCTAGTGAACTTGAAAGTAACCCCAGACTCTGCATCAGATTGTTGTGAGGTATAAACTGGTAGTACCTGGAAGCATCCTGACCGCTGCAGGAATATTAAAAATGACAAACATGTGCCCAAATGACATACCACAATAAATCATACTGACCACAAGGAAAAGTGTTAAAAAAAGTTCCCATGTCCAATTATGTGACTTACAGTTATCAGTGTGCATGTAAAGTGGATGTAAAATGGACAAAACATAAGTAGTCTAAGTGGAGCTGTGGCCAGGGACTGCTAGTGAAAACAGTGCAACACCAGAAACAACTAGGATGCTGAATCATGGCCCGAAATCATAAGTATCTACCGATGAAGATATGCAAGTACTACAGATAAATACAGCTGCAGTGCCATACCAGCGGAGGCCAGAATAAGTCAAAAGGACATGAAAGATAGGCAAGGAAGGCGATCGGGGCCACACACACACACACAAAAATAAAAAAATTTAAAGCCCTTGTAACGTTGCTAAACTATGGAATAATTTGGAGTGTTTCTGTTATTTTCGTTGAAATTGTTGACAACACGTGGAACACTTACATAAAGTAAATAATGCAGTGTGAAATATAGAAGTCGGAATGGCCGAGTGGTTAAGGCAATTTAACCTTTTAATCCTGAGGTCCCGGATTCGAACCCCATTGGACCAAGTTTGTTCTTTTCTTTTTTTTCCTATTTACTTTTCTTCTTATTATACTTGAGCTGTCAAGTTAAGACATTTAATGAAATACTTCAAAAAATGCAAAAATCTGTGAGCAATTTACAATTTTAACCAATGAGGACGAGTTACCTATGAACCTTGATGGCTATTGGTTACTATTTAAGTTAAAGACTACGATTAAGTCTAAGAATGTTGCCCCCTGTGAAAATTGGTTCAACAAATCAGAACAGTTCTGGAACTGAACTCGAAGATTATAGAACAATTGTAAAACTATTCATTTGCTGTTGTGTCTTCCAGAACAAATGTCATAAAACAGTTCTAGAACAAAAGTTACATTATTTTTGTTCTAGAACTGTTCTATCACATTTGTTCTGGAAGATTTGTAGAACCAATTGCCTTTAACAATTTGTGCCATTTAACATTCTATTACTGAAAATGTTCTAGAACAAACATGGAGTGGTTTAAGAACAGTTCTAGTATTTTTGTATTAGAACTATTATAGAATTTACTAGAAATATTCTAGATATTTTTGCAAGGGGGTAGTCATCACACGTCCAAGAGTGATATTATCTTAGTGGCAGACAGACAAGCCCAGCAACACAATTAAGAAACATAAACAAATTATAATGGTAGTGTTTTCATAGCCCCTGGCCTATAAACAAACACCAGTTTCAGACTGGCACCAAGGAAGATCAGTATAAATTTACCCCTCCACTATATCATATCTTATATAAACAAGGTATGGGTTTTCACTATCATCACATGGTAGAATGATTCATAATTTATCGGCTGATGCCATCAAGAAAAATTTGTTAACATATTCTTTTGTGTTGTTGTGTGCTTCTTTTTTTTTCGGAGTAGCTGTCTAAGATCACTTTTGACCTAGATTTCTGGTGATAATTATGCAGCGGGAAAATTGAATGCCAATAGAATCGGGCAAATTTTCTAATTTTAGGGAATGCAAACTTAAAACAATCGTTTAACGTATACCAATAACTGTTGCATACTTTTCGGGATTAATTTTTTTTACATAAGCGGTTAAAATAAAGTTATAAAAATATCTTTGACATACACTCTAGAAATGAACATAATTTTGAACAACTTTACTCATTGTATGTCATGATCAGAATGTTATATTCATTAACATAATGAAATAACTATATTGTTTAGCCTACATAATGCTATAATTAACGGGGACGACAGTTGGTCACAACGTACAATGTTGCCTGTTGAGCTCGCAAGCACAAAATTTAAGTGATAAATTTCTGGTATTTTTCTGATAAATAAGCAAAAAAATTATTAGCAAACTTGATTCAGCTTATATTTTCTATTATTTAATCATTGTGTAAAAATATAATTGTACGCTGTAACCGAATGTCATCCCCGTGAATTTGTACAACTCTAGCAGAAGAATCTTTCTAAAAATAGCACGCGTAAAGCTGTGTTAATACACACGCATCAATTAGCGTCCGGAACCAGAGAATTTCAATAAATGGAGAATTTATAAACTTACTGCGCATGTTAATTTATATTTCAATTGTGGTTGTGTTTAAGAATTATTTTTAATTGCACCTTTCTATCAGCTTCTTATTCTATCTATAAAAATGTTAAACATCTTTCTATCAGTAAAATGTGGTGAAAGAAGTCTCATAATATGTCGAAACGTTATACATGTTACTTTAACTTCATTTGCGTAGCATGAATACGCTATAGATGTGCAATACTAATGATACATATAGGATATCATTTAACATAACTATGTACACTTGTCTGATATATATAATCATTTTCATTCATTCCCGCTATTATTTTCTGACAATGCTAATTTGTTAAATTTGCCTTACAAATTCATGTATCAGTTATGTTTACGTAAATTACTAGTATTTAGCTTATTCATGTATCACTGGTGGAAACATGGGGCAGTATCTTATCGGTTTATTCACGGTACTTATCTCAAATTAATTTTGGGGCCGATAAGTTTTCTTATGGTGTCCCAAAAATCTAGAGAAATCTCCTTAGTAGGGACCGAAAAATCTGGGGTCCGAGAAGTCTCCTTAGTAGGGACCGAAAAATATGGTGTCCGAGAAGTCACGAAACCGATCATCTTGGTCCTCTTGTATTAGATTAAGGGCAAAAAATGACATCTCAATTTTAATTTCAACGCTGATTTTCTTTTTTAAAGACATTTCTTGTTTCTTCTGGCAAAAAGCTGCTGAGGCTTTGATAAAGAGTTAATACAGAATTCCTTCAAATCCAGGTTTAATTTCTCAAAGTATTCTTTTTATTTATATTCCGCCTCATTGCTGTAAAGCAATCAAGGGACAAAAACACATATCGATCATTCATGTAAGCATAATACACATATCGATCATTCATATAAGCATAATACATATATCGATCATTCATATAAGCATAATACACATATCGATCATTCATATAAGCATAATACACATATCGATCATTCATATAAGCATAATACACATATCGATCATTCATATAAGCATAATACACATATCGATCATTCATATAAGCATAATACATATATCGATCATTCATATAAGCATAATACACATATCGATCATTCATATAAGCATAATACACATATCGATCATTCATATAAGCATAATACACATATCGATCATTCATATAAGCATAATACACATATTGATCATTCATATAAGCATAATACACATATCGATCATTCATATAAGCATAATACACATATCGATCATTCATATAAGCATAATACACATATCGATCATTCATATAAGCATAATACACATATCGATCATTCATATAAGCATAATACACATATCGATCATTCATATAAGCATAATACACTTGTTTGAGGTCGTTAGCATCTACAGATCAGGCTTGAAGAGTGGGTTAAAGCCGTTAGTTATTAGCGTGTGACTGTACTGAATTTTTTTACGATAATCGACCGCATCTTGTTAGTTAACACACCCTATATAACATACTGAAAACAGACTTTTAATGCTATACTCCGCTATAATGTGACATGATTTTGGGAGTTCTTTAAGACCAAGACCAAATCAGTAACAATTTCTCTACAAAGTTTCCTAGCGAGTGCAAATACTAATATCCGTATATTCCACCTGAATTGCCCCCCCACCCCCTCCCATTTTTTTAATACCATCCCCCCAAATCTCCATGCCTGATTAATCCCCTCATCTTGCTTTAAACACTCAATGCAAATGCAGGCCAAACACCTTAAATCTTTAATGGAATTTGCTACTCAGTCAAATTATAATGTTTTCTAAATACTGGTATAATGCACCTATCAATATTTTTGGGGGGGGGGCATATACGGGACTTAAGACTGAAAGCAATTCCTGACAGGCGGGAATTTGACACGCCCAATGATTTCGGGTCCCGGGAAATAGACTTTGTTCGGGATTTTTTGATACACCAATTAAGCATCCCCCATTGAGGGGATAAAGACATTTAGTCAAATTCCCCTGTGTTTTCCCGCCGCTCCACCTCCCCCCCCCCGGGGGCAAATATTGATAGGTGCATAAATGACAGGACACCAACAACTGGACTCATATTAAACACCCCCTACGGGAAAATGTACAGTCCCTATGGCGTTTATTAGAAAATATAGGGTAAATCCATTTTTCTGTGACGATACTTAAGTCTTGAAACTCGCTAAAAACATTTTTTTTTCTGTTTGCATTGTGTCACATATTTTTGGTGCCAACTCTTCCTTTATCTTCAATTTCTCAAATTTGTATTGTATCACAGTATTATCATACCAGCACAACAACGCCAATTCTGCAGAATAGCATATCAATGGAAGAAAAAAGCAAACAACACCAAGATAACAAAATTATGGGGTTGCCCCAACATACAAAAACAGCATATCAGGCATCTTTCTACAGTGGATGATTAAAAGACGTGTTTTGATGCTATCACATAGGCCATAGATAAGCATACAAAAAATGAGC
Organism: Congeria kusceri; assembly: GCA_027627225.1. Taxonomy (NCBI): domain Eukaryota; kingdom Metazoa; phylum Mollusca; class Bivalvia; order Myida; family Dreissenidae; genus Congeria; species Congeria kusceri. Next base: position 26,630,950 of record CM051029.1, read on the forward strand.
ACTAAATTTCTGGCACCAGCTGATTAGGATCTCGTGGGGGTCCAAACATGTTTTGTTTAATAAAGAATAACAGAACATGCCTCTTGAAGTCTTTGATATTTTTTCTTATAAATAATTGTTGTACCTTCATGCACAACCATAGCAGTGTGTTGTTTTTTGTATTTCAGTATACTGGTAAATGAAATTTTATCAATAAAACAGTGCTAAGGACACTTCCCACAATGTCTGGAACATGCGTAAGATCATCATCTTCTTCATCATCATCATGTGTAAGATCATCATCTTCTTCATCATCATCATGTGTAAGATCATCATCTTCTTCTTCTTCATCATCATCATCACCATCATTATCTTTGTCATTGTCATCTTCATCATCATCATCATCATAATCATCATCACCACCATCCTCATCATCATCATTGTCACCGTCATCATCATCATAATCATCTTCGTCATTGTCATCATTATCATCATCATCATTATAATCATCATCACCACCATCATCATCATTGTCATAGTCACTGTCATCATCATCATAATCACCAAAACCATCATTATCATCATCATCATCATCATCATCATCATAATCTTTGTCATTGTTGTCTTCATCATCATCATCATCATCATCATCATAATCAGCATCACCTCCACCATCATCATTGTCATCATCATCATCTTTGTCATTGTCATCGTTGTCTTCATCATCATCATCATCTTCATAATCATCATCACCACCATCATCATCATAATCACCAAAAACCATCATTATCATCATCCTTACAAATTTATTGAAATCAACATAGATACTTATTTTCACTTAACAAGAAAACAAACAAATAAATAAAATAATGTTTAATGTTTAAAAAAAAGAATAAACATAACTTAAGCATCAAAAAAGCAATTACCAGCAAGTCAATAATCCTCCAAAGTTGATAACAAAGAGATCTGCAACAAAACATTCGTTTTTGTTTCTCTCCAATTTCTCAGAAATGTTCAATACAGTGGGGACTGAGTCACTGTCTGGGAAGAGTATCTGCAAGGGGTAGAGATGAGAGTGGCAATGTTAAATAACATCTTGAGAGTTTTGTCACAGGAGATTTGCTATACAGCATGCTTTCTGCAATCTGCAGAACTCATTGTGTCACGGATACCTTGGCTCCAAGATTTGCTATAAACCTGCATTTGTGATTACTATTTTAATCAAAATGCTGACAGCATAGAAAGACTGTTGGCGACAAAAGAAACTAAAAGCATGTGAATTATGAGTGCATTTTTGCTAAAAGGAAACATTTGTTTGCATGAAGTTCAATGTCCCACCTTTAAACTTTATAATTTGGCTTCTTATTCAATAGTATTCAACATCTTAATGAAACTAATTTGGAAGTAACGAAAAATTATTTTGTTTGAACTAATTTTCTTATGGAAACGGAATTATATAAATGCCAGTTAACAAGTCAATCTGCACGGGCCAGAATAACCGATAAAGCGTAGTAGTTAGGCGCACCAATTGTTAGTGCTTCGTAGCCAAAGATCTATAAATAAACATGTTTATTTATAGACCTTTGTTCGTAGCCTACTGAGTCAAAATAGATCATACGATGAAAGCTCTCGATTGTCAATAGTACAGTTTAAAATTAATAAATTACAGTAATTTGTTGTAAACAAATTCAGAATGAGAATTGGTAGCAAGAAAAAGTACTTTCGCAAGGAGTCAAAAATAACCGATGTAGCGCATTAATTTGGTGGCCTTATTCCAGGACACTCCGGCAAACATTTTGGTTACATACAAGTAAATAGCAAAAGTAGGGACGTCATTAGTTTAAAGTTATTTTGTAATAAATTGACCTTTTTACAAACTGTAATTGTAATAAATCACATGATATACACATTATAATACATATTACATACATTATCTTCAATAATTAAAATGTAAGAAAACGAGTGTGAAATTTTGCTGTTTTGGAGAAGGACCCATTCTGGTTTCGATTTACTGACTAATAGCCTGCAAAGAAAAAATCCACGATACCTGTTTTCAAAATTCCCCTCTCAATAGACCGTTGGCTTCCGCCTACAGTCTAAAAACAGTAGTAGAAGTAGTAGTAGCAGTAGTTGTAGTAGTTGTGGTAGTGGTAGCAGAAGCAGTAGCAGTAGTAGTAGTAGTAGTAGTAGTAGTAGTAGTAGTAGTAGTAGTAGTAGTAGTAGCAGTAGCAGTAGCAGTAGTAGTAGCAGTAGTAGTAGTAGTAATGGTAGTAGTAGTAGTAGTAGTAGTAGCAGCAGCAGCAGCAGCAGCAGCAGCAGCAGCAGCAGCAGCAGCAGCAGCAGCAGCAGCAGCAGCAGCAGCAGTAGTAGTAGCAGTAGTTGTAGTAGTTGTAGTAGTAGTTGTGGTAGTGGTAGCAGAAGCAGTAGCAGTAGTAGTAGTAGTAGTAGTAGTAGTACAGTTAATAATGTATTGTGACAGTCGAATGGATAATACAGCATGCTTGCCATCGCCCTTACATCTGTTCATGGTACAAAAACCTGTAAAACTCATTTGCGTCGCGTCAGGTTTCTTTTGGATCAAACAATCTGCCGTGAACCATTATTACGGTATCACAAGAATTTCTGGATTATTATTACATTATAAAACAAATAGTATTTATATATTACGCAACCATTCCTGAATAAATAAGATGGCACATTTTTTACTACTGCACCTACTGCTAAAACAACATCTCCTGCTATATTGCACATATCAAAATTTTGCCCCATGGGGGGAGCAGCGGGCTGACCCAGGGGAATTTGACTGATTTTATTCTTTGGAGTCTATTTACCCCACCCTAGAACTAAGCATTTTTGTCACAGTGGGAGATGCTTGGGTGTCCAATATAACTGAGATCTTAAATCCTGCAGTATACAACTACTACCACTACCACAGTACCACTTCCACAACAACTACCACCATCACCACCATGTCCTGGGCTGGTATTTATAAAGAATCTTAGATCAAAATTACAAAAAATCTTAAAATTCTTAAATTTAATTATTGGATTTTCTGACAAAGTAATGCATTTCTTGAAGATTTTCACATATAATTTGCAATATAATTCAAGGTGTATTAATATCTAGCATTAATCATGAAAATGTTCCAAAGCATGATGTTTTAAACACAAATTCTAATTTTGACTTACGTTCAACTTAAGTTAAGAATGGCTTAAGAATCTTTATAAATATGGGCCCAGGTTCCAATAGTTTCATGGTAAGAATTCTTGCACAAGATCAGAACATCAAATTATAAACAAATGCATATAACGTCTTTCGGAGATCTCAGGAAACAGAAAACAGGTCATACCTTTTATTAGCCCAGGGCCACTTTGGGCGATTGTCCACCATTCCGCACAACAACATTTTTTTTTTCCTAATGTTTATGTATTTTCATCATTGTAAACAATTATGTTAATGCTTAAAATCCTTTTATAAGACCAACTTAATTCTTGTATTGCAATATCAACTCAAAATCATTATTTTGTCAATATCTGCATAAACGTACTGTTTATATATAAACTATTTATAATATAAACTAAACTTTATTATTGCGATGTCAACTAAATCTTTTCATTTTTATGCCAACTAAACACTTTTATTGCGCAATTTACCAAAATATTTTAATATAAAAATCTACTTAACAACATTAGTGCACACTGAACAATAATTTATTGCAATATTTATGTACTTCTTTTATTGCAAAGTTTACTCCTTTTATTGCAAGATCACCATAATTATATCATCAGCTAACTCCTTTAATTGTAATACCACCATAATCCATTATTGCTATATCAACCAACTCCTTTTACTGCAACATCATCCCTACAGTCCTGTATGTATCAAAATACAGGTATGGCACTATCTTTGCTTCTCATATAGAGTAAGCCTGGCACACTTTTGTAGCCATCTCTTAGAAGTTTGATATAGATCTCCACAAGCAATCCAGTTTCAATCCAGTCTCTACATACTTTCTTACTCAACTTGTATTGCCAATTATCTTAATGATGGAAATTCAATTCTTCAGTTCCTCAAAGTTGTATGTCAAGTACAGGAAAGCATCTAGGGCATTTCCTTTCCTGAATTTATACTCCGAGTCCGAGTGTACTATGGTACCGTCGACGATGAAAGCCGCAGAACAATGCATGCAGTGCAGTTTATTCTGTAGAAGTACTGATAGGTTAATTAAGAAATAATTTTCGATTTAGAGTTGTTAATCGGCTATTAAACAATGATTTCTTTGAGTCTGCGTGTACTATGTACGGTACTGTCTACAAATCACTGCCTCAGAACAATACATGCAGTGCAGATTATTCTGTATTAGTACTGATAGATTAATTGAAATTCTAACATGACATGCGCAGATTTTTCTATAGACAAAGAACACAATTTTTGGTTATTAAATATCCAATAAACAACGTGAAAAAATAGTTCCAAAACTCTAAAATATAGATTGCATTGTAACTGCATAATTTTATGTAAGATCATGTTAGAATCAAAATAATGTTCGCATTATCGTTGTTTATCTGTAAATAAACAACGCCCTTGTGATATATAATTCCTATGCATCAGAACTCTGTTGTGTATTAGCAAATAAACAACGATAAATCAAAAATTATTTCTGAAATAAAATATAAGTACAGATAGCCTCTACACCTGCAAGTTCGTGGATGTTAAGCATTTGACGTTGCGCATGCGCATAAAACCGCATTCGATGTTGCGCATGCGCATAAAACCCCACTTGTTTCAATAAAAACATATCACATTAAATCGATCTGAATGTAAACTTACTATTTTATATATCAAAATTGCCAATCTTTATTCGGAAATCTGTAATCTTCCTTAAAAATAAACATGACCCAACAAAGACCTTGATCGTGTTCAACTTCCTGAAAGTTTGTGGGCCACGTTTTATTACGTCATACGCGGAGGCCCTTCCACTGATTTTTGTGTTTTGATATAAATACGGCAAGTTTTTAATGTCCTTATTTATTTCCTTTGATTTTTGTAGGATTTTAATGAAATTAATACTTATATAAAATGTTTCTTAACAACACGAGGGGGTGAATTTTTTTAGCGATTAATAAGTTTAAAACACAAATAACTGCAATAAACTTTACTAACATGGTATATTTATCTGTCGATGTTTTCTACGCAATTTTGTGCTCTAGTAAGTCAAGCTGTTCTTCGGCTCACACTTGCAAAGAATTCGGACACGCGACGTTACATCATTGAAGAGAAAATTACGTCATAATTTCATCCACGAACTTACCGGAGGCCACGAACTTACCAGATCAGGTACTATATTCAATATGCACATACATTATTAAAATGCTTAAAGTATTTGTCAAAGAGGAAGTCAATTCATCATAAATTGCACAGTTTAAACAATTCCAATCTACCTAACAAGATATTCCACTAGCAAGCTGTTCACACAACCTCCTACACACTTTTTATCCGATACTTAATAAACAAATCAGAACACCTAAAACTCGAAACACAAATCTAACCAATTACTTAAGCTATACAGCAATAACAGCAAAATGATGAACTATGCCAATGATTCAGCACGATCTCATAATAATAAATAATAATAATTACAACTCATACTTTTGAAACTTATATTGGTGGGTTATGCATAAAAACCATCAATATATCAATTACTACAGCCTACCAACACCTGGATTATGCAGTGAATGTATTTTACATTAAGGTATGAATAATGATTTTCACAGACAACATTTTCTGGTTTACTTAAAAGTTCTTTTATTCTCTATTTATATAACACGTTGTGAGTGTATGACAGTTTCAAAGTTTAGGCAACAATTTCTAGGTTACATGTTTTCCTAGAATACCTTTTCGCTTAAAGACCACCAATTCCCAGTTGGTGCTGTTGTTATTGTTGTTATAACTGGTATTTTAGGAAGCTTTTTCAAACACCTGATCATTAAATAGCTAAGCTTAATATGTCAAGTGATTGACTAGAACTCAGAGTTGGATGTGTCACCTGATGGGTCATAACTCAAGTACAATACGAGCAATTATGCAGAAAACCTAACTTAAACTTCCGTTTATGCCTACTAACACTTCCTTGAAGTTTCATAATGATTGCACAAAAACTCAAGTTATTGTCTGCACAAACTAAAGTTATTGAATAGAAGGAAATACTGATGCCAAATGTGAAATATACCAGATGTGTCACAGACACGGATGCCCCCGCGACACGTTTGGCCACAGACAAAGGGCATATCGCCAACACTAATTTTTGCCGCAAAAATGTATTTTCATTTATTCTATAGTGGAAAAAATTACTAAGAGCCATAATTTGGCTAAAATTCAGGTCTCAGCCAGAATTACTTCCTTTACTATAACCTACACGTTAAGGTTCTTCAGCTGTGAAAGTTAGAGCGAAATCTGCAAAGCAGTTAACGTGGAGTTGAATCCACAAATATTCGGGACGTATACATGCTATAATAAGGGCCATAATTCTGCCAACATTGGTATCAGCCGAAATTCCCACCTTGCCTATCGCATGCACTTTAAGGTTCTAAAGCTGTGAACGTTTGAGCGAAATTCGGCAAGCAGTTAGAGGAGTTGAGTCCACAAAATTTGTAGGATGTACGGCTGGTATGGACAAGTGCAATTTGTGGGGGGCATAAAAACTATAAAACTATAAAGCATGCACCTAACAACATTGAACTCAGGTTCATATCAGCAGACCACCTTAAGTGCTAAGACAGTCAATTAACTTCTAATCCAAATGGCAAATGGTTGGAAAATTTTGATTAATGCTAATGAAAAGTGCCAAGTTGCCATGCGCCCAATGATTACTTTGTAATTGCCAAACAATGTCTGGTGAATGAAAATAGTCTCCCCCTGTAACCAACTGTGCAAGAGGTTTGATGATTCTTTTTGTCAAACAACATCACCCAAGAAATAAATGGGGTAAATGTGGGAAAGAAATTTTATGTTCAATGTTTAGATCATTATTTGAGAACTGTAGTTATTTTCTCTGTCACACAGAAGTTTTAATTTCAATTAATAATACACAAAACACATAAGTAAAATTCCACAATGTTAATTTTGACATTCAAATTCAATTCATGTAATACAAACTAATGTTTTATTTTGAGTCCCTTTTGTAAGTTCCCTACAATTCAAAACTCATCGAGGAAGTAACCATTAACGGTTTCAAATGTTCATAAATATCATGGAAAACATAAACGGCACAGTCAACCGTTGAATATACTGTTTTGACCACTAACGGTTCGACCACCGTTTACTGACGGTGTCATAATTATTTATTAATTAACAATTGATCAAGAACATCCACTACTAGCTCATTGCAGTCTTCGCTACAGTAAATAACAGTGATGCCCGCTGATGGAAAAATACTCGGGTAATCAGTACAGCTATTTGAATTCCTATCTTATAATACAAATACAATACAATAACCTTCTATTATAACTGGACAGAATTATAATAGCATATCTGAAATTGGTATGGTTTGGTTTGCACACCCTTAAAGAACACTTACAGAAGCTAATGAATCTGTCAAAGCATATACATATTTCGAGCAGACTTTACAAGAATGATGTGAAATTTATAAAAATCTTTGTTTTCCATGTAACTGGATACATACGTTACATAGATTTGCTAAAATAGTTACCTTTAAAAGTTTTAAAGCTTAACACTGAAGTCCTTGAATTAAATTTCCTTCAAGTTTTAAGTCAGAAAACAATGAAAGTAGTGTCAATTGTGCTCAAAAGACAGCATTTCCTGTTTGTAAAAATGAGTAAAATACTTGTAAACTAGAACAGCAGATATAACCACAAATTCCAACAGAATGCCCAAAAACAAGGGAATGAACTCCAGATTGTTGAATCGTAAAAACAAAAGAAAATTGTCAAAATCATTTCATACATCGTAAAAAAACCATTAAAAAATTAGACACATGTTTTTATTTACCGGAAAGACTATGATTCTATTCAGTTGCAGTCCCTTTAATCGTCCTAAAATCTACAGCCTCCGGAGTATTTTTCAGCAACTAAAATAACCAGATAGGCTGAAGTATTTCTCAGCAACTGACATTACTAGAATTAGGCTGAAGTATTTTTCAGCAACTGAAATCACCTGAGGCCTAAATTAAAATTAAGTTTGTTTGTCTTATACCGAAATAAATATTTAGTTATTTTTTTCTTGCTTTAAACTTGGTTTTTTCTATCGCTCACAACTTTCTTAGGCTACAATTTTGATCATTAGGCGCTTAAACAAGACAGTATACAGTCTGGTTCCCAGCGTACTATTACGTAATAGCACATCTGGCATGGGCTGATAATGGAGGACGATCACACTACAACAAATGGTATATAGGAAAAGAATATAATAATCTAAACGTGTGTAGCAGGACTGGTATTTTCCTTGTAAAGGTTTGTTTACATTGTCTATCTGATTGAATTAAGCATATCTTTTTATCTGTTCATGTTATTTTTACTGTTAATTCTGTTAATTAGAATATCTAATATTTTAGTATCTAAAATCAAATTATTTACTGTCAGTTTTTGCATATTTTGTAATGTCATACATTTATTATATATTTGTTGTGTTTACTGTATGTACGGGGAAGTTGATCTTCCACGGAGTTAAACCTCCGCCAGGAAAAGCCTTTTAGCAATGTATTATTTGGTCTTTATATACCACATATGTGGCGCGTCGTGAGAAAACCGGCCTTAATGCATGTGCGTAAAGTGTCGTCCCGGATTAAATTTCCGGGACGGCACTTTCCGCTTTTATGGTATTTTCTGTTTCAAGGAAGTCTCTTCTAACCATAAATCCACTTTAGGTGGAAAGTGACGTCCTGGATCAGCCTGTGCAGACTGCACAGGCTAATCCGGGACGACACTTTACGCACATGCATTAAGACCGGTTTTCCCACAACGCGCCTCAAATATATTTCCCCAGTAAGTCTGATTAAAATTTAATACTGTTAAAACTGCTACTTTTATTCTATCAGCAGCCTAAATTTAAATATGATAACCTTTCTTTGTTAAATTGTCATTTAAAAAACAATTTACCGGGTATTTGAGAAGAAGGAGACATCAGACTTAACAACATTTCTTATTTTTAGCTCACGGTGAGCTATTGGTCTAGGAGACTTCTCCTGGGACGTCTCTCGACTGGCATCCGTATGTCGTCAACAGTTTGGACTGTTATCGCGATAAAGACATTTTTATTCAATCTTCAATTCAATTTATTTTTTAAATAAAGTTCTTTTCATTTTTCATCTAATCTATACCAAATTTTCACAGTTTGTGTTTGTCAATAAGGTTTCCGTAGAAGCCAACAAAGGGTCATATTGGGCCACAAACACAGGAGTTATGGCCCCTTTGTGGAAAAAAGCACAAAATTGCATTCATCCTGCACGGGGATTTTTTTTCAATCTTGATCAAACTTCCACAGGGTTTGAATGACCTTAAGATCTCAGCACAAGCAGCAACTGAGACAGATCAGTTCACGAACACTGTAGTTATTTTCCCTTAAATTTGAAAATTAAAGCAAACATGGACTGATGCAAAACAGGGACTTCATTTTCAACCAATATGGACCAAACTTGCACAAATTGTCTATGACCATGAGATTTAATGCGAATTCGAATATCGTACAGAATAGAACACAATATAAAGAGTTAATGACAATACACTCCACTCTTTGGAACATGCCAGCAAGCATTACATGACATGACCTTTACACAGCCGTAGCCATTATTTTCAGAATTGCAGCATTAACACTATTCTACCGAAATTGCCAGCAAAAAGTTGGATACCAGAGAACATTTACTTCGGTCCTTTCTTGTTTATGACACTGTTTTTTGCTTGTCTTTTACAAGCAATGGCAAGCTATGGAGCAAAAGAAAAACATGTATGTGACAGTTCATCAGTTAGACAAATTATGTATGGACATTATGGTGTACATCACCCTATCCCTGTCACAACAGTATGTCAGTGCTCATCATGGCCCTATTGTCTTATTTATTTGTGTCATTTTCGTCAAATTATTTTTCAGTTTTAATGCATGTATCTGACATTTTATTAGTCAAACAATATGTATTTGTACGGTAATAAAATGAGTGTGGCTGTCTAGTCAGTTCAGCCATTGATAATGATTCACATATTTTCTTATCAGACAGTGTGTATCTATGCTGAATTAATTTACATTGTGTATCAAGTCAGTTCAGACATTGTTATTAAATAGAATACATGTACTTATTCTATTTTATGTTTATGCTCCTTTTAATCAAGCCAGTTTTACCCTGTATAAACTTGGTTGTATCAATCAAGATAAAGAAAGTAATAACGATTTTCAAACAAAGATACAATTAAAGACGATTTCAGTAGTTTTTTCTGCGCATCTTTTCGCGCATCAGTGGAGTTTATTTAAATCTTCATAATGAGAATTGATTGGACATATAATACTATTTATTATATATTGTGTACACTGTAATTACCATCTAGAATCAAATATATTCAAAATAATTGCCATGATCATAGTAGGAGTTTCTTGTGACTTGATTTTATTTGCGAAAGTTTGATAATACACTCCGAACAAAAGCAAGAACACCCTGAATGAAAATTTGACTCGCATATAGCTGTGCACATGCTTGCGATTATTTTGAAAGTGTTTTGGCTTTAATAACGTTTTGTACATAGTCATAATCAACTGCTGCTACTAAAATAATTATATATAATATATATCTATTTACTTTTACAAGTGTATTGTTGTACATTTTGACTGTCATTCCATCCTGTTTTAAAAAACAAAATGTCCAATATGCACATGTAAACTACATATTTTTTCTCGGAAACAAGCATGGTGACCCTGTTTTCTTTTTTTGCATTTTGTTAAGAATATAATTATGTAATAAATATAGAAAATTCTGGAATTTTTACGGAACTGATTTTTTTCTATAGTCAAAGCCAAACTTTTTATATGATTACAAAATGTAGAATTTTTTCGTTAAAAAGGATGAAAAAGCATTTTTTGGCAAATATAACATTATTTTTTCACTATGTAATGGATTGCATTCTTACAATTACCCATTTCAACCAATAGGATGTGGTTATTTTTTACCAATCAAGGGTCAATACTAGTTTTTTGAAAAAAACAAAAACAGCATCAAATTGTAATAAATTGCATTCACGGGTAGGTCATTTACATGCATTTTCCAAAAAATCAAATTTGGTGACCCCCATTTTTTATGGTTTCATTGTATTAGGCATTGAATGATCTGCAAAATATGTAGAAATGAAAAATTTTCACAGAAGGGAAAAAACTGTAGAAATCGTCTTTAAAATTTAAATGGTGACATTCATGTATACAAAAGGTCAAATTCTTGGAATATCAAAATAAAATATTTTTCCTACCTACCAACCCACCTCTAAAATGTCGGGTTGGTAAAGGGGCAAACAAAAGATTTTTTAATTTAGGTCTTAAAGGCTGAAGTATTTTCCAGCAACTGAAATTACAAGATAGTCTGAAGTATTTTCCAGCAACTGAAGATAGGCTGAAGTATTTTCCAGCAACTGAAACTACCATATAGGCTGAAGTATTTTCCAGCAACTGAAACTACCAGATAGGCTGAAGTTTTTTCCAGCAACTGAAATTACCAGATAGGCTGAAGTATTTTCCAGCAACTGAAGATAGGCTGAAGTATTTTCCAGCAACTGAAGCTACAAGATAGGCTGAAGTATTTTCCAGCAACTGAAGCTACAAGATAGGCTGAAGTATTTTTCAGCAACTGACATTACCAGATAGGCTGAAGTATTTTTCAGCAACTGACATTACCAGATAGGCTGAAGTATTTTTCAGCAACTGACATTACCAGATAGGCTGAAGTATTTTTCAGCAACTGACATTACCAGATAGGCTGAAGTATTTTTCAGCAACTGACATTACCAGATAGGCTGAAGTCTTTTTCAGCAACTGACATTACCAGATAGGCTGAAGTATTTTTCAGCAACTGACATTACCAGATAGGCTGAAGTATTTTTCAGCAACTGACATTACCAGATAGGCTGAAGTATTTTTCAGCAACTGACATTACCAGATAGGCTGAAGTATTTTTCAGCAACTGACATTACCAGATAGGCTGAAGTATTTTTCAGCAACTGACATTACCAGATAGGCTGAAGTATTTTTCAGCAACTGACATTACCAGATAGGCTGAAGTATTTTTCAGCAACTGACATTACCAGATAGGCTGAAGTATTTTTCAGCAACTGACATTACCAGATAGGCTGAAGTATTTTTCAGCAACTGAAACTACCAGATAGGCTGAAGTATTTTTCAGCAACTGAAATTACCAGATAGTCTGGAGTATTTTTCAGCAACTGAAATTACAAAATAGGCTGAAGTAGTTTTCATAACCAAGCAATACATAACAAACAACATGTCTAACTTACCATGGAAATGAACTATTTCTGTGAAAAAACCACTCCACCATAATAAACAGCACATATATAGGAACTCAACACATGAAAATCTGACACAGGAAAAGAAACGACTTCTATAAAATGCAGCAAATAGTTCTGAAGTTCTGAATATAAAATGTGAAATCCAAAGGACAGCAAAAAGTTATGCCGGCCTTATTGTCTTACATTGAACCATAGTTTGAGATCGAAAAACGTGTCAACTACCATATTAAATCATTCCATTTAATCTGATATTGCACTGAAATTATTCCTTAGTTTCCTGTTTCGATACTGGCACGACTGTTGTTTGCAATAAGTGGCATTAATGAAGCCAATTTTTCACTTACAATTTAATCACTTAAAGGGACTTTCTCACACTTTTTTGTATTTTTAAAATATGTAATTAAATGTATAAAACTGATTCATAATTTTTAGACTTTTGGCGGAAGTCAGCGGTCTTTAGTAGGGCAATTTTAAGATATTGAATCCGTGACCTACTTTTTACTTTGCAGACTACGTGGCACTAACGATCTATACCCCTAAATTTGTAAGCGCTCTATCGGCTATTTCGGCATGTTTAGGATTAGTCGACACGTTGACTGTTATTCATACTATTGCGTCTGTATTAGGTAGTTTGCATACAAACTTATATATCTACCAAGATGTTGAAAGTAGGAAGCATAACAATGAGTAGTTTGATTTGTCTTGTGTAAAAATGGCATTGCAGAAATTCATTTTCATTCAAACAAATGTGTAATTTCTGTTAGAAAATGTTTGCACTATTTCCCTTGAATTTAGTTTCTCTCCTATTCTCCCCAACAGTCTTTTTACGCTATCAGTGTTTTGATTACTTTATGCTAGTGATTCATATAATTTTGCAACATTTTCAAAGACAAGATTCTGTGTTTGACGAACACACATGCCCCCGGTTGGTGCTGGTTAGCCCTTTTCTCAGTCCAAATTAGGCCGAGGTCAAGGTCAAAGTGAGGCTGGGCGATATGAGTGGATTGGGAACGGTCATAAGCAACAACTGTGTAAATATCCAAGTGTTGTAGTAAGCTGTGTTGGTGCTAGACAAAACGGTAAAATCTAGTAAACCAAGAAATGGCACTTTTGAGTTATTATAAGTCCAAATTAGGTCAAGGTCAGGGTCAAAGTGAGGTTGTGTGATATGGGTGGATTAGGGATGGTCATAAGCAACAACTGTGTTAGTATCCAAGTGTTGTAGCACATAGCCAGCGGTGTTGGGGCTAGACAAAATGGTAAAATCTAGTTAACCAAGCAACAGCCCATTTGAATTATTCTAAGAGTAAATTAGGTCAAGGTCAAAGTGAGGTTTGGTGATATGGGTGGATTGGGAATGATCACAAGCAACAACTGTGTAAGTATCAAAGTGTTGTAGTAAGCGGTGTTGGAGCTAGACGAAACGGTAAAATCTACTTAACCTTTTCATGGACGGACAGACGGACGGACAGGACAATCATAAAAACAACAGAATAACTCCAAATTATTCAACCATTTTGCGTTACAAATGCTTTATAATTTTATCCATTACAACTGATGATTACTGATGATTACTCATTTACGAAATGTTATTACCAATATATTTGTTCTGTGTCAGTAGTGCTATTTTGCTCCCTTATATACATTTTTGGGGGGGGGGGGGGGGGGAATTTGTGACAAAAATTTTCAAAATTGTGAATTTGTCACTCAGTCAACGGGTCTCTTTAAATATTAGAACAACTATCTTTGCATGATTTTTTTTTCAAACATTTATTTAAGGTGTCACATACTATTGGTAATAAGAAAGTTCGGAAATCAATGAATACTTTTAGAAAGGCTGTCACTAGTATATACATATTTTTCACTTTTGTTCTCTTTTTGTTTTTATTTAAACTTGCAAGCAAAAAAAAGCAAAAAATTAAGTGATTTACCATAATTATTGCTTAAAGTTTTTAGAACAAATTAGTGCCGGTTGCATAGCAAGCTTGCATGTCTGTACAGCATTTTATGCCTCATGTCTGTTTCCGTAAGGTTCTTATATTACAGTATGTAATAGCTCTAAATATTGATATTATAAACTACAAAATTATGTCTATTTGAATCTGAACCTACGTTTGTACATTTCCAGCTTTCTTGTTGATGTTCTTGGAAAATCTAACTTAAATTGGGAATCTATTTTTCAACTGAATTTGTTGGTAAATCTCATAGCAGTATCTGGAAAATGTGCATTGATTTAGTGAAAGACAGCAGGCACAGATACAGAATTGTGAGGGGACAGGATATTTAGTTGGGGGGGGGGGGGGATATCAAGTAACTGCCAACAAACTAATGTTGTCTCTTGCTCGTTATTAGATTAGATACATGTATCGGCACAATGTTATATCCTTAAAATGAAACAATTAAATAAAAATACCACAGAACAGCTAAAAAATTATATTTCCAATAAATTGATTGAAGAACACATCATTGTATCGAAATGCATAAGTTTTAATTATGGTAAGGTTTAAAAATAATTATAATCTTGGACTATTTTTGAGGGTGCGTCTTTGTTATTGGGAATGTATAATTTGTTGTTTATCCTGTCCTTATGTTGTGTCCTTGAGTTTGTTATGTTTGTTATGTTTGTTATGGACATTTTTTCAGATAACAACAAGGAAGTGGTGTTGTTGTATAGAAGTTGGAAACATTACTGCCTCTAAGTCCTCACTGGGCATATAATATTTTAATTTTACATTGGGCATATAATATTTTAATTTTACATTGGGCATATAATATTTTAATTTTACATTGGGCATACAGTATTTAAATTTTACATCGGGCATATAGTATTTTAATTTTACCGTGGACATATAATATTTTAATTCTACATTGGCATATTATATTTTAATTTTACATTGGGCATATAACATTTAATTTTACATTGGGCATATAATATTTTAATTTTACATTGGGCATATAACATTTTAATTTAACATTGGGCATATAATAATTAAATTTTATATTGGGCATTTTGTATTTTAATTTTACCTTGGGCATACAATATTTTAATTTTACATTTGGCATGTAACATTCCACATTGGGCATATAATATTTTAATTCCACATTGGGCATATACTATGTTAATTTTACATTGGGCATATAATATTTTAATTCCACATTGTGCATATAATATTTTAATTTTACATTGGGCATATTGTATTTTAATTTTACATTGGGCATATAATATTTAAATTTTACATTGGGCATATAATATTTTAATTCCACATTAGGCATACAATATTTAAATTTTAAATTGGGCATATAATATTTTAATTTTACATTGGGCATACAATATTATAATTTACATCGGGCATGTAGTCTTTTAATTTTACCTTGGACATATAATAATTAAATTCCAAATAGGGCATATAATATTTTAACTTTACATTGGGCATATAACATTTAATTTTACATTGGGCACATAATATTTTAATTTCACATGTTTTAATTTGCACAAAGTAAACAATAAAATATAAAACAATTTGGCTCATTTTTACACCAATAAAACCAAAATATATATTATTTAACAATGTGTTCTTAATATGAAAAAATAATTACAACCATGTAAACACAGAGTCTGCTTATTACCTCGCAAACCTGTCCAATTTGGAAAACACATTCACGACATGTTTTATTAAATAGCATTTATCGTTAGATAGGTCATCCGTCATGCGCTAATGGTACCAAACCAACATATTCGGCTATTTTCTGCTTCATCGGCCATTTTCTACTTCATCTAGGTTTGAATCTGTGTCAACGTTATTCACTTCAGCCCAAATTAAAATTAACTGTGTGTAGTGGTGTGGGGTGGGGGCGAATGGTACACAAAGTCCATTTGATATTTTTCCCATTTTATTAGATGTGGCCAGCTTTGACCCCTGGGGTATCTTTTGAACAATCTTTATAGGGGACCACTTTACAATGTTACATACCAAATATGAAACATCTGGGCCTTGCAGTTTCAGGGAAGAAGATTTTTAAAGTCATTTTGCTATTAGAGTCTATATAAGCCATGTGAGCAATCGGGTGTGGCCAGTTTTGACCCCAGGGGCATCATTTGAACAATCTTTGCAGAGGACCACTAGAGGATGTCACATATCAAATATGAAACCTCTGGGCCATGCAGTTTCAGAGGAAAAGATGTTTAAAGTCATTTTGCTATTTTTGTCTATATAAACCATGTAAGCCCCGGGGTGTGGCCAGTTTTGACCCCAGGGGTACATCATTGGAACAATCTCTGTAGAGGACCACTATACAATGTTTCCAACCAAATGTCAAACCTCTGTGCCTTATGATTTCAGAGCAGATTTTTTTTAAATATTTCTGCCATTTATGTCCATATAAACCATGTTAGCCCCGGGGTGTGGCCAGTTTTAACCCCAGGGGCATCATTTGAACAATATTTGTAAAGGACCACTGTACAACGTTACATACCAAATATGAAACCTCTGGGTCTTGCGGTTTCAGAAAAAAAGATTTTAAAAGTCATTTTGATATTTAAGTCTATATAAACATTTTGACCCCCGGGGTGTGGCCTGTTTTGACCCCATGGGCATCATTTGAACAATCTTTGTAAAGGACCACTATACAACGTTACATACCAAATATGAAACCTCTGGGCCTTGCGGTATCAGAAAAAAAGATTTTAAAAGTCATTTTGATATTTAAGTCTATATAAACATTTTGACCCCCGGGGTGTTGCCAGTTTTGACCCCATGGGCATCATTTGAACAATCTTTGTAAAGGACCACTATACAACGTTACATAACAAATATGAAACCTCTGGGCCTTGCGGTTTCAGAAAAAAAGATTTTAAAAGTCATTTTGATATTTAAGTCTATATAAACATTTTGACCCCCGGGGTGTGGCCTGTTTTGACCCCAGGGGCATCATTTGAACAATCTTTGAAGAGGACCACTATACAATGTTACATACCAAATATGAAACCTCTGGGCCTTGTGGTTTCAGAGGAGAAGATTTTTAAAGTCATTTTGCTATTTATGTCTATATAAACCATGTGAGCCTTGGGGTGAGCCAGTTTTAACCCCAGGGACATCATTTGAACAATCTTTGTAGAGGACCACTATACAATGTTACATACCAAATATGAAACCTCTGGGCCTTTCGGTTTCAGAGAAGAAGATTTGTAAAGTCATTTGCTATTTAAGTCTATATAAACCATGTGACCTCCGGGTTATGCCCAGTTTTGACCCCTGGGGCATCATTTTAACAATCTTTGTAGAGGACCACTATACAATGTTAATTACCAAATATGAAACATCTTGGCCTTGTGGTTTCAGAGGAGAAGATTTTTAAAGTCATTTGCTATTTATGTCTATATAAACCATGTGAGCCTTGGGGTGAGGCCAGTTTTAACCCCAGGGGCATCATTTGAACAATCTTTGTAGAGGACCACTATACAATGTTACATACCAAATATGAAACCTCTGGGCCTTTTGGTTTCAGAGAAGAAGATTTGTAAAGTCATTTTGCTATTTAAGTCTATATAAACCATGTGGGTGTGGCCAGTTTTGACCCCAGGGGCATTATTTGAAAAAACTTTGTAGAGGACCACCATACAATGTTACATACCGAATATGAAACCTCTAAGCCTTGCGGTTTCAGAGAAGAAGATTTTTAAAGTCATTTGCTATACAAGTCTATATAAGCCATGTGACCCCCTGGGTTTGGCCAGTTTTGACCCCAGGGCTATAATTTGAACAAACCTTGTAGAGGACCACTAGAGGAGGTCACATATCAAATATGAAAGCTCCAATCCTTGTGGTCTCAGAGAAGATGTTTATACATATGCAGCGGACCGAAACGACTTTAACAACTATAAAAGAGGGTCACCCAAAGATCATTCCTGTGAAGTTTCGTGAAAATCTGCCAAGCGGTTTAGGAGTAGATGTTGATTAAATGAAAATGTTGACCCACGACGCACAATGGGCAAAAGGCGATCACAAAAGCTCACCATGAGCACGTTGTGCTCAGGTGAGCTAAAAAAACAACACAATACCGACCCTATCTGACCCTTCTGAGACCACGGCCCGAAACACACAATTTATTTTTATTGGCCCTACAATGGGAAAAACTAAACGTCATATTGAATTTCCAAGCAGCATGGATTTAAATCTTTACTAGGACTGTCTCTAGTTTGAGTAAATACAAATTTAATTTAGGAATATATTTACAAGCAGATATCGATTTACAGGTTATTTGCAATAAAACGATTCCTACAACCAATACAACCTGTTTTTAAAGCCACATAAAAGGCGAAAGTGGCCAAACTAGGACTCTACAATGCAACGGTTTGATGTCTTTTTTCGCAGACATTTTTGCAAGAACTAGTTGCAATGCGATAATTGCAATGGATGTGCTATAAGGTCAAGTTTTGCTTTTTATTTGATACTGCTTGCTTTTCATTTGATAATTTTCTGTCCAATGATGATAAATGAAGTTAATGCAGTCTTTGAAGCCATCAATGTTGCATGTACAAATAACTGCATGCAAGGTTTGCATCTGTTGGAAATATAATTTTATCAATGTTCATACACAATCTGTATAAGTTTGGTCAACTTTGAATAAAAAATCGTGTGTGCAAGCCACTATAATCCTTGATAACTTGTTGATGTTTTTTTCCACACACAAGGGGCAATAACTCTGGTGTTTCTGGGCCCGAACATGCTTATATTCGACTTCACCTGTAATCTTATGTTCATAGACAAACTGTGCATAATTGGTGAAGATTGGATATAAAATAAAGTCTCTATCCAGAATACTGTCCCTTTTTGTATATTTTTTCACAAACAAAGGACTATAAATCCGGTGTTTCTGACCCGATTTTGCTTATTTTCGACTTCAACTGTAATCTTATGGTCACAGACTAACTGTGCAAGATTGGTGAAGATGGGATGAAAACTGAAGTCTCTGTCCTGAATAATGTCCATTGTTGTATAGTTTTCATAAACAAAGGGCAATAACTCCAGTGTTTGAAACACGATCTGGCCCATTTTTGGCGTCTGCTGAGATCTGATGGTCATACACACATTGAAAGTTTGGTTAAGATTGGATGAATATTAAAGTCTATAATTATGTTGGAAAAATACATTTTTGCACTTTTTTCCATGAAAAAGGGGCAATAACCCTTGTGTTACTGGTGTGATCTGGCCCAACAACAGTCCCGTCTGAGATTGTATGGTCATACACAAACTGTGCAAGTTTGGTTAAGATTGGATGAAAAGTGAAGTCTCCAGCGTGAAAATTAAACCAATTGTTGACGGCACACGGATGACATACGACGGACGACGCAGAAGAGGACCCCTATACCAATAGCTCACCGACCACTTCTTGCTCAGGTGAGCTAAAGATCCCCTTTTGGCGTAAAATTCCCCATCTGATGGGCCCTGCCACCTTTCCCCAAAAGGTGAAAAAAATACCTGCTATGTTTATGTTGGTATATAACCATTTGTAAAGAACATTTGGTTTGTAAGATACTGTTTATTGCAAAAAAAACTAATCCTCCTATTTATAAACAATAGCTTTATTTACTGCCGAATATGGTAACGATGCGGATTAAATTCAAATATTCACCTTTAACGTTCGGCCAGCTGCACGATATTCTACACAAAACACGAGGAGCTTCGGCTAGTTTCGTAGTGTTGAAAATGTAAACAACTAAACTTCAAACTGTTCAAATACTATTTATTTTATGAAAATATTTAACTGTTTTTAGCTCATAATGCATTACTTTATGTGTTTGTTATCTCAACATTAAACTTTAGTTATTTAGTTTAACATCTTTCACCTTGTTAGTGCCTTTAAAAGACTTACCCTTGCACAATCAAGCAGTTGTAATAATCCTTCAGTACAAAATTGAATACCGGAACACTTTAAACAACCAATTTCATTGTAAACTCAAATTGCAATGCCCCAATTTTCAATTCTCTAGCACAAATGAATAAAACTTTAGGAACTTGGTATAAAGAACAAAGCTGACATGATATATGTGGTACATAAATACTACCCTGCCTAAAACTATTACATGGGGGAATACCCTAGAAATAGGACCTGTTTTAAAGCTACTCTTACATGCGGTAATTTCACCAGTTTGTAAAATGTTTACACATCTCTAATAGTATGCACAGAAAAAATATATTTGAATACCTAACACAATCACCAGTACTTATAGTAATAACACATATGTTTAAAAATTACATGTGAAAAAAAATGATCACGGTACTTGTAGGGCAATTTAAAGTCAACAGCAAATTGCAAGTCCACAAAGACTACAACTAACACTAGGGAAGCCTTTTCTTATAGGGATGGGACCGAATATACGAATATTCGAATATCGGATAATATTCGAATATAAAAAAACGAATACGAATATTTGATTTTCAAATTTAGTTAAAGAACAAAATTTCTTTAAAAAATCATGTTTTTTTCCAGTTTGATTGCATGAATTCCAGTCGTATTCCCTGCCTAGCAGGTGGGCGGGGGCAGTGTAACGTTTTTACAACACATGCCAAACATGTCCAATAAACGACAATTGATAATTGGCAGGGGGACCACATCTTTACAACGGCCGCGAATTAACGGTTTGTAGGAGGCGCAAATATGACGCATTGTATCCACAAATAACAAAACTGGGCCATGTTTTGATAACGGTTTCACAGTTTGCACAAGGCGTACATTGTTGTTTATTGTCCTTAAGTGACATCTATACGGTTAACTTGTTTACTGTAAATTTCAATTACTCTCTAAGTAAACCAGTCAAAATGAAACAATTATCAGCCAATCAATTTCCTAAGCTTGCCCAGGAAGTGTGAATATGACATGACTGTGATATGACTGAAATACTGTTAAAGATGGCGAAAAATCTAAATAAACAATCCAACAAACAATCAACACATGATACTCAAGTACAGTGATTGGAAACACTATTAGATTGATTTGAATATGACTGACATTTGTGGAAACATCTGTAATAAGCCAATGGGCAGAAAAGTCTTAATTGAGGCTGTCTGGCTAGCGCAGTAGTTGGCACGCTTACTTCTCACCGCTGCGGTTGGGGTTCAATTCCGGGTCCCGGCGCTTGTGAGTTAGATTGGTGGTGACCATACCCCACAGGTGGGGTTTCCTCCGGGCACTCTGGTTTCCACCCACAGCACAAGACCACACCAAAATTAAAGATATTTCACTGAACAATAAAAAGCTGGAAATGTCAGCTATGATTCAAAATGTGTCCTAACTTTTGAACAGTCGCTCTAGTAATTAGGTAGGAGTGCTGGGGACACATATTCATGCAGCTTCGACATGGAAGGACCTCATAAATGTCAAATTACACACACACACACACACACGCACACACACACACACACACATCATAATATTTATTGACAAGCCACTAAGTAACAAAAAGTTCATCACAGATTAGACTATTATTTATTCATCATACTGTTACCTAAACGTTAACTTTTTACCATTAATTCTTGTCCATAAACAGAACAAATTTGCTGAAGACAGACGTGGCATGGCGAATGACCGCATGCGTGCCGGACATTGCCCGTAAAAAAGTAAAAAGGCCGGCGGTAAAATTCAATATGCCGGACTTACTGTCCGGTAATTTTTTCATATCCGTAAATATCACATATATTTCAAACTCAATTGAGGCGGGTGAAATTTACAACTGGCCTGTAATTTTTTCCCTTTCATAGGACAGTCTGGCCTGTAAATTTTGACAGTCTTCCGCCATGCCTGTGAAGATATAGGGATAAATGTGTTATCATATTTCTACCCACCCTGTGATAGATGATAGAGCAGCACTAATGATCCTTTCAAGTTTGATACTAGCTGGGCTGAACCATACTTTATCAGCAATTCAATCCATCTGTATGTCAAGTTGCAAAATGGGGGAAGTCCCAAATCAACATGCATAATAAAACAGGACAAGCCTCTCATATTTACTACTCATGATGTATAGGGAAAGATCTAAGATAAAAAAAGGTACAGGGTGCTGCTAAAAAGGAGCCATTTTGATGATATTAATATGTAATCATTTACTAAATTCAAGGGTTGTATTAGACTAATGCTTCCAATTAAGGTTTTTAAGCACAGTCTAGTTATTTGTTATTTTATTGTTATTTGGAATATTTGCAAAAATATATTAAATTTTAAGAGATATTTACCATTTCTGTGTTGACCAGTCTAGAGGGGCAGCAGGAGGGAACCAAAAAGGAGCAGGGTGCTGCACCCTGCATTTTTGCTCTAGATCTTTCCCTTAGCTACATGTACAACACTTACTGTTCTCAATTCAATACCTTCCAAAATTGAACAATTAAACTCTAAGCATACATAATATAATTTCAAGTGGTTTCAATAGTATTTTACCAGTTGTGTATAAATATTACCAATGTATGGAAAGATACATGCAATATATCTGTGTATTATATTCAATCAACAAACTAAAGTAAACAAGTAAACAACCTGCATTAAATTTTATTTTAATTAATCAACATTTGCACATAATGTTTAAATTATTTTGCATTGTTCAGTGTAAGTGAACTTTTCTTTGCATTCCCGCAGTCTGTTAATGTTACTTTGCACCGTATTTGACCGTGGACTAGCACTAGACTGTCCATCTGGAGATCGTGAGTTCAAACCCCAGCCCAGCCGGGCCACACAGCTTGTGTGGGCAATGGTCAAGACATTATTTCTATGGCCATTCTCCCCCTACCTCTGATTCAAGTAGAGCAGTTGTCAGTTACTGGCATAGGTATGTGCACTAAGTACTAGTAATCCCTTAGAACAGCTAAGCTTGCCCAGGAAAAGTGTGAGTAGGTTAACTGACCGCTGTGATATGACTGAAATACTGTTAAAAACGGCGAAAAAAACCAACAAAACAAACAAAACCATGGTCACCTATGTTAGTTTCTGGTTCTGTTAGACCATGGTCACTGATGTTACGTATTGGTTCAAAGACCAGGGTTACCCGTGTTAGTTTCTGGTTTTATTAGACCATGGTCACCCGTGTAAGTTTAAGTTTATGGTTCATTGACCCGAGTTCAATTAAGGTTCTAAGACCATGGTCACCCGTGTTCATTTATGGTTCTAAGACCATGGTCACCTGTGCTAGTTTACAGTTCTAACACCATGGTCACCCGTGTTGATTTATGGTTCAAAGACCATGGTACCCATGTTAGTTTAGTTTATAGTTCTAAGACCATGGTTACCCATGTTAGTTTATGGCTCAAAGACCATGGTTACCCCTGTTAGTTTATGGCTCTAAGACCATGGTTACCCATGTTAGTTTATGGTTCAAAGACCAGGGTTACCCATGTTAGTTTATGGTTCAAAGACCATGGTTACCCATGTTAGTTTATGGTTCTAAGTCCATGGTTACCCATGTTAGTTTATGGTTCTAAGACCATGGTCACCCATGTTAGTTTATGGTTCAAAGACCATGGTTACCCATATTAGTTTATGGCTCTGAGACCATGGTTACCCATATATTAGTTTATGGTTCTAAGACCATGGTCACCCATGTTAGTTTATGGTTCAAAGACCATGGTTACCCATATTAGTTTATGGCTCTAAGACCATGGTTACTTATATTAGTTTATGGTTCAAAGACCATGGTTACCCATATTAGTTTATGGCTCTAAGACCATGGTCACGCATGTTAGTTTATGGTTCAAAGACCATGGTCACCCATGTTAGTTTATGGTTCAAAGACCATGGTTACCCATATTAGTTTATGGCTCTAAGACCATGGTCACCCATATTAGTTTATGGTTCAAAGACCATGGTTACCCATATTAGTTTATGGTTCAAAGACCATGGTTACCCATATTAGTTTATGGTTCAAAGACCATGGTTACCCATATTAGTCTATGGCTTTAAGACCATGGTTACCCATATTAGTTTATGGTTCAAAGACCATGGTTACCCATATTAGTTTATGGCGACCATGGTTACCCATATTAGTTTATGGTTCAAAGACCATGGTCACCCATGTTAGTTTATGGTTCAAAGACCATGGTTACCCATATTAGTTTATGGCTCTAAGACCATGGTTACCCATATTAGTTTATGGTTCAAAGACCATGGTTACCCATATTAGTTTATGGCTCTAAGACCATGGTTACCCATATTAGTTTATGGCTCTAAGACCATGGTTACCCATATTAGTTTATGGCTCTAAGACCATGGTTACCCATATTAGTTTATGGCTCTAAGACCATGGTTACCCATATTAGTTTATGGTTCAAAGACCATGGTTACCCATATTAGTTTATGGCTCTAAGACCATGGTTACCCATATTACTTTATGGCTCTAAGACCATGGTTACCCATATTAGTTTATGGCTCTAAGACCATGGTTCCCCTGCTAGTTTATTGTTCAAAGACCATGGTTACCCCTGCTAGTTTATGGTTCTAAGATCATAGTTACCCATGTTAGTTTATGGTTCAAAGACCATGGTTTCCCATGTTAGTTTATGGTTCAAAGACCATGGTTTCCCATGTTAGTTTATGGTTCAAAGACCATGGTTTCCCATGTTAGTTTATGGTTCAAAGACCATGGTTACCCATGTTAGTTTATGGTTCAAAGACCATGGTTTCCCATGTTAGTTTATGGTTCTAAGACCATGGTTACCCATGTTAGTTTATGGTTCAAAGACCATGGTTTCCAATGTTAGTTTATGGTTCAAAGACCATGGTTTCCCATGTTAGTTTATGGTTCTAAGACCATGGTCACCCCTGTTACTGTGGAATCACTAATTTTCACGGTGGTCTAATTTTTCGCCCTTTTCGCGCAACTGCGCAAATTTATGACCATCGCGAATATTTACCGATTTCTTAGTGAAGCAAATCTTGGTAGTTTACACGTTCCTTCAAATGTACATCGGTAATCGTTCGTAAATATACACAGATAGGCCTATATGTCACGATGTGAATGTTTTAATGAACGTTTTTGAATGTTTTATTGCTCTTTTCTGATAAATGAATGCATTTTTTTTTTCTTTTAAATTAAATTGTGAGAATTTTCTTACATTTAGGTACCGTCACTGTTGTCAATTGAGAGCCTAATCCGGTACTAATGCAACTGTTTATTGCAACAAACAAGCTGAAGGACCCTTCATTCGGGATCTGCCGGGTTGGTCGTTTTACTGCACAATTGACACGTATCTTGTGTTATACGCGATACTCCTTTTTTTTTTAAAATAGTACCTGTGCGAATTTAAGACCGCGCAAATATGTCCGCGATCACAAGTGCGCGAAATTTGTACCCCTCGAATTCAAGTGATTCCACAGTAGTTAATTGTTTCAAAAACCATGGTCACCCATGTTAGTTTATGGTTCAAAGACGCCACCTCTAAATTAAAATCCCATTTCTGCGCCTGTATGGTTCAAAGAAAATGGTCAACCATGGTCTACCGACGGTTCACAACCATGCGTTTATTAGGGAATATATAGTATGTATGTAAAGAACTCTGCAAATTTCACCGGGCCACCCTTAAATAATTGTTTGTTTGCGCTAAAGCGCCCCTGAATTTTCAAGGTGGGAAGGTAGGTCGATTTAAATTTTTTTTTTTTTTTTTTTGGTGGGAACAAAGGTAGACGACCCTTAGACACGGACCAAATTGTCTTAACACAAAATACAAGAGTTAAGCGCATTGCATAGTGAATGCCAGTGGCATAATGTTTGTTGAAATTGGAAATATTATTGCAAGGTTATTAGAATGCAGTGTTTACTTGATATAAAAAAAGTTATTAATTAATTACGAACATAATATGATGAATATATAACTAACATTTTTGAATAGGAAAAAAAATTTTGCTTCACAGAAGCCTATACAAACTTGTGAGTCAGGCCCAATTTAGTGAGTCGGTCGCATTACCACAAACAAACTATTTTTTCAGGATGGCCCTGGTAACATATTCCTTTCTTGGTGCAGTACTCATAAACATTTTACCACAGAAATGAAACATCAGCAAAGAAATTTCAACCTCGTTTTAGCATGCTTTGTCCGGTACCACAAATGAAGGTCGTGTTTAATATGTCCCAACATCATGTTTTACTGCCTTTTAAGGAAATATCCTCAAATTGCACAGGCACACATTACCACCAGTAACTATTAAAGGCTATCCAACACTATATTCACCATCAAGTGGCATTTTATGATTAGGAGTAAAAAAAAACAAATGTTGGTTTCTGGTTACATGCCCCAAAAAATTAGGGTAGGTAGGTCCGGATTTTTTTTCTTCTTCTAATTGGTAAATGGTCAACTTGAAGATTCTAAAACTGAATAACTATTCAAAACATATCAGTAATATCCTTAAATATTTTTTATAAGTATATGCTATAAAAACAAAATACTTCTTTATCCAAAAACACATTTAATTATTGAAAAAGGTAAATAAAACAAAAATATATCTAACAAACCCAATAAAATGTTCTAGGGTTGGGGCATTTTTTTAGGGGTAGGTCGGGTAACCTGAAACAAACATAATTTTTATATGCCTTATGATGAATTTGTAGGTTCATTGAATGCTTGTGTACTGGACTATAATATCTCAATATATTTCCTAGCCGCTAAGTATTTAAGATGTCAGGCAGGAAATGTTCAGTAAGTTAGCTCAATAATTTAATTATTGATATTGAGTATATTACGGTCAGCTGACCGTGTGAACTCGTATGATGACTTTAGCACCCTAACTAGTAATGTAGATCTTTGTTGATGTCATTTTGTTCCTCATAGACCACAATATATTCCTTAAATGTATCTGTATTCGTCATAAGACTTTCTCAACCCCTTCTTTTTCATCAACTCCCTTAAAACAACATCAACATCACAACGAATACCTTAAAACAACAACATCAGTGTCACAACAATTACCTTAAAACAATAACATCAACATCACAACAAATGCCTTAAAACGACAACATCAATGTCCCAACAAATACTTTCAAACAGCAACATCAATGTCACAATAAATACTTTAAAATACCATCATCAATGTCACAACAAATACATTAAAACAACGACATCAATGTCACAACAAATACTTTAAAACAGCAACATCAAGATCACAACAAATACTTTAAAACAACAACATCAACATCACAACAAATACCTTAGAACAACAACATCAACATCACAACAAATACCTTAGAACAACAACATCAACATCACAACAAATACCTTAGAACAACAACATCAACATCACAACAAATACCTTAAAACAACATCATCAATGTCACAACAAAAACAAATACTATCATCACTATTACCACGATATCATTATAAATTCTAGCACCCCCGACAACATCATCATCACGTATAGCATCAACAACACCAGAACTCACACTACAAACTATCATTTAAGCATAAACCAGCAGCAGCAGCAACAGTAGTAACATCAGAATAGCAGCACCTTCATTGTTATTCAAAGAAACTGTACACGTGTTTCCTTGATTTTGCAGAATACATAACCAGATCTGGCAATATCATTTGTATGTTTTGCTAATCTTGTCCAACAGCATGTGCTGACAAGTGAAATACGTAATGCTTTATTTACTTTATAATTACGCACGTCCAAGCAAACAACATCATTTGTCAAAAATGGACAAGCAAGCCAATTAAGCCATGTTTCCATTAGTCCGTATCCGTATCCAGGTTCGTATCCACACAAGTATCCACAAAATTTCAATTCTCAAGCCCGATTTCATGTATCTGTATCTGTGTATTAAATGTTGTGTTTCTCTGTGAATCTGGCTTTCAAAATTTCGGTATTAGACGAGCATACTCACTTTTAATGATGGCTGAAACGTTGAAATCCAACAAATTCCCTACCATTGATGACTATGTAACAAACGCCCTACAGTTGACAGCATTTCTTCAAAGCTAATATATTCATTTCAATATATGACCATATAACCGAATCCAACATATCTATATTTACTGCAGTTTTCATAGCATACAAAATTATTGCCCCTCATGTTGCTAATTGGCGTCCGTATGTTTTCCGCATCCACATAAAATCGCTCAACAAGCGATTCTATACAGACGCACAATAAGGACACGGAGATGTGGATACAGATATGGAAATATGGAACCGGTCCAAATTTTTTCAATGTGTTCGATTTTTATACGGACACGGATATACTGATTCGGATACTGATATAAACCCAAGGAAACACGGCCTTAGAGTGCGCCACCCCTAATAACCAGTATCAGTTAAAATAACAGGAAATATTTTTAAATATTAAAGATAAGCAAAATTAATTTATGCTTTAAAACATCCTTGTCAGATGGAGAGCATGATAATTGTGATTATTCTCATTTTTTCATGGCCTGACAATAACTTAGGAGGGAACAATGCTGATATGAAGCGCATTTAAACGGGCATAGCGATAATATTTCCCATAAATATCAACACATATTACACCAACACATATTCCCAATTTTAATGAATATATTTTTCTATTAGCAATAATATTTTGATGGAATCGGTAAAAAAAAAAATATATACCACACCCCCCAAAAATATATACCACGCCCCCCCCCCAAAATATATACCACGCCCCCCAAAAAAGTTCCAGCAGGATTCGAACTCACGCCTAAAAAATCGCAAATTTCAATGTAAACTTTCCTACGCTAGACCACATTTGATCAATAGTGCGCATGTGTGTATCGGTATTTTGTGTACATTTCATTCATATTGATTTTACTACTACTACTAATTTTTCAGCGCCCACGAAAAGTGTCAAGGTAACAACTTTTTATAATTTTTCATATTTTACTGTTCAAATATAAAATGAGACCTATGTGTGCAGTAATCATTTAATGAATACCTCATAAAATAAAATTTTATTTTTGAAAATATTATACATATTAGCCGTCGATACGCATATTTATTTGAAACAAGCAGGCAATTGCACAATTATACATATTAGCCGTCGATACACAGATTTATTTGAAACCAGCAGGCAATTGCACAATTATACATATTAGCCGTCGATAAACAGATTTATTTGAAACAAGCAGGCAATTGCACAATTATACACATTAGCCGTCGATACACAGATTTATTTGAAACCAGCAGGCAATTGCACATTTTATGTTATAAAAAATTATATTGTGCCTTATCTGGAAATCAACTTGATATGACAACACAATTTTTACATTGAAATATTTAAACTATTAGAAAACCTGCTGTTTTGTCTGATGTGAAGTTACTGACTTATTGCAAACCACTTTGTCATTTTGGCTTGACATTATTTCCTAAACAAATAATCATAACCTCTGTAATGCCCCTACTCCACAGACATCACGAATCCCACCACTCGCCAAAAATGGATGAATTGAAAGTTTAATAGTAATCAGTTCGTGAAGTTCATTTGTATATGTTCGTAGTTAGTTCTTTTTTAGCAGTCGGGAATTCATGTTAAAAGTTTTCAACTGTTCAAAATGTTAGCCAAAAACTCCTGATTCGTAGTTAATTAATAACAAATACTTCCGTCTATTCTTAGGCATCGTAATAGACTCATTGGCCTTCGTAACTTTCTTATTCTGAACTCTTAACTCGTTCAGGGATTCGAGATTTCATGGCTTGACCATGAATCGGTTACAAGTCTGTAATGAATCCAACAAATACGTGCCAAAATAAATTTTATTTGTAAATGCATTCGGCATATTCTTAACTGATAAGTAACTGATTCGTAATGTTCGTGCAGTAGTCGTAATGGATTCTTTTAAATCATTTTGAATTCTTGACAACATTCATGCAATTCCAGCCAAATCCCATGAATATTTGAAACACTATCGTAACTGTATCATAACTGAATATTAGAACGTCACAATTTGGACCAGAAACAGTGCATAATTCCACAAATCCGCATGAATCCTATAATTTAGCAATTCGTGCCAACTTGTGGGATTTGTGGCGTGTGGGGAATAGGGGCATAACTTGTAATACAGGGGCCATTAAGAAGTTTTGAAGGGACGTGTGATAATAATACATTTATATTATATTTATATACTTATATAATGACCATGAAGACATGTGAGATGTTTAAATTGAATATCTATAGTTGATATAGAGATATGAACTTGTTGCATGCAAACCTTAACCAGAAATTAAATACGCCGATGCTGACAAATGGTTGAATAGAATAGCTCGGAATATAATTTGGTGAATAGTCAAGCTAAACAATCATGCTGTATTTATGGTAAGTTAATCTTTAAATTTCATAATTTGCATCGTTCTTGTACTTGCCCTTCCGGGCCAACAGGTCAAAATTTAAACTTGCCTGGAGAGGTTTTTACTAGTTCCGGGTT
Source organism: Congeria kusceri (assembly GCA_027627225.1). Classification (NCBI taxonomy): domain Eukaryota; kingdom Metazoa; phylum Mollusca; class Bivalvia; order Myida; family Dreissenidae; genus Congeria; species Congeria kusceri. The sequence continues at coordinate 26,661,824 of CM051029.1, forward strand.
TCAGGCAAGCGGGTTATTTCGACGACGGATGGCAAAGCAGGATGTACATATGATGGTGTCTCATTTAATTATCAACTGTTTTATTTAACAATTGTTACAAACACAACCAATCATTTCACATGTAACACAAATTTCTTGCATAACTCATCACAAATTACTGCACAATTCTACACATAAAGGGACCTGTTCACAGATTGAGGAATTGACAATTTTCCAACTTTTTTGTCACAGATTTTCCAAATAAAAGTATAGTGTATATAAAGGAGAAAAATAGCACTATGGACATAGAAATGTACTATAAATACCATTTTGTTAATGAGAAATCATCAGTTAAAACTGAGAAAATTATAAAGCGTTCGTAACGCTAAACGATGGAATAATTTGGAGTGTTTCTGTTGTTTTCGATAAAATTGCAGAGAGCCCGTGGATCGCTTACATAAAGAAAAAAACGCAATTACGCATATACAAGTCGGAATGGCCAAGTGGTTAAGGCATTAGCCTTTTAATCCAGACGTCAGAGGTTCGAACCCCGGTGCCAGCAACTTTTTTTCCCTATAGTTTTTAAATTTTATTTTCTTGTCATTATACTTGAGCTTATAGTTCCGATGCTTAAATCTGTCAAGTTAAGACAGAACGGCATACTTCCAAAACTACATAAATCTGTGAACAAGTCCCTTTAAAAGTGACATCAGCCTGACTCTTCCAGTGTGTTATGGTCATTTCTTACAAAGTGTTTATTAATAATCAGCTATATTATTAACTATAATTAACTGGGAGACTCACAATTCATACTGTGAGAAAATATGAATGTCACATAACAAACATTTGGAACTTAAGTGAAAAATAGTTTAAATAGTTTAAGATTAATTGTTGAATACGGCCAAAAAAAGATATTAAAAATTGTGTTTTTGTGCAACGGTCTCAAAAAAGTAAAGTAGGGTCAGGATTGAGATGTTTAGTTTTTTTTACTTTTTTTTTAAAGACACATTTTCGGTCAAAAAAACATTTGAAATTTTAAATCTCAAATCTGAAGAACACAGATTTCAAAACAATTGAAAACAATTATCACTGAACACTCCAGAATCTAGATTTGTGGCGCGTCGTGAGAAAACCGTTCTTAATGCACGTGCGTAAAGTGTCGTCCCGAATTAGCCTGTGCAGTCCACACAGGCTAATCCAGGACAGCACTTTCCGCCTAAAGTGAATTTATGTTTAGAAGAGACTTCCTTGAAACAGAAAATACCACAAAAGCGGAAAGTGCCATCCCGGATTAGCCTGTGCGGACTGCACAGGCTAATCCCGGACGACACTTTACACACATGCATTAAGTCCGGTTTTCCCACGACGCCCCTCATTTCTTTTCGCTAGTTAAGGTCGGGTTGCCCGAAACACAGGCACTTTTTTGTTTGGCCTAAGGTGAAGTATACTGACACAGGTGTCCCAGTTGTATACTTGACCAAATGCGGTTACACTTCAACATTATTATAAAAGCATGAATGCTTTGAGTTTACAAGTGGCTACTGGAAAGAAAGTATTTGTTAACTTAATGAAAACATCCATACTGAATGGGCGAAGGAATAATTTCAAGTTCAATGTACCTGATAAAAGCCCAAACTACATACTTAGCAAATCAAGATATTTCACAATTTATGAGCCAGACAGAAAATCAAGAAATAAGCTTTCACTTGTCTAATGGCTTGGGTAAGTCCTTCTCTGGAAAATCACACCTGTTCAACTGTGTAATGCTCACCCTCACTCAGCCTCCCAGGAGCCAAATGCACATATGTCAATCAAGAGTCAATTACACTGTAGCCTTGCTGGTAGAAATGAAAGCCAAACAGGCTTATCAGCATACTGTGCGCAGTTGCTAATAAGGCTGTCTGGTTAGCAACATAAGAAATATTCATTTATCATATATTATTTTTAACATATTCCAGTTTTGCGCAAGAGGTTTTGTGTTAACATCAACAAAGACAACTACCCCAAAAAACTCATATTCCAAACAAATTATACATAGTCATTAAATAAGTTTAATGTATATATGATGACAATCTTTTATCAGGAGAAAAACATTGCTGCTGTAAGTCGCTGTGGTATATAATTCAATTGTTCACTTGTAGAAAAATGCAGCAATAAGCTTAACGTTTTATCAGTACACTGTGTAAATAAAAGCTATCAACCCATTACATTAAACATCTTTATACGGGCAAAACTTTATTAAATATGTGTGTACTACATGCACATAATCATGTCACTACAAGTATTTTATCAAATATCACAACTTTTTTGTTTGAACATTTTATGTTTCAACACCTCACCTGAGTTTTTTCCCCTGTCTATTGCCTAAGTACCGGTAAACATTTCTACCCTACAGTTACTTCCCTTGATCATAATTGTTTTAGCACTCAACTTTCTTTATGAATTCAAATAAAGCTTTTAAGTGGATACAAAAAATGTCAATATATTATAACATGATGCAAAATTAGCATACTGAGTAGCCCCAGGGCTTTTTTCACCATTTTGGGAATATGACATATACCATGAAATTGGGAATTTTAGCTACGATTCACTTAAAACTGGAAAAATAATAATTGTTTGATTATTAAAATTTGAATAATTATAGATAAAACTACATAAAATAGAATGTTCTGAAATATAACAAATCAGTTAAACAGCTATTACAACTTCAAAAGTCTTTGTTTCTACACTGAACACCTCTTATTTCTACACATCTGAATGTCAAACCATCAATTGGGAATTTTGGGACTGAATTTGGGACAACTTTTTGCCATTGAGAATATGACCCAATAACGGCTTTAAATTGGCAAAGCCCTGAAAAAAAAATTTTTAATAAGTACCTGAGAGGTAAGTCATCATTTATATGAGGACACAAATTGCCAGTGTAGTGTTCATAAAGAGTTTAATTATTTCAAGTGTTGCCCATGAAAACAAGTGGCAGGGCAAGCAGTTCAGGAAGGCCCTAAGTGGGCTGTAAATACATAATATTTTGATCATTTAATATTTTCCCTTGCCAAGGCCATTTAAATTGCAAATTATTGATAATATCATATTTAAAATCAAACACATGTGCATTTTATAAAATTTGTTATTCATGAGCACTATTGTTCAATAATTTATGTGAAATTTCTTACCCCCCCCCCCCCCAACCCCCCAATAGTAAGACCTGATAATATTAAATAATTTATTTATTAAAAATCATAGTAAAAAAAAAATCAAAATTGATACTGTCAATGTTAAATAAAAATATTTCACAGTTTGACTGTACTTTCTTTGATACCCATCGTTTGATGTCATGACATTCATTTTGCTGTGCAAGTCAAAGTTCTAGAAGAACAAAACACAACTTTTATTTCCCAACTACTATAAAGAATTTTCCACTACTTACTTTACAAGAGGATTATAAGTTTTCAAATAGGACATGCTGAAAAGTGTGTATTTGAAGTTTATGAGGTCCTTCCGTGCCTGAGGCTGCATTATGTGAGGACCCCGAGTGTGTCCCAGCACTTCTACCTAATTAACCTACTGCAGACTAACAAAAGTTGGGCCGAATTTTGAATCATAGCTGCAATTACCAGAGAGTTATTTGTACTGAAAGATATTTTAATTTTGGTGTGGTCTTGTGCTGTGGGGGGAAACTGGAGAACCCGGAGGAAACCCCACATGTCCGGTATGGTGACCACCAACCAAACTCACATGTGCGGGGAGTGGGAATCAAACCCAGGACACCTAGGTGAGAAGCGAGTGTACCAAAAAGCCTAAGTGAAATGTGACTTCAATATAATGCATAAAAACACAGCTAGGATTTGTTTATATACAAATGTATCACATACAAAACCAGGTTTCAAATAAGTGCTTCTTGAAAATCTTCAATCAAATGTGGATGTGAAATACACTGTACAAACAAGCAGTTGTTGTATATCACCTTTAAACCAGTGAGAAATGAAATGAAACTCATTTAACATTTTTGTCTAAAAGTATCTATGTTTTGAATTCAGTCACAAATTACTGCACTTAAACATTAGGAAAGTAAAATGAGGCGCGTCGTGGGAAAACCGGACTTAATGCATTTGGGTAAAGTGTCATCCCGGATTAGCCTGTGCAGTCCGCACAGGCTAATCCAGGACAGCACTTTCCGCCTAAAGTGGATTTATGGTTAGAAGAGACTTCCTTGAAACAGAAAATACCATAAAAGCGGAAAGTGCTCTCCCCGATTAGCCTTGCAGACTGCACAGGCTAATCCGGGAGGACACTTTACGCACATGCATTAAGTCCGGTTTCTCCACGACACGCCACAAATGTATATATACAACAAGAGGGCCATGATGGCCCAAAGCGCTCACCTGAGAACTGTTACAGATGAAGACCATACTGTTGTGACAGGTTTGAAAATTAAGATATCTGAACAATACACAAAGGGGGATAGGATCAATTTGATTTAAAACATGGGTTAGTGCAATGGGCAAAGTACGAGTTGGGTAGTGGATGTGCGGTGTTTTTGCTAATGGTTCTCAAATCACTTTTCTCAATATTCTTACCTGACCCTTTTTCATTAAATCAGTGACAATTCTGGAAAATGCAGAAACAGTAGATTTTGATGTCTTTTTCGCAGACAGTTTTGGAGAACTAGCTGCAATGCAATAATTGAAATGGCTGATAAGGTAAAGTTTTGCTTTTCATTTGATAATTTTCAGTCCAATGATGATAAATGATGTTAATGCAGGCTCTGAAGACATCAATGTTGCATGTACAAATAACAGCATGCAAGTCTTGCAACTGCTGAAAATCAAATTTTATCAATCAATTTTTATGGTCAAACACAAACTCTGTAAGTTTGGTCAACATTGAATAGAAAATTGTGTGTGCAAGCCAATCATTGATTACTTGTTGATGTTTTTTTCCAAACACAAGAGGCAATAACTCTGGTGTCTGGCCTGATCATGCTTTTATTCAACTTCACCTGCAGTCTTACGTTTAGTAAAGATAGGATGAAAAATGAAGTCTCTATCTTGAATAATGTCCATTTTTGCTTATTTTTTTCACAGACAAAGGGCAATAACTCTGGTGTTTATAGTCTGATCTTGCTTATATTCAACATCACCTTTAATATTATGGCATAGACAAACTGTGCAAGATTGGTGAAGATTGGATGAAAAATGAAGTATCTATCCTGAATAATGTCATTTTTTGCATTTTTTTTTTCACAAACAAAGGGCAATAACTCTGGTGTTTCATTTCCGATCTTGCTCATATTCGTCTTCAACTGTGATCTCATGGTAATAGACAAACTGTGGAAGTTTGGTGAAGATTGGGTGAAAAAGGTAGTCTCTATCCTGAATAATGTCAATTTTTGCTCTTTTTTTTCACAAACAAAGGGCAATAACTCTGGTGTTTCATTACTGATCTTTCTTATATTCAACTTCAACTGTGATCTCATGGAAATAGACAAACTGTGCAATATTGGTGAAGATTGGGTGAAAAATGAAGTCTCTATCTTGAATAATGTCCATTTTTGGATACTTTTTTAATAAACAAAGGGCAATAACACTGGTGTTTGAAACACGATCTGGCCCATTTTTGGCGTATGCTGAGATCTGATGGTCATACACAAACTGTGAAAGTTTGGTTTAGATTGGACGGAAAATAAAGTCTATACGTTGGAAAAGAGCATTTTTGCACTTTTATGCACGAAACAGAGGCAATAACTCTGGTGTTCCTGGTCCGATTGGGCACATTATCGAAATCGTCAAAGATTTTATGGCCATACACAAACTGTGCAATTGTGGTCAAGATTGAATAAAAAATGTTGTCTTTATCGCGATAATGGTCCAAATTGTTGACGGCACCTTGATGACGGATGACGGACGACGCCGGAGAGGCCCCCTCTACCAATAGCTCACCGGGCACTTCGTGCTCAGGTGAGATGAAAAGAAAAACATATAATCCACCAGAAAAGGGACACATAAATCTCCATTTTCACTTAATTTGATAAGTGAATTCGACACTATATAAATAAATATCATATGGCAACGTGTGACATTGATATTGTCAACCAGTGGGCAGAATGTCACCCTAGGCGATTGCCGAGTGGTGACATTCTGTTTCGAGGGTTGACAATATCAATGTCAATCACGCTGCCATTTGATATTTATTTTACTAAACCGAACAAAATTGAGTAAAAAAAGGTAAACACATGTTTAACTCTGCCCATCAAAATTGAAAATCTTTCATTTTCAGAATACTTGGAAATTATTTTTACGACGTTAACTTTGAAGAGAATCACTTGTTTACACATTGAATAGTGATGTCATGACTATATGACGTCACAACAAAGGAGGCAATCTTTTCATGATGTGGCTGAAAAAAAACGACACAGTTACTTGCCCTTATATGATATTAAAAATGTCGGCATGGTAACATGACATGACAGTCACTTTCGCTTGGTCACGGTTCAAAAAGGTTAAATGTTTTATGACAGTCAAATATCTCTTTCTCGGGTAATGGGAATGTATCATTGTAGACAAAAGTGAGGTATAATAAAAAAATTTATACAAGTTTCAATATGAATGTTGTAGTTGACACTTAGCCAAGAAATACAGATCTGCTATTTGAACAAGAGCCTTCTCAGGACAGCGTGCGCGGCTATTCACACCTCTTTGTCAGAGTTATGGGCCTTGGTCAGTGACCTTACATAATGACCCCGAAGACATGTGTGAAGTTTCAATTGATTATCTGTAGTAGTTACAGAGATATGAACTTGTTGCATGCAAACTTTAACCAGAGCATTACGCCGCGGCCGATGTTGACAAACAGGTGAGTAGAATAGCTTGAACTATTCTGTGATCAGTCGAAGGAAAAACACCCTTATAAACATTACGTTTTAAGCAACAAAAGTTACTTTCAATTTCAAACAGCAACTAGAAATCAAAACCTTATCGTTTATCCCTGAAAAACATTAACAATATGCTGTTATATATACATTCCCATTATTTTGCTGCAGTACCAGAAAACCATGATGACCATCCATTGCCATGGCAATACATGTACAATTTGTATTGAAACCTGACAAAAAATTTACACAGGGGAGTAATTATGTCTTCTATATTAAGCACCTATCAATATTTTCCCCCAGAGGGAGAGGCGGCAGGCTGACCCAGGGGAATTTGACTAATTATATTTTTGGGGGTCTAATTCCCCACCCTAGAGCCAAACATTTCTGTCTAAATGGTAGATGGTTGGTGAATCAAATGGCCGGGTGGTCCCAATACCTATTAACGGGATCTAAAATCTGACCAAAAGTCTATTTCCCGGGATCCGGAATTACTTGGTGTGTCAAAAATTCCAGCCTGTCAGGAAGCACTTTCAGTCTAAAGTCCCGTATATGCCCACCGCTGCTCCCCCCCCCTCCCCCGGGGGCAAATATTGATAGGTGCACAAACAAATGAAAAGTCAAGTATTAAAACATTAGTCACTAAACACTAAAAACATTACAATCAGCAAACAATCAAAATTGAAACCAAAATATAGTTGAAACAATCAGACTCACATAAACACTTACATACATGTAAAAGGATTCATCCTACAACATTTATGAAATAGTTTATTCAACCCACACCATCTGCATCATGACTGTGGGATGATATGACAATTTGGATCCGTGTACAGATAATAATCTTTATTGTTGAAACAATGCTTCTGGCATGCATTATGGCCGTTACAAAGAGAGGTTCGCAACTGCAGGAGTGTAACTAGTCATACCTTAATTAGAGACCCTAAATATTGGAACATCCATGTTTAAAAAAAAAAAAAAAAATGTGTCCCTAAATATTGGGACACATCTGAAAATTGAATTGTTTCAGGTTCCTAAATATTGGGACGCCAAATATATAATCTTTTGTTGTTCCATACCCAGCTATTACGCTGGGTGCACAGCGTCTTGTGACATTGGTATATTGTGATTTCTGATCTATACACCATAATTACATGTAACACCATTAATTGAAAAAAGATGCACAGTCAACCTGTGCGCCAAGATATAACTGGTTCCAAGCATAGCTCGATTTTAAATCCCTGCCGGCATGAAGTTCCACGTGACCATAGTAAGATCAAATAGCGCGAATTAAAATCGTGCACAAACAGAAGAAAAAAACGTGGACGCCATAAAAACCTCGCATTGTTATGAGGCCAAAAATAAAATATTGTTTGTTTCCCCTCCCGGGACCTAATAAAGGGTGGGTCGGTAGGTCGGACAAATATTTTATTTTTATACACAATTCATTTTCATTCATGTTTTTCTAATGTTCGAAATGTTACGTTATAGTATAAATTCGTAATATTTTCGTTGTAGTAGATTAAAAACGTTCTGCTTATTTACGTAATACTATGTTATAATTACCTTACAATAATTTATCCAAATTGAACAAACAATAACATACATTAAAAACGAGAGCGTTAATAATAAAAACCTGTTAAAACTAAGGAGTAATAGCGTGATGTTGCAATTTGCCGAGCATCCAAAACAGAACGCTGTTAGCAACAACCATAGCAACGGTCACTGTCAAACTGCGGCTAGCAGTTTGTAGATGAAAAGCGTGGATAGTGTTTGAAAGCATCAATCTGTAATACTGTATCTGAACAACGCAAATGCTAGAGCATAAATGAATTTGCATTCTATGGAAATATAAACAAATAGGACTTTGTTCATTAATAAAAAGAAAGCAACACAACATTTTTGATAAATTAAAATAAAACAAAAGGCGCTGAAGTTTTATTCACTTTCATTTTTTACAAGGACTTTAGTTCCGCTAACTTTCATTCAAATTTTGCCTCAGCCAAAGTTTTTGCATAATTGTAATCCGTGTGCATTGATGAAATTGAATAACACTTTGTTAATTATTACTAGATCTAGTAATTGTATTTTTTTAAACAAAATAAGACGTTTGACGCGATCAGTTTGTCGAGTTAAATGACGTCGTAATTCATATTCGTAGTAAACGGTTCCTTTCACCAAAATTCATCAAAATTATTACATTTATTTATTATTATTTCTTTATTTACTATTTTAATTTGTAGTACCGGTAATTTATTACAAACGTGGCTATTAAAAACACGCATATCTATAACAAAACATACCTAACGCAAATGTGTTACAAAGACTTGCACCTTAACCAATTAAAATTAGAATGAGGGCGTGATAAACTTTCTAACGACGACGCTCATTTGCATGTTGGTAATTTTATGCGTTCTCATTGGCTGACTGTTTGGCTCTGGTTAAGCTGACTCATCCTGCGTCAAGATTTTATCGATAATGGACACTTGGTGGATAAAGGCGAGTTTGTTAATTGCTGGTGGGCGTTCTTTGTCTTTAAAAAAACATGCAAATGCGAGCGGAAATGGTTGCGCCCTAGAATCTGACACTGAATGTTATGGCGTCCTTTTCGTAAAAGCATGCGTCAAAATACGTTGAATTGCGCGTTACCTAGAACTGTCCGTTTAAGATCATTTTATAAGCGTCTTTTGAAAGTAAGATTTGAACACGCTATTGGATTCTTTTTAAGGATTCGCACCCCGCATTTTCACACACAGATAAAATAAAATATTGTTTTCTTTGGTCTATAAAATTTTTGGGGTCGCGGCAGTTTTACTGGGTCGGTCGCGGGAGGGGAAACAAACAATATTTTATTTTAGGCCTGATTAATTTTTATTTATCTCCTTTTGTATTTCATCTGAACTCATAATATATATAACTGGACCAATAATGCAACATTTGTGTGGGAGTGTTCAAAATAATAATTATAAAATAAAAATGTTCTAAAAAATTAAATCTTCAACCTCCTCACAGTGGTCTCCCCTAAATCCTTCCAAATCCTTTGCGGTGGTTATGCACTAAGTCGTAAACAAAAATTATGTTTGTTTCAGGTTACATGCCCAAAAAAATTAGGGTAGGTGGGTCGGGATTTTTTTTATTTTTTATTTTTTTTTATTTGGTAAATGGTTAACTTGAAGATTCTAAAACTGAACAAATATTCAAAACATATCAGTAATATCCTTAAACATTGTTTATAAGTGGATACTATCAAAACAAAACACTTGATCATCCAAAAACACATTAAATTCTTGGAAAAGGTAAATAAAACAAAAATCAATCTGACAAACCCAATAAAATGTTCTAGGGTCGGGGCATTTTTTTAGGGAAGGTCGGGTAACCTGAAATAAACAATTTTTTTTACGCCTTATCAATATTTTCCCCCAGGTAGCGGAGCGGCTGGCAATCACAGGGCAATTTGAGTAATTGTATTTTGGGGGATCTAATTCCCCACCCTACAGCCAAGCATTTTTGTCTAAATCCCCTCAATGGGGGATGCTTAATTGGTGTATTAAATGGCCCGGGGGCCAATATTACCGGGATCTGAAATCCGAACCAAGTCTACTTCCCAGGACCCGGAATCATTTGGGGGTGTCAAATTCCCGCCTGTCGGGAATTGCTTTCAGTCTAAAGTCCCGTATAGGTTAGTAATTCCAATCCCCATAGGGTCCCATTATAAAACGTCAAACTTTCCAAGCATTTTTCTAGCCTTTCCTTTATTTCAGATTGTGCAAGCCTGGTATCAAGTTAAAGATCAATCTGTCCTCTTCCAAAATTTGCAATAAAAAAGATATGTCATGTTACTTCTAAGAAAATGCATCTCACTTAAATGCAGGCACCGGTAGAAAACAGGGTTTCGGCAGTCATATTTCGACAAAAGCCCCATACCACAGTAAACACACCCCAAAAGTTCACCTTTCAAGTTAGCCTCCAATGAAATGCACCAAAATGTTGCAGACACGCATAGGATAGTAGAAATAGCCACAAAAGGCATGTCTGAGATACTTAAATGGCTTTTATGCCAAAGAGAAGAGGAACTCTTTAGTAATGGGCACTACTTTCGAATGGACCACGGAGGGATACACAATAATTCACTGGTATCTAACCTAAATGCCCGCCGCTCTCCCGCCCCCCCCCTTCCCCGCTGGGGAAAATATTGAAAAGATCATTACTGGAGAAGACCAAGGGGGAAGTAACTGCTGTGAGGTGTTTGGGTGCAAAGTGTGTACTCTACTGGCAAACTCCTCACAGTGGTTACTTTCCCATTGGTACTCTTCTCAGTTACCATTGCCACCACGAGTTATAAACTTAAAGATTTGGAATTTTTCAGGGGAGATGATTATGAGGAGATTGAAGATTCATTTTTTACCAAATTTTAGTTTTATCATTATTATTTTATAACAATGACAGATATGTTGCATTATTGGTCCAGGTAATTATATAACAAGTTAAAATGAAAAACAAAACAAATAAATAAAGACAAAAGTAAACATGACAACACAAGGAGTTTACGTTGTCCACGTTCTTATGATGTGCTTGTCCACCATTTTATTTCACGTCAAGTGTTTGCCTATGGTCACAAGAAACTTCATGCTGGCAGGGATTTAAAATTGAGCTATGTTCGGACACAGTTTAATAAATGTGCGGAGGATGCTCTACTGGAGCAGTAAGGCGAGTTTTTTTTATTTCTTGGTTCTCAGATCTGCCGACCTGATTTTTTTTCAAAAAGCCAACAAAAAATAAAAAATATCCAGAATGTTACCGATATCATAAAAAAGACATTGTGAAAGGGTTGCAACCTGTTACATGGAATGCAAAAAAAAAATTAATGTCATTGTTATTATGTAGTGATTAAGTTGATGTTGTGTAATATGATTTTTGTAAGTAATAATGCATTAAGATTTGAATATCAATGCCCAATTCCATTGGTGAAATTCTAGTCATTAATTTACTCAATTCTGTGTTGTTGTTTTATTTTTATTTTTTTCCTTCCTCCAACGGGACACTTTTCCGAAAATGTCAGAGAACCAAGAAAAAAACAACTATGGCCTAAGCTTCTCAATCAATTACCATTATGTCCCCAGATTCAAAATAATTGATCTTATAATCATCAGTCTACTAAAATACTAAAAACATTCCTTCTAAATATTTATAATTAAATATTTTAATACCGGGTATCTTAAAGTAAGAATTAATATCCCATGGTAATACAATGTATTAACTGGTACAATACATAGACACATGCAAAATAGACTGCAAATTTCCTGCAAGTTTTGGGGGAAGGGGCCCAACGCCCTCAGGAGGGGAAATTTTGACTTACCGGGGGAATATTTTAATATGGAAGTTTTTACAGATCAACTGATTTGAAAACTAACTCAACCCGAACAAACTCGCGTCTAATTGTCGTTTGGTAAAAACGTCATGTAATCTTTACAGGACATGAAACTCTTATAAATATAACTTTTATTATTTTTTAGCACAAAAAACCATAGCTCAGAATCTACTGATAACACTTTAAATTTTGACTAGGCTGCGGTATACATGTAACATTGCAGCTATACATGCGTCATTTCCACGAGTTTTTCGTGATTTCGCCCGCGTTAATAAATAGTTCGCGCGTTTTTCTAGCCCAGCACGATTTTATAACGGAGATATGAAACTAATATTATTCAATATGCAACACATATTTTTTGTAAAAGTAATTTGCAGTCCCGCTTTTTAAATTATTAATTAATTTTATGTATTCATTTAGAAGACCGAAAATAGAAATACACTACAACTCCATTATATCGCGATTCGCGGGGTCCATGGATCGCAATCGCGATATAACTTGTCAGGTCATTCATACTGCTGAAATAAAATTGGAATGCCCAGTATACTTCGTGGAAAAAGTCATTGAAAAGGCAAGATATACCTGTATTTAAATTCAAATATTTAACAATCCATATAATCTATGATAAAACCACGAGTTGCACAGAACAAAATATGATTTAAGACGCACGTGAACGTTTAATTTTAGTAAAATAGTGCTAGCATGGTGTAGATCTTGGTCAAAAACAAGTACCTGTATTGATTGATATGCATAATTCGCATTTAAACCGTAAGTTTTAATATAAAGTTAATAGTTTCAGACGTATTTAAAAAAACAAAACACAATGATAGGATCACAGAAACTTTAATGAGCTTCTATCACACCAATTATAGCCAAAATTGAAGAGAAATCTGAATATATATCTGAAAATTCACTTCATGAATAAAAGACATGAACACTTTTTCACTTCGCCTATGACGAGGGACGAATTTAAGGAAAATATGTCCCAAGAATATTTAGTAGCGATATCCACTGTGTTCTGTTGAACTAAAATTATTGTCATATAATGATGAAAACCCAGAGAAATTAACATTTTCTTGCACTGCACTCTGCTTTTTTTCTCCATAAGTATTCGGTGCCCATCCATTCATGATAAAAGTAACGTAGTTGTATTACATCAGTATACGGTGACCATATACACCGTGGAACTGTGAGATCTTCACTTTTGAATTAAAGTTTTGTAGCGCATACCAACCAATTTTTTTTAATCGCCATTGATGTGCAGTTAACATTTCCTCTTAAAAAAAAAAATACTTCTGCTGCATCATAACGTTATTGTCGTTCAGATAGGTCAGTACTGATTTATGACATACAGGTACTGTGTACACCCTCCACGTGGACAGCGTGTAATTCGGCAGCTAATTAAAGCGACAGCAGTGAAAGGACGTTGTCATGGGTGGCACGCGCGATATAAGCTGATGACGTCAAACTGTTTCATTTTGATGTTGAACCGATCAGTTTATTGTTTATCGCACATATGTCAACCAAAACGGCCATAATTATGATGCGGACGATTATTGGCATCGTAACTAGGTTTTCAGTTTATTTTTTTTATTTTTTTTTGCAGACCTCTAAGGGGGAATTTTTTAGGGACAAAAAACTTACTTTTCAGGTGGGGGAATGGGGCCGATATTCGGTGGCAAAAATGGTAGATTGAAGGCCCTGTAAACGATTTTAAGCTGTAAAAATATCTTACACACACATGGCAATCAACAAATAAACAATTATTTCATTCGGAATCCTGTAAAAAAAATCAAAAAACAACACACAACACTGTCTATAAGTTAAATTTGACCACTTGCACGACGGAGTTGGGGTAATCGCTTACCAGGGAGGCAATCCTTTCCAATTTTGCCCAATAAATAGTGTACAGTATAACCTTAATTACCAGAAAGAAAATAACTGCTGTACAAAACCCACGGGGAACTACTCCTACTACTTTGGCACTGAGGACAGAGTAAAAGCAATATCTCGTTAAATACTTCAATGAAATCGGATTAGACTCTTGACAGAAATAAAAATCTATTAAATTAGGACAAACAGAATCAGCCAAATAAGAACAAAGAGAATCTGCCAAATTAGGAATATGAGTCAAACATAAATTAAATAAGGACAAAGTCTACTTGTGGCAATACGACTTAATCAAATTAGGACAATACAAATGATTAATCAAATTAGGAAAATACAAATGATTAATCAAATTAGGACAATACAAATGATTAATCAAATTAGGACAATACAAATGATTAATCAAATTAGGACAATACAAATGATTAATCAAATTAGGACAATACAAATGATTAAAATGGACAATAAGAATAAGTCAAATGAGAAGAAGATTCTGTGTTTGATAAACATACATGCCCCCGGTTGGTACTGGATAGCCCATTTCTTAGTCCAAATTAGTAGGTCAAGGTCAAAGTGAGGTTGGGTGATACGGGTGGATTGGGGATAGTCATGAGCAACAACTGCGTAAGTATCCAAGTGTTGTAGCAAGCGGTGTCGGTGCTAGACGAAACTGTAAAATCTAGTTAACCAAGAAACAGCCCATTTGAATTATTCTAAGTGCAAATTAGGTCAATGTCAAGGTCAAAGTGAGGTTTGGTAAAATCTACCGGTAGTTAACCAAGAAACAGCCAATTTGAATTGTTCTAAGAGCAAATTAGGTGAAGGTCAAAGTGAACTTGGATGATATGGGTGGATAGGGAACGGTCATAAGCATCAACTGTGTAAGTATCCAAGTGTTGTTTTAAGCAGTATTGATGCTGAACGAAATGGTAAAATCTACTTAACCTTGTCACAGACGGACGGACGGACAGCACAATCACTATATGCCTCCCGCATCAAGATACCGGGGGCATGAAAATCAGGATAAGTCACATTTGAATATAAAAATTAAATAAATGAGGACAGTGCAAATTAGTCAAATATAGACAATAAGCATTGCATATATTCTCTCTGACTTGCATGACACATACAGGCAGTTATTTCTGTATTCAAGCATTCTCTCATCCATCATTTCTATAAAAGTAAAACAGAACTTTGATGAATAATTACAGTTAGCATTGAGTCAGTATTCTAAGTGGTTATATAGAATATTGTCTGTTTAAATTCCTGTTTCATGTTTATGTTAATGTTCTAACAGGATTGTGCAAGTCGTTATGACTTGCTGTAGATTAGATCGTAATAAAAGAACATTGAATTTATGTTACTTCAAACAAAGCCAAAAAAACATAAATATTTATAAGCAAACTGTTCATTGGGTTTGATTGATCTGGTTAGATTGCATTTGGTAACCTACTGAAATTGTATTTGTTTTTGAATTTATAACAAGAGCTGTCTCAGGGCAGTACGCTCGACTATTCATTCTGCTTTGTCAGAGTTATAAGCCTTGGTGAGTAACCTTATATAATGACCCCGAAGACATGTGTGAAGTTTCAATTGAATATCTGTAGTAGTTACAGACATATGTACTTGTTGCACGGAAACCTTAACCAGAGCATTATGGAGATGCCAACAGGTGAGTCGAAGAGCTCGGACTCCTCGGTGAATAGTCGATCTTAAAACAAATCTGCATACTGATTCTAACCTGTATACTGGTATTCAATGCAAATCAGATCCAGCAGTGGTCTCCAGCGTAATTTAAAGGAACTTCTAACATCTTCACAGCTTCTGAAAGTAGAAATCAGGGTTAACAAAATCTGACATTGACGCCATACTTAAAGCGTCGGTCACAACCCACTGCAGTGGCCACATACCGGGAATAAATGTACGATTTTGAGATCGCAAGGCAAACACATGTGTTTTGTAAGAACTTGTGGAATTCGAACGGGCATCATGCGACCATCGTACGGGCAACGTGCCCTGGCCGCACGTCTGCCGCTCATTTTTAGTTTAGGCAGGCCGCAGCTGTGTCTGCGAATTGTGCAATTGACGTGCATCTGTCCTAGGGTGACCTTACGGGCACCGTGCGACTGAATTACTTTTTATGTCGACGCATGACCTATACATAGTCATCGCATGATCACCGCAGTTGTACGAGCACTCACCGTAAGACAGCAATGGTATTTTGGCAAAAACACGAATATCAATATTTTGTTCATAAATACCTGCATAAATTAGTGCCAATTATGACTTTTAATTTGACATGCATATCAGAAGATGCTGTGGTTAAATTTTCAAATTTGTTAAAAAAATATTATTTTTCAAGAAGCAGTATGATTGTAACACACATGAAATAAAGAGATAATATAGAAAATGTGTTAATAGCATGCAAATAATCTTGGTTATTTATACGAAGCACATACCGCCTTGCGGTCGCCGTGCGATAATCGCACGTGTCTTGTGGCGAGCGTGAGTTGTCCGTTTTTTTCTTGCATCGCCAATGCGTTTATCGCAAAGAAGCCGTAAGCACTACTCAAGGAAGTCGTACGACCTCCACAATGCACCTTGCGTGCTTGTGACAGTCAATTTCGAAGCAAAAAAACAGAGTGCCTGTAGGTTGATCGCACGGTGCCCTTACAGTGACCACACGATGGGTGATTGACGCAAAGCCGACGCATCAACTGTTGCAGTTGTTGTGGCGACCTTGCTATCGAGGAAAATGGGCGTGACAAAAATCACGACGCTAGCTCGACATAAGGTCAACGTAACCCAGTTGTGACCGAGGCTAAACCAGTCTTGATCAATGCTGTTTACCATTTTGCCATACAGTTATTATATAGTGTAAATTCTGGCAAATTTTCACTTTCCCAAAAATGCTCATCAATAAGCAGGGTCATATGGACAAAATGATTTTGTTACTTCTGGAAATCGCATTCACTGTTTGGGCAGTAAAACAAATAACCTGTCCTTCTGATTATGTCAGAGAAATTATTAACTACATGACCATACAAAAATGTAGCCTATTTCAGAGCACAGTTATGCATCTATCAATTTTTGCCCTGAGGGGGGAAGCGGCGGGCATATAGGAGATTTTAGACTGAAAGCGATTCCCAACAGGCAGAAATCTGACACACCCGAATGATTCCAGGTAGGGAAATAGACTTTGGTTGGATTTTAGATCCCAGTAATATTGGCCCCTGGGCCATTTGCTTCACCTATAGCATCTCCCACTGAGGGGATTTAGACAAAAAATTTTGTTAAGTGCATTATTAATGCTAGGATCACAACAAATGTGGTTTCTTGCCATGCTGCTTTTGACATTGAAGAAAGCATAAGAAGAGCTGTTTGTAAAACAGTTATGCCCACTCTAGGCTAAAAGCAATCTTTAAAATATCAAGTTTGGTGAAGATCAGATGAAAACTGTTGGATACAGATGGCATAATATAATTCATATAATAATTAAAATTAATTTCCGTTTCTTTGGACACATAATGAATAAATATTTAGAATATTTAAATATGCGATTGTACTATTCAAATGTACTATTTACATTCGAGTCCCATAATTAGAAATAAATATTCACTATATTTAAATCTGAATCATTTATTAAATATGTTATATTTAAATTTGCGAGTCATATTCATGCGAGCATATTTACATTCAACTTAAGACCATTAGATTTACAATTTTTTATTAAATTATCATGAGCATTATAGCTCGGACCTGACACCTGGGGTGACTTGCTCAAAACTTTAACGGCCGATTAAGCTAACAGGTGTTACAATTTGGATGAAGAGATTTCTGTAAAATTAAACATAACAATATTAAACTGTGAGTTTATTCTATATAATTTGTTATGCTTCAACAATTTTAACATGTTTGAATAAAAAGTTGCATCTTATATTAATTGTATTTAGATCTAAAGTTAACAGGCTGTTAGTTTAATTGGCCGTTAAAGTAGCAACTGAGCCCTGACCGTTATGGCTGAATATACCGGTATAGTAAATCAGTTACAATGAATAAATTTGTTCTGTACTGAAATCGAGATAAATCGATGAATATCTAGTAGCCCACTGAAAATACTGAGTTATGTATGGTATCATTAAACTTGTGAAACACGTGCACGAACAAAACCGAGTATAAATATAGGAAAAAGTTTGAGCGCATAATTTATGCAAATAGAGTTCTCGGTGTCAGGTTAATGTGTCCGAGCAATATCCACATGTATTTTATGCGACTCATGAATACACAGAAACAAGCCTTTAAAAAGGAAACAAACACGAATCAAAAAGAAATATTCAACTAAATAATGTTTGAATCAACATAGAATCGAGCCATAGCTGAATCGAGCCATAGCTGAATCGAGCCATAGCTGAATCGAGCCATAGCTGAGTCGAGCCATAGCTGAGTCGAGCCATAGCTGAATCGAGCCATAGCTGAATCGAGCCATAGCTGAGTCGAGCCATAGCTGAGTCGAGCCATAGCTGAATCGAGCCATAGCTGAATCGAGCCATAGCTGAATCGAGCCATAGCTGAATCGAGCCATAGCTGAATCGAGCCATAGCTGAATCGAGCCATAGCTGAATCGAGCCATAGCTGAATCGTTGCAGCCTTACTATTAGTGGTAATCACATTTCTTTAAATAATTATTGCAAAATTTTATAGTAAAATTTTAACCATATAATAATTATGCAAAACAAACAATATAGATGCAATGAAAACAATCCTAACTACAGTGAGTACAACGTTATCTTTAACAAAATAAAATAGGCAATACCTAGCAAGTTTTATCCATCTTTAACAATCAACAAATGCCTAACATGTTTATTTAGTGTTCTTTGCAAATACTTAAGTAAAACTTCCTCCTTCCATATATTCACTTGACATTAAGTACTATGGTTTATAGATAAATAAACACCTAAACCACAACACAGTGTCCTGTTAGATAGTGTATTTCAAAACACTTTTTACTTTAACAGTGAGAGGGTTGAATAACTTTCGATATTAAATTACTCAGTCATTGTGTGGCATAGTACACTCACACTTCGTCTATAATGCTTAAATCAAATAAAACAATCAACTATGCACTAAATGCATTGAAACAGTGATAGAATGTGTCCTGTTAGGAAAGGTTTAACAAAACGTTTGTTTTCTGTCTAAAAATTACTTTTTGTACACAATTTAGGTAAGAACATGTTAGAAATGCTACATACAATAAAACAAAACTACATTTTCTTTGCGAGACATCAAACAAGTTATTTATTTTTTTTGTAATTTATGTAATAATAATTTGTATTGCTAAGATACCATTTTGTGCATTTAAGTTCTCTAAATTCTCTTTCATGTTTATGCATTTTAATTTCTGTTACCATTTGAAGCAGTTTACCACCAGTTAAAGGGACTGTGTCTTCGAAAAACGGACGTCCTATTGCACTATAAATTATATTATGTAATAGAAATGCGCTTTACTAAGACATGTGCATGAAATACATAACAATATTACAATATACAATAAGATATTTGATAAAAACAAATTAGCAAACAATCCTGAAAAAATTAAAACTCCAAGCAGGTATCGAACTCACGACTTAGGAGCCATACGAAGAAATGACAGTAGACAGTGCATTAACTGACATCAAAATGTAAACAGGAATAGGGCCAAACAAACACAACCCATATTATAAATTGATTTTTATCTCAGAATGCGTACACTCTTTTCCCATTATATATACCCTGTTTTAACTGTTATTATATGCCAGTATTAATATCTAAATTTCAGATTTTTTAAAAAGATTGCCCCCATGAGGCCCTTTTCGATGACATTAACAATTTAAAATCAGAATATTTTCCAACATTGTACACATTACTAATTGTGGTGAACTAATGGTAAACCTTAATTAGTGAATCACTACATTTTTTCCAGGTAATTTGTTAATTATTTTCATTCATAGTTTATGCATATCATTATTCTGATTTTATTACCTTTGCAATTAAACATGTGGCAAATTCAAGCTGTTCCTCTATGTACATAATTATGTAACTAAGGCCAGTGATTTTTTAATTTTTGTTTCACTGATATTTTTCGGAAACTGTCCAGTCAGACATGGGAAAATAAAAAATAAATAAAAGTGTGAGTGTATTTAAGACACTTTTTATGCCCCCACAAAGTGGGAGGCATTAAGCATTGCACTTGTCCATACCCAGGGATCTCGGTAACGCAAAAACAAGCGTATATGGACGCATATTTCTTCAAAAGGACGCATGACAAACCCATGCCAAGAGTCCTCGGGACGCATGCTTTTTCGCTTACTGCGTATACCCTGTAACACATACATGAGTGCCTGCAGTAAACTCGGCAGTAGTCGCGATAAAAATCAATATCGGCCCCAGTACACACTGCAGCTGTCAAAGTCTTTGTGCTTTAGCTCCACCCACAGCAGTCCCTTAGCTCCGCCCACATCATTCTAGACAGTTACTGTTATTTTCATTGGTAAATTACATCGTCACTCACTGATGTGCTTTAATCAACAAGTCAATCAGAGTGTGCTAAATCGCCAAAATATGACAAAAGGCGTCCTCAATTAAGAACAATTAAAACATAGTTGACAACTTAAAACAAACAGCATTGGTAAAATGAGTGAGAAACAGCTTCAGCTGATTTCATTAATTAATATTGCCAATCAAATTTCATGAAAAACAGCTAAATCTCAGTAATACGGTGATAGCATATTTTGTTTTGACATAAATTGTATACGAAAATCTAGGGCTGAATTTTGACAGGAATATAAAAGCATCGATCAATAATCATACATAAAGGGATTTTCTAGTATATAACACATATGACAAGACATAAATTAACAATACTGATGGTAATTTAAGTACAAAATTGTGCAATGTCACATATTTTCACGACCTCGCGAAAATTTTTGTCGCCGACTTTTTAGATCACAAACATTTGTAAAACACATGCAAACACAAATTTTGGTGTTTAATATCACCAATAATTGCTCCTTTTCGACATTTTTATATTGTTAACCTGTTTCGCAATTACTCTACTTAACAGTAACTTATTCTTTGGTACCTGCCTGTTGTACTGTAATCACCGCATTATAACTTTTTACTAGGCCTACACATAACAAATCAGTCAACAAGTTTAGACCATCAATTGCTAATTGTCCAGAATTTACCTGTTTTTAAATTAATTATTGGTACAAAAGTATTGTTTTAATTACATAACCAAATAATAATAATAATAACATTATTATTATTATTATATCATGATTATTATTTATTTATAACTGTCATATATTGTATAAATGTATAAATTGTAAAAATTCCATTCACTCTCGCGCGTCACGTACTTGACTTTAACTTTTTTTGGAACTCCTACTTTTTAGGGGAAAGGAGTCCCAGGACTCATATTTTAAAATCCTAGTGAGATCCCTGATACCGTACGTACATCCTAAAAATTGTGTGGACTCAACTCCTCATTAACAGCTGGGCAGATTTAGCTCAAACTTTCATAGCTGAACAACCTTAATGTGTTGGTGAATGTAACTTAAGGAATTTCGGCTGCGACCAATTTCATCAAAATTATGGCCCCTTGACATTTTTTACACTATATTAACTTCATGAAATTTTAAGGACTCAACTCCTCTATAACAGCTGGACGAATTCGCTCAAACTTTCACACAACCTTAATGTGTAGGTGATCGTAAAGGAAAGAATTTCGGCTGTGACCAGTTTCGGCAGAATTATGGCCCTTTGACATTTTTTCCACTATTTAAAAAAATATATACTTCATGAAATTATGTGGACTCAACTCCTCTTTAACTACTTGGCGGATTTTGCTCAAACTTTCACAGCTGAAAAACCTTAATGTGTAGGTCATCGTAAAGGAAGGAATTTTGGTTGCAACCAGTTTTGCCAGAATCATGGCCCTTTGTCATTTTGTTCAACTGTAGAATTTTTACCCCTGAAATTTTGTGGACTCAAATCCTCTTTAACTACTTGGCGGATTTCGCTCAACTTTCACAGCTGAAGAACCTTAATGTGTAGATAATCGTAAAGGAAGGAATTTTGGCTGCATCCAACTTTGGCAGAATTATGGCCCTATGCCTATTTCCCTATATATGAAAATTAATTTGTGAAGGCAAAGATTAGTGTTGGCTACATGCTCTTTGTGTCCAAACACGCGTCGTGGGGGGCATCCGTGTCTGTAACACATCTAGTTTTTTTTCATAATACACATGACGATAACAATACTAATTCAATGCAACTTTTGTTACATCAGCATGCATATAAAATCAACTTGATTTAAATTTAACTAATACATGTATACCTATCTATTTCACTGTGTTTTTATATAACATTACTCAAAAGGAGTTGAAAACTTTTAATATCCATCAATGGAAATAAATTATTTTACATTCCATTTTGGTTTATTTTTACAATATGTTTTTTTTGTATTTAAAAAAAATCAGGTCAGACAAACCAAAAAACCAACACATTCTGGCCTAAAATAATGCCCCCAACATTTGAATTTGACAACTCATTAGTGTCAATGAGACTGACCATATGACTGACCATATAACACAGCTTTAATGACTTGTTTACTGCTTAGTAATGTACCTGTCTATGTATACATTTGTATTTAACAGTAAAGAAACTATGCCAACAAAAGGGCCTCAAGGGAGTAATTTCTTTACAAAAAACTGGAATAAAGATAACACTGGAATAGAGATGTTAATAATGGCATATATTAACGGTAAAACAAGGTATATATAATTGGAAAAAGTTTTTTGCTTTCTGAGATCAAAATCAATATATAATATGGATCATGTTAAAAGGTTTGGCCTTTTCAAGTTTACATTTGGCGTCAGAATTGTGAATATTTTGTATAACCATAGTTTTCGCACGATTCCTTACAAAGCAGAATAGCCCAGTTGGTTAAAGCATGGCCTTCTGTCATTTCTTTTTAAGGCTCCCAAGTTGTGAATTTTGATATTGCTTTAGGTTTGTTTTGTTTTTTATATGAATTATTTATTATTCATTAAATGCACATGTCCTAGTTTAGTGCATTTCTATCATATAATATCATTTATAGCGCAATAGAAAACCAATTTTTCGTTTACATAGTCCCTTTAAATGCACCTATCAATATTTTCCCCCAGGGGGGGAGCGCGGGCAAATACGGGTCTTTAGACTGAAAGCAGTTCCTGACAGGCGGGAATTTGACACGCAGAATGGTTCCGGGTCCTGGAAAATAGACTGTTCAGAATTGAAATCCCCGTAATATTGGCCGCGGGCCATTTGATACACCAATTAAGTATCCCCCATTGAGGGGATTTAGACAAAAATACCTGGCTCTAGGGTAGGGAATTAGATCCCCAAAATACAATTAGTCAATAAAACAAAACTTGATCTCTTTCTTATAAGACTTGTATAATGTACATTTATGATATCCTAATGTGTCTCATATTTTTTGGTCCATTAAAACATTATCAATGAATTAAAGGGACCTGTTCACAGATTGAAGAATTGACAATTTTTCAACTTTTTGTCACCGATTCCAAAAATAAAACAACAGTGTATACAAGGGAGCAAAATAACACAACAAACCTAGAAATATACTGTTAAAACAGTTTTGTTTATGAGTAATCATCAGTTGAAATAGTTAATATTATCAAGCGTTTGTAACGCTAAACAATGGAATAATTGGAGTGTTTGATGTTTTAATTGAAACTGTTGACATCATAACTGTTGGAACACTTACATAAGTAAATAATGCAAGAAGAAATATAGAAGTCGGAATGGCCTAGTGGTTAGGGCGATAGCCTTTTAATCCAGAGGTCCCGGGTTCTAACCCCCCTGGAACCATTAAAAAAAAATTCTAAATACTTTTCTTGTAATTATACTTGTCTTCCTGAGCTTTTTAGTTCAAATGCTCAAAGCTGTCAAGTTAATACATTTTAATGGCATACCTAAAAAAATGCGAAAATCTGTGAACAAGTCCTTTTAAATGTGTTTTGTGATTTCAAATGAGACATTTAACTAGCTTTTCAATGCCCATCACTAGGCTAGCTTTCAAAATCACGTCTAGGGCTGGGTTTAGCTCCGTAACTATTTAACAATTGAAGGGATTAAAATCTGCATAAATGCAGCAGTTTCCATTCTGTGTTAATGTGTTCTTGTTATTTTTGCAGTGTTTCTGCCACAAAAAGGGAAAAAAAGCAACAGAACTTTTTTCTGTGCAAATTTAAGTAGCCATGAACAAACGATTATGCAGAGCGAAATAGCAAGATGCTGATCCCTGCTACTTTTTACTCCCCAGTCTTTTTTTTCACCTTTAGGGGAAAGGTGGCGGGGCCCTTCAGATGGGGAATTTTACAGCAAAAGGGGAATTTTTTTTGCTTTTGGAAAAGCATTATTACATGTTTATATTCTACTTTGTTATTAATCATTAATAACTTTTATTGCTACATATGATAACTTAGATTATGCAGTGACTGCAATATCTTGGTTTAATGAAAAATTGCTGGCATTGTGTACGAAAGTTCCTCAATCTGAGCCAATGTTTGTCCGATTATGGTCAATTTTGTTTTCAAAATAAAGCTTACATTCTGAGGGGAATTTTAGGGTAAACATAGGGGAAAATATATACTTTTTAAGCAGGGGAATGGAGCCAGATTTCGGCCCCAACTTGGCCCTAAAAAAATCATTGCTCCCTATCCCCAGCTGCCCCTCTGGGGCCGAAAATAAAATATTGTTTGTTTCTCCTCCTGCGACCCATGCTAATGAAGGGTGGGTCAGTAGGTCGGAAAAATATTTTATTTGTATACACAATAAGTCATTTTCATTCATGTTTTCCTTACGTTCGAAATGTTAGGTTATGGTATTAATTCTTAATATTTTCGTTGTAGTAGATTCATAACGTTCTGCTTATTTACGTAATACTATGTTCTAATTAACCTTACAATAATTTATCAAAATTTAACAAACAATACCATATGTTAAAACAAGAGCGTTAGTAATAAAAAGTTGTTAACACTAAGGAGTAATAGGGTGACGTTGCAATTTGCCGGGCATCCAAAACAGAACCCTGTTAGCAACAGCCATAGCAACGGTGACTGTCAAACTGCGGCTAGCAGTTTGTAGCTGAAAAGCGTGTTACAAGCTTAGCACGTGGATAGTGTTTAAAAGCATCAATCTGTAATACTGTATCTGAACAAATGCTAGAGCATAAATGAATTAGCATTCTATGGAGATATAAACAAATAGGACTTTGTTCATTAATAAAAAGAAAGCAACACAACATTTTTTATAAATTAAAATAAAAAGAAAAGGTGCTGAAGTTTATTTACTTTCATTTTTGACAAGGACTCTAGTTCCGCTAACTTTCATTCAAATGTTGCCTCAGCCAAAGTTTTTGCATAATTCTAATCCATGTGCAGTGATGAGTTTGAATAACACTTTCGTTAATTATAACTAGATCTAGTAATTTTTTTTTAGAAACAAAATAAGACGTTTGACGCGATCAGTTTGTCGAGTTAAATGACGTCGTAATTCATATTCTTAGTAAACGGTTCCTTTCACCAAAATTCATCAAAATTATGATATTTATTTATAATTCTTTATTTATTTACTATTTTAATTTGTAGTAATTTATTACAATAGCAGCTGTTAAAACACACATATGTATAACAAAACACATACCTAACGCAAATGTGTTACAAATGACTTGCACCTTTACCAATTAAAATTAGAATGAGGGCGTGATAAACTTTTTAACGACGACGCTCATTTACATATTGGAAATTGTATGCGTTCTCATTGGCTGACTGTTTGGCTCTTGTTAAGCTGACTCCTCCTGCGTCAAGATTTTATCGATAATGGACACTTGGTGCATAAAGGTGAGTTTGTTCGTTAAAAAAACATGCATATGCGAGCGGAAATGGTTGCGCCCTAGAATCTGACACTGAATGTTATGGCGTCCTTTTCCTAAAAGCATGCGTCAAAATACGCAGAATTACGCGTTACCGAGAACTGTCCGTTTAAAGTCATTTTATAAGCGTCTTTTGAAAGTAAGATTTGTACGCGCTATTGGAGTCTTTTTAAGGATTCGCACCCCGCATTTTCACACACAAATAAAATAAAATATTGTTTTCTTTGGTCTATAAAAAATTTTGGGTAGCGGCAATTTTGCTGGGTCGGTCGCGGGAGGGGAAACAAACAATATTTTATTTGAGGCCTGGGATGTTCAAGAGAGAAATGTTGAGTATCGTGAGGAGTGAGGAATTTAATATATGTTGGCAAATAATCAATAACAAATAAGATACCTTGATTCAAATTTGATCAGCTGCATTAAAATTACAATACCTCTGGATTTATCAAATGATAACAAAGCCTCCACCCCCAATGGGTGATAGTGTTTCGGTTTTAAACAATTACAAGCAACCTTGAACATTGAAATTACTAGCTTTATTAAAATTTGCTGTGGATGACTGTTTTTGCTGGGGGATGCAGCCAGATTGAGGGTCCTTGTATAATTTTTGGGTAAGTCCATTATTGTTGATTAGTATACAAAAATAGTGAAATATCATACTTTGTACGGGTATCACAATAGTAGAAATACATATCGTGATATATTGTGATACTTGTAATTTATTGTGATACTTATTATAATATATTGCGATGCTTCTCTTGGTGTAATAACTAAGCTTAACACATATCAACTCACAATGAACGGGTCACTATTTTGTGGGATTATTTTACAATAAACATTTTTATGATGAGGCCATTCACAAATTCAGCAACCCAGTTATACACAGGACACCTGGACAGTGAACAATAATTGATAGCAATGTCTGTAATACCTGCAACTTAGCAGACCAGGGGCGACATTCCAGAAACATCTTAAGTTTATCTTAAAATATTTTAACTTAAGTTCCAATTTTTGTAAGGTAATATTTTTAAAACCAGATATAAATTAATGAATCCAATTACAGTTAAGTAAAGAGTAGTTAATCCAGGATGGCATGTTCCGCCTACAGTGGATTTATGTTTAGAAGAGACTTCCTTTAAACAAAAAATACCATAAAAGCGGAAAATGACGTCCTGGATTAGCCTGTGCGGACACTTTACGCACATGCATTAAGCGCGGTTTTCTCACGACGCGCCACATATGTTTAAACTACATACAAAAGTAGTCTGAAATGTAGCATACAACAGCTATTTTATGGCACAGTCTTAAGAAAAATAAAAATTTCAGTATCTGGGCTGTGCCATTTAGTTTTCATGAAACAATTTAATATACTTTGCACTGATATAAGTACATCTGTTAACTTGTTTGATTACTTTTTACTTAGACACTAGGGAAATATCTAGGATCAGAAAAGGTACAGGGTGCTGCTCAAAAGGGGCAGGGGGGAAATTCAGATCAGTTCTTTGGAATTTTCTAATATATTAGTAAATCTGTGGTAATTATCAGTTAAATGCTTCTGATTAAGTTTTTTGAACATTAGTTTGCCATTCAATATGCGCACAAATTATTTAATATATTGAAATTCGAAAGATATTCAACATTTTCTTGTTGACCAGAACAGAGGGAAAGCACGGGGGACACCAGAAGGAGCAAGGCGCAGCTGTAAGTAAGCCACACAAAAAGTTCAACGGGCAAAAAAATCACTCTTAATGCGCTACTTTCATGGAAAACATGTTCTTGTGTTTAACAGCAGTGCTAGAACCCCTTTTCTATCGATATTCACTTGATTTTTCGAATGAAAAGAATTTTACTAAAATTGAGATTAAAATCGATTGCTCTATAAAATTTGCAAAGAACAATAGCACTTGCACCAGCCTTAGATGATGTTTTAACCCCAAAAAGCAACAGTTTTTATTGGTTTTATGATTATAATAGTGATGGGATCTGGCCCTGGAGTCAACGAAACTACTGTAGTCTTACGTTTTAAACCCAAAAAAGACAAGAAACATTGTTTTTTTTAATGGAAGATCGTTATGGTTCACCTGATCTGAGTGCTGTCTTTCCTTTATACAGTTATATTTTACAGATTTTGTTATTTGAAATTAAAGATAGATAAATTGTTGATATTAAACATCTTTAAAAAAAAAGTATGGTCAAACCTATTTTAAGTCAGATTTCATAGTGTCATTAAGATGAGCATTATCTAAAGAACAGAGCATACAGCATTTTTTTTCACCTTTGGGGGAAGGGTGGCAGGGCCCAGCCAACAGGGAATTTTACAGCAAAAGGGCAATTGTTTTTGTAGAAAAGTGTTAAAACACTTTTATATTCTACTTTGTTATAAACATTAATTAGTTGTTTTGTTACAAATGAGAACTAAGATTATGCAAAACTTTGATAACAAAAAATGCTGGGATTGGTTACAAAAATTCTTCCATCTTAGTCAATTTTTTGTTCGATTTTGGTCAATTTTTTTCAAAATAAAGCTTACATTCTGAGGGAATTATAAGGTTAATATAGGGGAAATATATCGAGTGCTGAACTGTCGTAACTCACTTTAAAAAAAAATTACAGTAGAAGGAAAAAACAGTAATTTTACTAAATTAATTCTGCTTTATAAACTTTGATTAACCAATAAGTGATAAAATTGTATTATTTTACTTATTAAAATGTTACAGTCTGCCAAAAATTTATATTAAGCATAATATTAAAAGGTTTTTAACTTACAACAGTTTTCCGCTGAAATCTGTTCAAACTCAAGTATAAAAATTAATGGAAAACTGTCGTAAGTAAAAAAATTATAAATTTCCAATTATGATTTTTTATCATAACTAACAAATGGGACACTGTTTGTTAAAAATTAGTGAGCACTTGCTTACACATTCTAATTCTAATTATCTTTAAGTAATTATGACCTACAAAATAAAGGAAACAGCAGACAATTCAAATAACGGAATAAGAAACGCATTGGCCTTAGTATCATAAAACTCAATACAGAGTTTATAAAGGTGTACAAAGTTTAACATAATAGCAATTATAATGTTAATAATAAAACATGCATGTTAGTTACAAGAAGCAACAGTTTTTATTGGTTTTATAATTTTAATAGTGATGGGATGTGGCCCTGGTGTCAACGAAACTACTGTAGTCTTATATCAGCCTTACTCTGGAACAAGAGGGTCAAGATGGCTCCAAGCCGCTAACCTGAGTTTAATAAATCATAGTGGATTGTCCAAGTTTGATTGGCTGTTTAGATCCATTTGAAGTAAAATTTTGACAATGACAGACAACAGCAATGTCTTTTAACAAGTCCAAATATTTTCGTCACTTAATGAACGTTTCTTTGGAATTATTTAGAGATTAAAACAGTGGTTTTTGACAAGAAATTGTTCACATTTTCAATTTAGCCAAAGGAGGAATAATTGTTGTTAACATTTTGGGATTTCATATTGATTTTAATGAATATGGTAGAGGTAAATACTGACAAAAGCCCTCCCAGAAAAACAAATCCCACACCAGTGTTTTTTTTTAAGGCGAATTTGGGGCCAAAATTTGGCCCCATTTCCCTGCTTAAAAGGTATATATTTTTCCCCTATATTTACCTTAAAATTCCCCTCAAAATGTTAGCTTTTTGTTTTAAAAAAGAAGACCAAAATCGGACAAAAAACTGACCAAGATAGAGGAATTCTCATAAACAATCTCAGCTATTTGTCATCAAACCAAGTTAGTGCATAATCTAAGTTATCATTTGTAGCAAATCAATTGATTCAAGTTTTATAACAAAGTAGAACATAAACATTTAATAATGTTTTTCTAAACAAAAAAATCCCCTTTTGCCGTAAAATTCCCCATCTGAAGGGCCCCGCCACCTTTCCCCCAAAGGTGGAAAAAAACACTGCACACTTTTTTTCACAACCAGGACATTAGCCTGCTCGTAATTTTGACGACCCAGAAAGTACAAGCTCATTGAAATTACACCCCGGACAATCATTATTATAATATCAGACTAAGTGTGGATGCTAATTATAGTTAAAGAATATAATTAACCTAATTGTAGCAATGTAACACAAACTTAGTGCATTCATTGACGGCAGTAAAATTTGATAATTAGGACGTTGCACGTAATTCCAAATACTTGAGTCATTAATTTCAAAAAGTGGGCTCATGCTCGGGGTGTGAAAAACAATGAGTGGGCTTTTGTCCAGGAGGGCTTTCGTCCGGATTCCGGTAGAGTGTCACCCAAGGAACATTTCTGTAAAGTCAGGGGTAGCGAATATATAATATATGGCTGATATTGCCTTTGTCTGATTTTTAAAAAGTCGTTTGCAACTTGTCTGTAGAATAATTATATATTGTGAAGCCTGTCTAAACTGACCCCACTGAAAACCAATTCCCTGTCTAAACTGGACAATTGTTTCAGTTCCAATTTTTCATCCTTATTCTATTCATCAAAACACATGTATAAACTGAACACCGCGATAACCGGTAACTAATTGCATGGTTTTTAATAAAGAATTGATTAGAATTAACATTAAGAAAGCTAAATAAACCAAACGGCTATGTCCAGTCTGGTGTCACTTGGCTACACCCTTGAGGTGTTAAGCAGATTATTGTCTATTAAATGACAACACGGCCTCTTTATTAGAGTAGCTACAGAGAGCAAAAACATGTGAAATGACTGACCAAGTCCCGATGGTGTTTTCACAGTTTTTACTGTTTTAAAATCTATTAAATTTTTCACTTGTCCATTCATGCTGTGGGACAACCTGAGCAATAAAACAAATAAATTCGCTATCCCTGAAATTTATTTCCAAATCCATTAGGTGGTGTCAGACTAGAAGATTTTCACAGTTTTCAACAGAGACATGTAAGAAAAAATTGCCCTGTCCTTTTGAAGCCATGCTTTTTGGTGATTTTTTATGATTAAACAAATTCAGGAATAAAGGATGCATTTTTGCAAAATTATTTCAAATCCCACCAGTGGATTCAAACAAAAAGATTTTTCAAAGTTATTATAGCTTGGCCTAGTTAAAAAGCCAAATGAGGATAACTGTCGTGCCCACTGGCGCGAATGTTTTTTAACAAATTGAAATAATTTGGAGGAAATTGGTGAAGTCATGCAAGGTAAATTTCTGTGAAATATCAAATTCTTAAAAGTGGTTGCA
This sequence comes from Congeria kusceri, assembly GCA_027627225.1. Classification (NCBI taxonomy): domain Eukaryota; kingdom Metazoa; phylum Mollusca; class Bivalvia; order Myida; family Dreissenidae; genus Congeria; species Congeria kusceri. The sequence goes on from CM051029.1 coordinate 26,693,110, forward strand.
GGGAAGATATTCAAAGTGTTCAAAAATGCTATATAAGGAAAACTTCCCCGCCCGCTGGGGGCATTGTTTTGTAACAAATCAAAATGATTAGAGCAATATGGTAGATGGTCAACCTGTGACCATCTCAATGAAATTATTTTAAAAATTTGGTTAGTGGTATAAAAGATTTTCAAAGTTTGTAATACAGTCATTAAAAAAAACTTCTACGCCCCCCGGTGTTTTTAATGTATTAAATTATTTCCAAAAATTGGGTAGAGGGTCACCCAAGGAACATTTCTGTGAAATGATTTAAATATCCCCCAAGTGGTTTCAGATGATTAGATTTTCGAACTTTTCAATAAAAACATATATAAGAAAACTGCCCCACCCTTGGTGACTGTGTTTAAAAAAAATCAAAATGCTTTTAAGGAATTTGGTAAAGGGTCACCCTAGGAACATCTCTGTGAAATTATTTAAAAATCTGATGTAAGTGGTTACAAGATTAGAAGTGTACGAAGATTTTCTAAGTTAATTTAACATTTAAAGTCGATAAAGCCATATTTAAGGAAACTGTAAGCCCCACCCATTGGCTGCCATGTTCTTTAATGAATCAAAATGATTTTAGGTATCATTTTTGACTAAGATTGTTTTAGTTTTCATCTATAAAATGAATTGATTAATTATAATCAAACAGGTTTGGCTTTAAACTCCATCTTTGCTGAATTGTTTTGTTTTAATATGTAAAACAACTCGCCTGCATCTTTTAGCTGTTGAAAGTATAACATATGTTTGCTTGTCTGATTTATTGGGTTTTGAAAACCTTTATTTCTATGGTTAAGTTTAATGACATCATCATATTTATGACATCATTAGAAAAACAAAGTTCATGTAGTACATCACTCATTTTGAGTACAGTTTTCCATTTAGAACTAACTTTCATGTAGGAACAAACTTAATGGAAAACTGTCTGTAACTCAAGTTACCACAGTTTTCCATTTTCTGAAATGGGACATTTGAGTTACCAACAGTTTTGCACTAAGGGGTTTAAGGGGTTTTTATTAGGAATATGGTCATAATATGTTTATGTCACATGTATAAGTATGACAAAAAATGCAAAAAAGTGATATTTGGAAAAAAAAAGAGTTACAACAGTTTTCCGTTCAGCCCTCGATATATACTTTTTAAGCAGCGAAATGGTGCAGAATTTCGGCTTCAAATTGGCCCTAAAAACCACTGGCAGACATGCTTTTAATAAATAATCCTAAGGCAAAAGAATGGCCAACTGCAGCATACAATGTTCTGATAATAAAAGTTTTTTTTACACTTATGGCAACTCCTATGGACTTATTTGTACAATCTTGATACATCGACTATCTCCGGAATGCTCCATAAGATAGATCTCGTGTCGATTGAGGAGCCATCTTGATGCACCCAACACGTGATTCGCCTGTGTTATAAGGCTATAAACGACGCCCGTTAACATAGCACCACATTCTATGTCGAAACGATGATAAAAGAAGAAAAGTAGATGTATATTTTATATACATCTTGACCTATTATCCAAAAGGCTTACTTTGCGAACATAATTTCAATAAATTTTATTCTGATATCGAAACTGATTCTAGTGTTTACAAACTGTCCAAACTGAAAGCGAAACTAGACTTACTAGTGAAACAGATTCTGAGTTAAATTTTAAGGTAGAAAGATCCTAATGACTTCGGAAATACTCGCGAAATATCGGTTAACTTCGGCCCATTCGCCACTAACCGTAAATCTAATCGATCTGATCAGAAACAGAAATAATTTTCGCGAAATAAAGATTACTTTTAGAATATGGAGTCATTTTCAATTAAATGTGTGAAATAAATGCTTATTTGTGTTTAAAGATGAAAGTAAAAATGTAGTTTGAAGAAAAACAAGGTACTCTGGCATGGGAAATACCTTCAAATGACATCATTGTTGGAAATTTCTGTTTACATTTAATCATGACATTTTCGCGATATGTCTGGTGTATTTCATTACACTAAAGTTAAAATAGTTATAAATAAACGTCCAAGGAGTATTGGTATTATTGAGCATAATTATTCGTATATAAAAACATATCTGCGTGAAGGAGATACGTGCTCCTTGCTGTGAAATAACATTCATTCACACCAAAAACTTGGAAAAATAGACAGTGGAGATGGGTGTCAGGTGATCAAGTTTGGTGTTCTGTTGGATAATTTAAAATACTGTTCATTGTGTAAACTTTGGCCTGTTCCACTGAGGAATTTTGACGAGATCTACCGCTGTAAAAAACATATGAAAATTATGTATTGGCGAAATGATGAGAATGGTCTAAGAGACACCTTTTTATCCAAAAAACAGTGACATTTTACCAATAGTCACAAGCGTCAAGAAGAGTCTTGATGAAGTTATCACAAAGATTTGCCAGTTTTTTGAAGCTCTTGTTAACCCAATGTAATGAAAATGTCAATTGAATTTTTTGAAACACACACTTATAAAAATTGTTTATTATTTTTCTGAATTTGGTAACCAAGGACATGTGAACATCAGCTAGTTACATTCGTATTTACAATGTTTACACAAAACACTATTCCTTTAACATTAATGCAAAAATAATTTAATATCGATACTGCTATTAGTTTATAATTAGAAGAGAAAACAATATTTTAACATAGAAGGAAAATATTTGCTTTTTTACTAGTCTTTTTTTTTTATAATTTTCATTTTTTTTTTGAATAACATAGGGTTGCTTTACTCCAAATGTTATACCTTGAGATTTTTGTGGTGAACCTATGTCAATTTATACCCTTTTCCTCTTAGATACGGTTATATTATATTTTGGTATTACTGAATTTGACATACTATGAAATAAAAGTTTTAAAAAATACTAAAATTGGTTTTAGGCGTATTTTTACTGTAATAAAATCTGTTGTTTTTTACCCATATGCTTAGCCAAATTTAATGTCATAAGTATTGTTGGTCAACTTTAGTACTTATGTTTGTTATACTTTTTCATAAGATACATCTTTAACGTATAAATTAAAGCTATTCTGAAATAAATAAAATACATTTTGACAATATGTCAGTCATTTTTGTACGTGTACCCCATCAACATTTTTGGTTGAAGTAGAAAAATGAGGGGTTATAACAAAAATCGCATTTTTGTCAAAACGTGTGGTTAGATTTTGTTTATATTTCACAGTTAAGTCTCATAATAGATTTAATGATCAAAGATAATAAGAAAGTCAAGGTCTGAAAAAAGTCTGATTAGGGGCTTTCTACCTTAAGTTAAATTTTAAGTTAAATTGTACTGATAAAACAAGGTTTTGGGGGAAGGATCAAATAAAGATAATGAAAATATCTACACAATACGGACTGCCATTGCCTTTCACTACTGGCTTAGGAAAAGGCCTTATCTGTCAGGTAAAATAACATGTTTTAATAATTGATTTATTATATTTTATAATTTAATGTACTTCATAAATTTTATGTTGTTAATGTTATTATCATAAAGTATAATGATATTCTTCAGTATATCCAGTTTGTTAATTTGTATACAATAATTAAATGGATGCAATTCAATGGTATTTCTATTATTATTATTATTATTATTATTATATTTTGATATCATTTAATTCATTGTATTTATTAACATTTATCTAATGTCCATGGTTTCTTATTAGTAATTTACCATAAGTTAATCTGTTTATAGTGTTTTTGCAGCATAAATATTTTTACATAAGCTATGAATAGTTGGCATATTTCTTGTTAACTAGTACAACTAATTTAAGTCGAAATAGCATTATACTTTTAGTTTACGTTTACCTTTACATCGCATGCTTAATTACAAAATGTTGCTTAATTTAGTCACAGGTCTCATTTTTACAGGTGAACTGAATTTTGCACGTCTGTGATTAATATGGTCATCTCCCGAAGAATACCAAACCTGGCTGTGACTGGTACCCCTCCCTACGAAGAATACCAAACCTGGCTGTGACTGGTACCCCTCCCTACGAAGAATACCAAACCTGGCTGTGACTGGTACCCCTCCCTACGAAGAATACCAAACCTGGCTGTGACTGGTACCCCTCCCTACAAGAGCTCAATGAGAACTTTCAGTTTAGAAACTTGACTAGAGTGTAAATAATCTGGCACACCAACCAAATCTTATCCAAGGATATAATGAAAGATTGCCAGTTTTATATAAAAATGACAATGATACTACGATAAAGTGTTAATTGAAATGAAAGGAACATAGGTTGATTTTACCATCATGTACTGTGACAATTTTAAGCTGTTTTCAGCTTCTGTGTCCTGAACTTGCAATACCTTAATGATGTATTTGAAACACATATATTTTATAACTGGTTATACATTTATATAGCTTTGAATAATGCTTTGATATATTTCCCTAATAAAATGTATATTATAATATTAAAAATATTTATTTTTATATATTAATTATAATATATGATGTTAATGCAAACGTCATTATAACAAATGTGATAGAGGGAAATTAGAATATTTTCAAAACACATAATAACTTACAAACTTGAGAAGTGATGTTAAAGAAATGCAGATATTGAACTGTGAGAATATGACAATGTTGAAATGTATGGACGCATCCAGTAGCTACATTTTGAAATTAATGAAATCAGAAAACTAGCATTATTTCTACAAGCAAGTAAACAACCCAGACAGGACCAGGGTTGGCATGAAACACCCGCCCCCGGGTTTTCCCGGCGGGTTTTACTGGTTTTTCCCGTCCCGGTCAATACTCTGAAAATGGGCAATACTGGGCAATACTATTTTTTCTTGAGTTAATATAAAGTTTTAATTGTTTTTATCAACCTAAATGCTCAGTTAACTTATGTCATAAAGAGAATGACTTGTTTAGTTTTGCAGATCCAATATATGCTTATATAGTTACAGTACTTTTTAAGTGCCGGCACATATCCACTGGTTCATTCATTCAAGTTTTGATGGCAACGCTTATCATGAAATGTATTCTCTGTTGTTTGTGAAATGATTCCGCCTGATAATGAAATGTGTAGACATGTCAACACTTATTCATCCTTCTTTATTACTTGCATTGAACTGCTCTTTTTTGTTAACAATAAAACATAGGGAGGCCTTCTCTGGACAATAATGCCAGCCTGGTGAATATTATTATCTGGTAATGGGTAATACTGGAGATAACTGGACAAATCACTTTTATCTTCTATTTTCATTATTTGCTTTCAATTTTTTTTTTCACTTTAAAAGCAGGATTAATAATGATGAAACAAAGATTAATTATTATTTGTATGGTTACTGAACTGAATAATACTGATCAACAATTAACAGCAGGAATCAGTCACTTAAGATGACAATCAATGCATGTTTCCACGGCCTTTGTCTGGCCCCTCATTAAGATAGATGTAATGTTTATTCAAGGGTTCCAGTTTAATTGTTTGTTGAGCACTTGAATCTGTCAATTCAATCAATGTTTGTGTTTGTTTAAAGGGACTATGTCATCGAAAAGGGCCCCAAGGGGGCAATTTCTTTAAAAAATACGAAATTCAGATATTAATACTGACATATAATAATGGTTAAAACAGGGTATATATTATGAAACAAGAGTGCACACATTCTGAGATAAAAATCAATTTATAATATGGGTTGTGTTTGTTTGGCCCTTTTCCTGGTTACATTTTGACGTCAGAATGGTGAGCATTTTGTATAACCGTAGTTTACAAACGACTCCTTACCAAGCATGATAGCGCAGTTGGTTAAAGCGCTGTCTATTGTCATTTCTTCATATGGCTCCTAAGTCGTGAGTTCGATACCCGCTTGGGGTTTTAATTTTTTCAGGCTTTATTGCTAATTATTTTTATCAAATATCTTATTGTATATTATATTATTTTTATTTATTTAATGCACATGTCTTAGTAAAACGCATTTCTGTCAAATAATATAATTTATTGTGCAATAGGAAGCCAATTTTTCGTTGACATAGTCCCTTTAAGAGTGTATACATATTGTGGGTGGGTCATAATGATATAACAATATTGTGTCATTAATTTAATGTACAGTATGGGGTTGCAAGAGGGTATTGTTGCAACATGACATCAACTTAAATATTTTATAACATAAAATATGTTAGAATTGTCAAGTTCCTCTTAAGCATTTCCTCTTTTTCTGTAATTTACAGTATATAATGGTTAATATACATGTGTTTACATGTAGAAACTCATATTATTATGCAATGTAAACATAATTGTTACCCCAGTATTACCCACTATTCCCCAGTAAAACCCTGTAAAACCCGTTTTTTCCCAGTATTACCCGCCTGGGCCGGTCAATACTATAAAACCCGGGTTTTATGCCAACCCTGGACAGGACATCTCCTTCATATGTAGTTACTCAGTTATATCTAGCCAGTAGAAACACATTAAATATGCCTTTATTAACAAGATTACCAATTATACTGTATTTAGTAATGTATCTGCTATGATGAACTTTGAAGGAAGCAGTATACATCTATACAGTGTAATGAAATGGTGATGAAGTATGTTGTAATTGTTTTTAACAAAATTATAACCATTTAATGTTTATTTTCTCCTCAAATCAAACATGAAAATGACATTTACACAAAATATTAAATATAATAATCTGTACTCATCTAGTTTTTAACTATATTTTTTATGCATTTATATGTGCAGTGCTTATAAACAAAATGAAGTACTGTGATTATTTTGTTTTGCGGTGCGATGTTTAAATTAATTCCCAAACTGGATAGACATAATTACTGTCAGATGAATAAATGGTCAGTGAGGATAAATTATTTTATTGATCTTACGGTAGATATTTTTTCAGTATTTTCTTGCGTTACAAAGTTGTTTTGTGAAAAAAAATTTCAGTTTAAACAAAAAATATGAGTATAATAAAAATATTATTTTCTAGTGCTTTTGAAGTTGGCTTATTGAGAACAAGTGGATCAAAATGACGAAAGGAACATTATTTGCTTGAGTCAGAAATGAGAAAATTGCAATTTGCTTGCATCAAAAAGCAGGATTCGGCATCAACTGAAATCCCTATCCAAGACTGGGTGTCCATAAAAGTATTAAAGTGAGTGGCTTTCTTATATTACATTTGATTAATATTTTCAGGAGCGTGTTGTTAATATTGATACAATCCGGAACCAGGGGTAGTGATTTTATTTAAAAACTTACCTTGTCTTCTTGCATTTGTTGATTGCTACTGAAACAACTTACAACTGGACTTCTTTTAGCCCTGGTGTAATTTATAACAGCATTTATTTTCATATATATCCATTGTGAGTATCCATATCCCCAAGCTCCTGTTATTGTCCGGCTCTATCCATACAATAATTCAAGTGAACTCGTTCGATTTTTATTGTTTTGTTTTAGAAGCATTTTTATAATGTCACGAGTCACCACTCATTTCTGCACTTTAGTATCTTGTGAATAGTTGTAATACATTGTTTTTACTGTACTTACGAAACAGATTAGGTTCTTAGCATTATAACCCATGTTTTTCATATTCATTTTAGTCACAGGTTGCCTTACATTGCTCATTTTTATCGTTTAACATTTTGTTGTTAAAATTGCAAAGTTCATTGTCCGCTATATTGCTTCCTGTGTTGCCTAGGAACTGTAGAATATCGTACCAAATTCATGGTCGACCGACCAATATCTGTGGTCGTACCCGTTCGGTCGACAATGCTTTGGGTCGATCCGAGACATATTGGTGGTCGTGAGCATTCGTTCAACCGTGTTTTGGTCTTTCGACCTTGTTCTGGGTCGACCGAAAGCTCTTAGTATATAAGGGCCGATTTTTTGGTCAGAATCAGTCTGCAACATTGTCATCTTAAGAGCAATTCCTTCGAATTTCGAAGTAAATAAATTTCATACGTTTAAAGTTACAAAACTTAACTTATACAGTATAGAATAACATTAATTATAAGAAGTATTTATTGAGTTTAAGAAATAATAATACTTTATAAGGTGAGTTGCAGTGTTTATTTAACAACTTAACTTATTTTGATGTTTACAACATTGCATTTTAAAACTTGTTTCGACGCATTTGTGCCATTATTATTAGAATATTACTAGAACTAGTACGACTTCGAAGGTTGACAATTTGTTTCATGATAACTCATTTGGCATTTATTGAACGTTGTATCTGAATAAATCTACGAACATTGGAAAATCGTCTGTTTATTATGGGAGGTTACACTACACCAAACTAGTAGTATAACAGCAGCTGGAATTACAGCTCGGAACGCAACAATATCATTAATCAACTCCAAAAATGTAAGTCATATGAGCTAATTTTCTATACACAATTTCATGCCTAAGTGGCAGGTTCATTTTACATTTAAAATGTGGAGGACGGTTCATAGATAGGTATGGATACAACTTTAATATTACAGATTCATCTATCAGTATATTTGACAAAAGCAAAATTGGGTAGTGTAGCCTTCATTTAAGAAAAATTAAGAAAGCAAAATAACAAACCTTCTGCATAAACTGGAAACATCTTTACCTGTGGACTAGTTACATTACGATCAAGGTGTTTAGTGAATTGTCAAAAGCACCATAACTATGAAACACTAGTATGTATATTTCAGTGTTCCACAACTCAGCATATTTCCAAATTCCAGTTGGCTTCAAACTGAACCGAACATAACATTATTCCACAACTGAACTGTTATTTGGGTTATTATTAACTCCGATCACGTTATTTATAATAATTCCCAATAATTTTTAACATTTTCGTGTGCATTTGTTGATCAGAATTTCAATACTGTAGCTTAAGGGCCCAGCCATTTTTTATGATTATGTGATTGAAAGTAGTACAAAATGTCGCATGATGTACCAGAGGCGATTTATTTTTAGAATCGCCTGTGTACCCAGAGTGTTATTTGTATTGACTTTACTGTACAATTTTACTGTAGTGTAGCCTTCCCTGTACACCATTTTATTTTTATATTTTTCAAAGAAACAATTAACCGTCAACATGCCAAACGACTGCTATTCAATAACAAATGCATTCTTAGTTATAAAACCTTTTTCTTTATCGAGTGACAATACATAGTTTACCTCAAATATTCTCAGAAGTTTTCGTATAAATTTCTTCTATGTGGCCAGTCTGTCAAAATCCGAAAGTCGGCTTCTTCATATTCACGCATTCAAATTCAAGTTGATCTTTTGAAAGAAAATACAGTTATGTAGATCGTTAACAAACGACCATTGACCGTGTTTATATTTTGTTTTATGACAGTGTCAAAAGTTTCTTTTGTTAATGTTTGTTGTTGTTAAAATTTCGGCGACACTTCACTAATACACTGAATGTAGGTTACATTGCACAATTTTTTTATGATATTCCCCAGCTAGCGAAGTATATGAATTGTCCAGTTATTTTGAAATAATAGGCCTCTGAACAAAAGCTAATTATATATCTCAACATTATCTAAACAATGTGTTATCAATGAATGAGGCGTTATGTCTATCCAATTAGTTATATGTGAAACTGTACAATAACAAATGCTGTACAATTAAAGAAATCTATCTCTTCTTTTTTTGTCAATTCAATTGTAAGCAAATACACAAACATCATAATGATGTCAGTATAATTCTATTTATCCTTGTATGACTCATCAAATATAGTCTTGACATATTCTTAAGTTTGGTAATTACTCCATGGTTGTGAAGCCTGTGGTTCATGTGTCTACTGTAATGTTATATATGTGACATGGCATGGGAAAACCGGGCTTAATGCATGTGCGTAAAGTGTTGTCTTGGATTAGCCTGTGCAGTCCGCACAGGCTAATCCAGGATGGCACTTTCCGCTTTTATGGTATTTTCTGTTTCAAGGAGGTCTCTTCTAAACACAAATCCACTGTAGGCGGAAAAAAAAAAAGTGCCGTCCCGGATTAGCTTGTGCGGACTGCACAGGCTAATCGGGGACGACACTTTAAGCACATGCATTAAGGCTGGTTTTCCCACGACGCGCCTCATGTATTGCATTCTTTGAGAGTGATAGTGCATTTTTATTATACCGAAACAACGATTTTGTTAAAGAAATACATTTTAAGTCAAACTGTGTTGCAATTTTAAAAGTCAGATGTCGTCTGGATAAACTGTGAATGCGTTTTTGTAACACAGAGTAACTTACTGCTTCATAAGCGCCTATTAAATCCGATCACTCTGTCTAGATGTCCAGGATGTCATAGCAGGTGATATTCCTATATGATATTTCCAATTATTGACTGTTCCGTTTTAATATGAACAAAGAAGGAAAACAGAAGGTTGAGGTATAATAATTACTGATATGTGTTCACAAATGTCTGGGTATGGTTTCATTTAACCATGTATTATCAGGTGAGCTGAAAATGTTCTAGTGTCGGGGCATTTTTTTAGGGTAGGTAGGGTAACATGAAACAAATCATTTTTTTACGCCAAAGTAAAGATGATCCAATATCAGCTGATTAACATGGCTATTTTATTGTTGTTGTTTAATTTTTTTTAGACTTTCAATGAATTCTTCAAATGTTGACAAAAGCAGTTTGTTGCAATTAATTACAGAATTCACTAATAATGAATATCATTTCTCTTCTGTTTCACATGGCAATACTTCTTCTGTTGCTATTTAAATCGGGTTATATTTGAACAATTAAAAAACACACAAAAATACTTGTTGACAAAAAGACTCTCTCAATTATTGTTCTTGGACTTTATTACTCCAATAAGCTACAATGTAGTTAATACACGAGTCATGAAAAAACATAATACATTAAATTCAACTGTATCACAGTGCTACAATAACAAAGACACAAAAAGAATGCATGCCAATACACAAAAAATATATGAAAAACATTTCAGTAAATAATCATACTTGCAAACACAGAATTTTCAAATTCATTGAGTTTACCATATCCATTGAACAACACTGTAAGTTTACATACTGTGGATTCATTTATTTTCGTTGACATTAAATTTCGTGGATTCGTAAAATCGGGCATATTCGTTGGATCTTAAATTTGTGGATTTCGATTTTTTGTCAAAAACCTACAAAGAAATACTGTATCTATGCGTTTTTGTTTATTCTAACAACCCTTGCGCTCAGTTGACATCCTCTAAAACAACAACCTGTCAATTACTCGCATTGTCCGTATCTTATCGTCTCAATCTCGCGATAACGTGGTCCCTAGTGTTACAACATAGGTGCAATATACCAGTATTGCAATAAACACGTTGTCCCTAGTGTTACAACATAGGTGCAATATACCAGTATTGCAATAAACACGTGGTCCCTAGTGTTACAACATAGGTGCAATATACCAGTATTGCAATAAACAGTCCAATTAATAATGGTACCCATAGTGTCTTGTATAATTGTAATAAAACAGTGGGTCCTATTAATGGCAGTTTGACACTAAGCCAGTTAAGCGCTTGACAATTAACGAGTGACAAACTGCGAATATCGATTCGTGCATGACAATTGAGCAATCTGTACCTTTCAATTATTCTGACAGTATTATCTGTACTTTCAAGAAAGAAACAGCATACAATTATTTATTTTTTCAAACATAGTTAAAGTATAATTTAACATCGTGTCAGTATCACAGTAAATATTTATCAAGGGAGGTAACACAATCACCCTACCATGGGTCAAAAGTAAAAAGTAAAAAAGTCTGATGTCACAGTAGTGCAGATACTAATAACTTTGGATATAAGACTTCGGACATAAACGTTCGTCGTACATTTGAATTCGTGGTTGAGCTGACCCACGAAAATCCACGAAAATTAGTGTTCGACGAATAATAATCGTTTACAGTATTACACACTATTTAAATTTATTATGTTTTGTACAATATACTTGCTGATGCATGTATACTAGTTAAACAAGTATGATCAGTATTCATGATTAAGTAACAAAAAGTGTCTATAACATACTATTTTTAAGTTTTGATTTATTGTTAAACAAACTTTACAAAAATGCACAATAAAATGCACAAACGCAGTTCTAAGGCTGAACAAGGCTTGTCAAAGGATGTGACGTATGCCCCGAAAGCAATGCTTGTCAGAGGAAGGCAACACAATGCAGTTACATGTTGGCAAAAATGATGCTTCCTACAAAAAGAGTTATGGTCCTTGTACTCTGCACTTCCTCTCAACATCCTCTATAAATATGTGGTTTTATTTTAAATCACTTCAATACTAATAGAGATATGCACTGCACAAAAAACCCAAATGGCAATAACTCCTTAAATATTGCAGAAAGAGTAATGGTCCTTGTACTCTGCACTTCCTCTCATTGTCCTCTATCATCATATGAAGTTACATTTTAATTGCTCCACACAAGAAGATCAAACAAAGGGCAATAACTCCTAATAATGAAGAGTTATGGTCCCTGTGCTCTGCACTTCCTCTCATTGTCCACTACCATTCTTTGAATCCCTTCAATACTAATGGAAATATGCTCCGCACAAGAAAACTAATGCTTTGCACAAGAAAATAAACCAAAGGACAATAACTCCATAAATATTGGAAGAAAGAGTTGTCGTCCTTGTGCTCTGCACTTCCTCTCATTGTCCTCTATCATTATCTGAAGTTTAATTTGAATCCCTTCAATATTAATGGAGTTATGCTTCGCACAAGAAAATTTAACACAGGGCAATAACTCTGTAAATGTTGAAGAAAGAGTTGTGGTCCGTGTGCTCTGCACTTTCTCTCATTGTCCTCTATAAAGTTCCATTGGTATCCCTTCAATACTAATGGAGATACGCTCCGCACAAAAAGCGTGACAGACGGACGGACAGACGGACGTTCTAACAAATGAATACTTATGTGACTATTTCATGACTAACCCTAATGCCATTTTAGCCCCCTAAGGGACTAATTTAGCCACCTAAGGAAGTTTTTACTTACAAAGGGACACTTATGTGACTATTTTAGTCACCTAAGTATCCATTCGTGTGTACGGACAGATGGTCGGACGGACGGACAGACGGACGGACGATGCAATTACTATATGCCAACGCAGTTCCCTTCGAGGGCATAAAAACGTTCCCACTTCAACATTTGCATTTAGCCATGATTGTACCAAATAGCTGGTTTAGATACAAGTTTTAACTGTACACATTCCCAAGATTGTTTTTAACATGTCTGCCCATGATATAATCTCTAACGAAGGAAATTACTCTTTTAAATATATAATATTTAAAAGACTATTTAAAACAAAACAAAACAAAGCAAACAAAATCATTAACATGCATGACAAGATTTTAAAATCTAAATATTAATTTCATTCAAGCAAATTCTGAGCTAAATTCACTCGTTCACAAATAATTAAATCGCAATTTATTCGTTCACATTAAAAATCCTTTAGTCATTTACATGTACAATAAAGGTTTAGAACATACCACCGAACATAATTAATATCAACTGAATTATAAATACCATTGTATATAATTATATATACCTGACATTTTCATTAGACAAGGACCTGGCAAAAACAAAATCTTGCAGAGCAAAAGCCTATGCAAGCAATATGGATAATATATGTATTTAGGTGAACAACATATTTTTTTTTAGAAATGCCGTCTTTGACAAGTACAGCATTTTATTTTGTGCTTTCCAGTGATTTATAGGGAAATATAATTGAAACAAAATTGGTAATTAACTGTTTTAAAACAGTGAAAATTGGTAATTTTCACTGTTTCAAACTGGTTCCTGATTACAGTAAATGAAATGGACCGTAAACGTCAAAATTGTGAAATGGCTTCGTTATTTTCACGTCATGAAGTTAAGAGTCCCATCAGATTTTCCAACTAAACCCAAGTAGATAGCAATTAAAATGTGAAAAAAGCACACAATAAAAATAAAATTTGTTGATTTCACTGTAAGGTCGTATTTCAATTCACTCGTGATCATAGAAAATAGATATTTTCACAAGTGGCCTAAAATACAATCTTACACCAAAACCAACAAATATCCTCTATTATCCTCTATATATTTTCACTCGTCTTGCCCAGATGCATTTGTTTCCATACAATCGACTTTAAAAAACACTACTTGAAACAAAGTGAGCATCCTGTAATTTGGATGTAATAATCACAAATCATGCACCTATCAATATTTTCCCCCAGGGGGGGAGAGGCATATACGGGACCTTAGACTGAAAGCGATTCCCGACAGGCGGAAATTTGACACGATTAATAAATCCGGGTCCCGGTAGACTTGGGTTGGATTTTAGATCCCAGTAATAGTGGGCCCCCTGGGCATCTCCCACATCTCCCTAGACAAAAATGCTTGGCTCTAGGGTGGGGAATTAGACCCCCCAAAATATAGTTAGTATAATTCCACTGGGTCAGCCCACCACTCCCCCACTGGGGGAAAATACTGATAGGCGCATCATACATGTACAGTAAACAATAAAGGGATATCAAACTAAATTTACGAAAAATGTTGAAAATTAGCACATGAGAACTGTTATGTTGTAGTACACTAGTGCTTCAGACATGACGAGAATTACATGTAAATCGCAACTTCAACACTTTTTTAACGATTGCAGTGAAGACTAGAAAGTGACAGCCCTCAAGTCTGCATACTTAAGAAATATTCTATTTATCCTTGTTTATCAGCCAATAAACAACGATTTGGAGTTCTGATGCATAGAAATTAAACCATAAGGGCGTTAGCCGAGTTGTTTAATAGCCACGCATCAGAATAACAAAGAGTTGTTTATTGGCTGATAAACAACCAAAAATGCCAAACTTATTTCGCTTCTAACATGATTTGACATATATTTTGCAACTGTAATTGGAACTACTTTTTGCTAAGCTCCGCTCAGGACCAGGACTTCTTTTTGCATTGTTTATTGCGTAGTGTAACAACGATAATTTTGTTCTTTGTCTATAGAAAAATTAGCGAGTATCATGTTAGAATGTACAGTAAATAAGGATACCCATACCAACAATACATGCACTGAAACATGTGACAGTATGAAACCATCTAAAGCAGAAGAGTCTTCATGGGCAAATATTGTTTGCCTGAATTAAACTTATCAAAAAATAATATATAGCTAACAATAGTTTCTTCCAGCATATTGCAAGATAAGGCATATTTTTGTGTGTATTTCAATACCATTTCAATGAAATAATGTTGATATTGCCACTCAATGCATCACAGGGCTTTTTTTCCTTGTAGATCGGTAGTTGAGGCCTATAAAAGGCTATTTCACAATCCTAATATGTGGCGCGTGGTGGGAAAACCGGACTTAATGCATGTGCGTAGTGTCCTCCCGGATTAACCTGTGCAGTCCGCACAGGCTAATCCAGGACGGCACTTTCCACCAACAGTGGATTTATGTTTAGACGAGACTTCCTTGAAACAGAAAATACCATAAAAGCGGAAAGTGCCGTCCTGGATAAGCCTGTGCAGACTGCACAGGCTAATCCGGGACGACACTTTACGCACATGCGTTAAGACCGGTTTTCCCACGACGCACCTCATATGTAACATTTTTCACAAGTGTGGCAATAAAACTTTACAAATCGGATGGATATCCAAATTCAATGGTTTACTTTTAAATTGTGTGTTCATACCAGTTCATTAATTATTGAACTATAAGTAAACAAAACATGTATAGTTTAAAAATATTACCGTACAAAAATCAGAACTGGAGTAAAAATATTTTAAGATCAGCTTAAGATGTTTCTGGAATATGGCCCCTGAATCACTTTTACATGAAGGTACAGGTATACATGTACATTCATGGGTGTGGAAATCCTATGTACAGGTAATTTCACTGTCGGACAAACTTTTTCAGTCTAGTTGTCCGCGGACTAGTATAATTTCAGGGTGTGAAAATGAAGTAAAAATTGAATGTTAATTACCATATTATAATTATTATTATGAATATATATTTCGACAATAAATTGTGTTTTATGTATTATTTAATCGCAACAGATATTGACCTGAAATAAAAACTATCTTTGTATTTGGAAAAGTGACTTTTGCCTGCCGACAACCAACTTGTCCATGGACATTTTTTTTTATACACCCCTGTTACATAGACTTTATCTACATTCAGCAGCATTGGCCAGTCCAAAATCTAGTTCACAGACAACAATAAGCCAGAATCATCATCATGTGAGATAGAAATATGGCTGCCATCAAAAGAAGGTATATATATGAACACACTTGTATTACACCTCGCTTCGATGTCAAATACTCATCTATTGTCTGCAGCATTCTATGGCTGCCAACATGACAGAATTTTCAACATGGATGAGGTGCAAAGATGACCACAGATGACCTCTACATGTGTAAATATGACTTCAGGTGACCTTGACCCCAGGTGACCTCTACATGTATCAAGATGACCTCAGGTGACCTTGATCCCAAGTGACCTCTATGTTGTATTAAGATGACCTCAGGTGACTTTGACCACAGGTGACCTCTACATGTATAAAGATGACCTCAGATGACCTTGACACCAGTTGACCTCTACATGTATCAAAATGACCTCAGGTGACCTCGATCCCAAGTGACCTCTATGTTGTATTAAGATGACCTCAGGTGACCTTGATCCCAGGTGACCTCTACGTTGTATCAAGATGACCTCAGGTGACTTCTTTATCTAAAAGGTGATATTGACCCCAGATGACCTCCTCATGTAGATGATCTTGACTCCAGGTGACCTTGACCCCAGGTGACCTCTACAGGTCTCCCCACAAGATGACCTTCTTCTGTTTGTCCGAGGTGAGGATGAATGATCCGGCCGGGTGCCACGAGCAAGCCAGGATGGAATGCCTAGAAGAACATGAAGCAAACATGTATATAAGGCATGTCGTGGGAAAACCTAGCTTAATGCATGTGCATAAAGTGTCGTCCTGGATCAGCCTGTGCAGTCCGCACAGGCTGATCCAGGAGGACACTTTCCCCTTTTATGGTATTTTTGGTTTCAAGGAAATCTCTACTAAACATAAATCCACTGTAGGCGGAAAGTGTCCCGGATTAGCCTGTGCAGACTGCAGGACCACACTTTACACACATGCATTAAGCCCGATTTTTCCACAACATGCCTAAAATTCTTTTGCTAACTGTTAAATAAATAGATATAAAAATCATAGATGTTTGTCTCACAAATTTACTTAAGTACTTAAACATGAGATCCATTGAAAGTAAACTCCACCAAATGACTGATATTCTTACGTATGTTCCTTCAGTGTTTTTTCCACTTTGCCTTTCTGGATGTTCCAAATGAACAGTGTCCCGTCCTGGGACCCCGCAGCCGCGTAAGTTCCATCTGGACTGAACACCGCTCTCGTCCAATCAGCCGCGACTTTGAAGTTCTCATCACTATAGCAAAAAGTGAAAGAAAGAAGTAATATTTTCATGTAAAGTAATCAAGTAACAGGCAAATAAAAAGTAATATTTACATACATATATCAGATATTACCACTGGCTACAAAATCCAATATTTGGCTAAATGACACTTCCATTTAGCTACCACAACTTTTCTTTATAAAAATCTATAACAAGAGGGCCATGATGGCCCAAAGCGCTCACCTGAGAACTGTTACAGATGAAGACCATACTGGGTTAGTGCAATGGGCGAAGTACAAGTTGGGTAGTGGATGTGCGGTGTTTTTGCTAATGGTTCTCAAATCACTTTTCTCAATATTCTTACCTGACCCTTTTTAATTAAATCAGTGACAATTCTGGAAAATGCAGAAACAGTAGATTTTGATGTCTTTTTCGCAGACAGTTTTGGAGAACTAGCTGCATGCAATAATTGAGATGGCTGTGCTATAAGGTCAAGTTTGGCTTTTTATTTGATAATTTTGTGTCCAATAAATTATGTTAATGCAGGCTCTGAAGCCATCTGATCACTGTTGCATGTACAAATAACTGCATGCAAGTCTTGCAACTGTTGGAAATCAAATTTTATAAATCAATTTTTATGGTCATACACAAACTCTGTAAGTTTGGTCAACATTGAATAAAAAATAGTGTGTGCAAGCCAATCATTGATAACTTGTTGACGTTTTTTTCCAAACACAAGGGGCAATAACTCTGGTGTTTCTGGCCCAATCATGCTTTTATTCAACTTCACCTTTAGTCTTACGTTCATAGACAAACTCTACACGATTGGTGAAGATTGTATGAAAAATGAAGTCTCTATCCTGAATCATGTCCATTTTTGCATATTTTGTTCACAAACAAAGGGCAATAACTCTGGTGTTTCTAGTCTGATCTTGCTTATATTCAACTTCACCTTTAATCTTATGGTCATAGACAAACTGTGCAATATTGGTGAAGATTGGATGAACAATGAAGTATCTATCCTGAAAAATGTCTATTTTTGCAATCTTTTTTACAAAGGGCAATAACTCTGGTGTTTCATTTCCGATCTTGCTTATATTCGACTTCAACTGTAATCTCATGGTAATAGACAAACTGTGCCTTTTGCATTGGATGCAAAATGAAGTCTATATCCTGAATAATGTAAATTTTTGTATATTTTGTTTAATAAACAAAGGGCAATAACTCTGGTGTTTGTAAAACGATCTGGCCCATTTTTGGCGTATGCTGAGATCTGATGGTCATACACAAACTGTGAAAGTTATGTTAAGATTGGATGGAAAATAAAGTCTATACATTGGAAAAGAGCAATAACTCTGGTGTTCCAGGTCCGATTGGGCCAATTAACGAACTCGTCCAAGATTTTATGGTCATATACAAACTGTGCAATTTTGGTCAAGACTGAATAAACAAGAGGGCCACTATGGCCCTAGGTCGCTCACCTGATATCTATGTATGATGTTTCATTAACATATCTCAATAGGCTTTCCAGTTATTGAGCGAAAACTGTTTTTATATTTTTAGTAACAGTGACCTTGACCTTTACCCCACCCCCCACATACCTGAAGCAAGGTCTCAATATAATGTATCTACGTATGAAGTTTCAGTAAAATATCTCAATGCGTTCTTAAGTTATTGAGCTTAAACCGTTTTTCTACTTTTAATAACAGTGACCTTGACCCCACCCACCCATAAGAAAACCCAAGTGAGGTCTCGATATAAGATATGTGTAATAAGTTTCATTATAATATCGCAATACTTTCCTTATCAAGTTATTGAACGGACACTGTTTTTATATTCTCAGAAGTGACCTTGACCCCACCCACCCCATATGCAATCCCAAGCAATGTGTTGATATAAGGTACTTATGTATTAAGTTTCATTAAAATAGCTCAATGCGTTCTCAAAATATTTAGCGGAAACCATTTTTGTATATTAAATAACGGTGACCTTGACCTTGAACCCACCAGCCCCATATGCAATCCCAATCGAGGTTTCAAAATAATGTACCGTAAATCTAAATGTCCTTATTGACGCCCATGACCTAATAGACGCGCATAGGGTATTTTTTGGTCCCGAAAGAGTTTTTGTTGATCTATTTTTTCGAAAATTAACGAAAAACTAAAGTTAATTTCGATAGAAACGATTAAATAGACCGCCATATTTATGTATTCGGAATTGCACAATATATAAATAAACCTATGCCCCACTATACGGGTTACACGCAACCATATATGACGCAAGTGAATGGGACCACAAGAATTCCTTACGATATTATGAATATTTATTATAAGAACATGTAATAACAGTTTGTGCACACAAAGCAAGTTTCACGCTTCCCACGTGGAGGTTTCAACAACAAGCGCTGTCAAAAGCAGTCAACCAGAATGTGCGTCTGCTGTGTCACATTTCATTACGTCGATCATGTTAATAATTTAGACTGCACCATTGTGCATTATGTCGTGCAAGTGAGCTCGTCGTGTCAATCGATGATATTAATTTAGACAGTACCATCGTGAATTTTCTTTTGCGTACAAAGCCTTTCGGCCGTATTTAGACTATACCAATGTGTATTACGTCATTGGAAAGTGCGCATACATGAAAACTTGATTTCTGAATAATGGCAGAATTAACAAAAAATGGCTCCATTTAAACGCGCAGGGGTCCTAAAATGATACACGCCCTGTCAAAAAGGACATTTACGGTATTTATGTATTAAGTTTCAATAAAATATCTCAATGCGTTCTCAAGATATTGAGTGGAAACCGTTTTTCTATTTTTAGTAACAGTGACCTTGACCTTGAGCCCTCCCACCCCATATGCAATCCCATGCGAGGTGTCAATATAAGGTATCTATGTATTAAGTTTCATTAAAATATCTCAATGCGTTCTAAAGTTATTGAGCGGAAACCGTTTTACTATTTTAGTAACAGTGACCTTGACCTTGACCCCACCCATCCCATATGCAATCCCAATCGAGGTCTCGATATAATGTTTTAACCAAATATGAAACCTCTGGGCCTTGTGGTTTCATAGAAGAATTGTTAAATCATTTTGCCATTTACGTCTATATAAACCATGTGAGCCCCGGGGTGTGGCCAGTTTTGACCCCATGGGCATCACTTGAACAATCTTTGTAGAGGACCACTATACAATGTTACATACCAAATATGAAACCTTTGGGCCTTGCGGTTTCAGAGATTTTAAAAGTCATTTTGCTATTCAAGTCTATAACAACCATGTGACCCCAGGGATGTGGCCAGTTTTTACCCCAGGGCATCACTTGAACAATCTTTGTAAAGGACCACTATACAATGTCACATACAAAATATGAAACCTCCAGGCCTTGCAATTTCAGACAAGATTTTAAAAGTCATTGTGCTATTTAAGTTTATATAATCCATGTGAGCCACGGGGTGTGGCCAGTTTTGACCCCAGGGGTACCATTTGAACAATCTTTGTAGAGGACCACTATACAATGTTACTTACCAAATATGAGACCTCTGGGCCTTGCAGTTTCAGAGGAGAAGATTTTTAAAGTTATTTTGCTATTCAAGTCTATATAAACCATATGACCCCCGGGGTGTGGCCAGTTTCCATCACAGGGGCATCATTTGAACAATCTTTGTAGAGGACCACTTTACAATGTTACGTACCAAATATGAAACCTCTAGGCCTTGCGGTTTCAGAGATGAAGATTTTTAAAGTCATTTTTCTATTTAAGCCTATATAAACCATGTGAGCCCCGGGGTGTGGCCAGTTTTGACCCCAGGGGCATCATTTGAACAATCTTTGTAGAGCACCACTATAAAATGTTACATACCAAATATGAAACCTCTGGGCCTTGCGGTTTCAGAGGAGAAGATTTTAAAATACATTTTGCTATTTAAGTCTATATAAACCATGTTACTCATGGCCAGTTTTGACCCCAGGGACATAATTTGAAGAATCTTTGTAGAGGACCACTAGAGGATGTCAGATATCAAATATGACAACTCCAAGCCTTGTGGTTTCAGAGAAGATTTTTTAAGTTTTCAGTTTTTAAATCTATTTTTAGCTCTGGTGACCTACATATGCAGCGGACCGAAATGATATGAACAACTTTGAAAGAGGGTCACCCAAGGATCATTCCTGTGAATTTTCGTTAAAAATCTGCCAAGCGGTTTATGAGGAGATGTCGATTATATGAAATGTTGACGCACGACACACAACGCACGACTGACAAAAGGCGATCACAAAAGCTCACCATGAGCACAACCCATGAGCACGTTGTGCTCAGGTGAGCTAAAAATGTAGTCTTTATCGCGATAGCGGTCCAAATTGTTTACGGCTGCTTGACGACGGACAGACGGATGCCGCCGGAGAGGTCCCCTAAACCAATAGCTCAACGTGAGCTAAAAATAACTAGGGATGAAATCTAATACCAAATTGGTATAAAAATATGCATTTTCTTTCAATCGAATACTCGCATAGATTCTAGATTATTAAACTATGTTGTATGTAGTTTCAGTGCTGAATGCGAATTATTGTTGCATCTTAATTTAACAACTTTTTACTGGCAAAATAAGGCGTCTTCCCCCAGCAAACTCTACCAAAAACAGTGATATTTTCTCCATAAACATGTTAAACAACACATCAAACAAGAGATGTTTGTAAAACATGTATGCCCCCCGACTTGCAGCCAAGTCGGCAATATGTGCAATTTTTAAGAGATTTTTTTAATATTGTATATGCACATTAACACATGGGGAGGAAATTAAAGTTGATACTTAAGAAAATAAATATAAAGCTGAAAGAAAGATAAAGTATTATTATGGATTTATTTTTACAGTCTATTATATAAGGATATCTGTTTTCTGTTTGATTTAAACATCAAATAGGCTAAAACATCTCTAGATATCCTGCGGAAACGAAATGGTCTACGGAGAAAACAGTTTTCATGTTACAAGCCCTGTGACCTTGACCTTTGACCTGTTGACCTCAAAATTGATAGGCGTTTTCCTTTCTCAAGTAACCAGCATACCAACTTGGATGATCGTAGGTCAAAGCGTATTCTACATATCATGCGGAAACAAATGGTCTACAGAGGAAACAGTTTTCATGTCACCTTGACCTTTGACCTGATGACATCAAAATTTAAAGGCGTCTTCCTTTCCTCCCACGTGATCAGCATACCAACTTAAATGATCGTAGGTCAAAGCGTTCTCTAGATATTGTGCGGATACAAATTTCATGTTACAAGCCCCTGTGACCTGGACCTTTGACCTGTTGACCACAGCCAATAGGCGTCTTCCTTTCCTCCCAAGTAACCAGCATACCAAGTTCAATGATCTTAGGTCAAAGCGTTTTCTAGATATGGTGCCGAAACGACATGGTCTAAGGACAGACCGACCGACCATCCGACCGACGGACACGTGCAAAGCAATATACCCCCACTTCTTCGCAGGGGGGCATAATAATCATTTGTTTTATCTGTTATTTGTTAAGCAAGACTTTCAATTTAAAGTCACTTTATTTTCCTCAGCAACTGATATATCTAAAATTGTTAATTGAATGAAACAGACCATTAAAAGTATTATGTTATTTAAAATTCCCTGCAGGACTTCTATAGTAGGGGCCGTTATAAGGCGTCGTCCCCACAGAAAAATTCTTTCAAATCATGCAGTTTTCTGCTAAAACTGATCTTACCCCAGGATTTTTCATTTCCCTGCTATGAAAATGTTTCTCCAAAATGCCAAAAATAACGCTGTTTTTCCCCAAAATGAGGGCAAAGGGCCCATCCCCAAGAGGGGGTAAAAAGCCCTGCCCTGTTACAAGAAAATTCCCCCATCTGAGGGCTGTGGGTGGTAACTTTATTTGAAATTGCAGTGCTTTGGTTACTTCCTTTCCTGTAAAACTGAACTAACTGAACAAATGCCTACTCAGTTAGATCTGTGACACCATTTATAGAATACAATTGAGGCGTGTCGAGGGAAAACCGGGCTTAATGCATGTGCATGAAGTGTCGACCCGGATTAGCCTGTGCAGTCTGCACAGGCTAATCTGGGCCGGCACTTTCCGCCTACAGTGGATTTATATTTAGAAGAGACTTCATTGAAACAGAAAATACTATAAAAGCGGAAAGTGTCATCCCGGATTAGCATGTGCGGACTACATAGGCTAATCCAGGACGACACTTAACGCACGTGCATTAAGCTCGATTTCCCATGACACGCCTCCATTATTTTGACAGGAAACCTCTTTCAAACAATGAATCCCAGACTTTCTGAATGTGAATGGCTGAACCCATCGTCAATCAAACATGATAATCTATCAATTGTACAACAGTGGGAACAATATATATATCCTAGCGCAACCCAAAATCGACCTACCCTTAATTCAACGATTTTTTTTTTTTGTAGTATGTGAAATTTGGCGAGATTTTCAGATAAAAATCGTTGAGAAAACATTAACATATTCAGTGTCCAAGTTATTTTTAAACTGACTTTAGATCTTCTAAATAATAACAAAACATCGTCAAATTTAGGTGACGTCTAATTTAGGACACACAAGGATACTGTACACATGCATATCTAAGCAGTGTTTTTTTAGGGCCATTCCCCTGCTAAACAAGTATGTATTTTTCCCCTATATTTGCCTTTAAATTCCCCTCTGAATGTAAGCTTTATTTTGAAAAAAATGTTACCAAAAATGGGACAAAAAATGACTAAGATAGAAGCATTTTCGTAAACAATCCCAGCAATTGTTTATCAAACCAAGTAAGTGCATAATCTAGTTATCATTTGTAGCAAAGCAATTGATTAATGTTTCATAACAAAGTCGAATATAAACATCTAAAAATGCTTTTCCAAAAAAACATTCCCCCTTTTGCCGTTAAATTCTCCATCTGAAGGGCCCTGCAACCTTTCCCCTAAGGTGAAAAAAAACACTGCTAAGTTTTCTTCTTGATAAAATTTAGCTGACAGCACTTTGTTCTCAATTCTAGCATGATACTAGCTGATTTTTCTACAGACAAAGAAAACAATAATCATTGTTAAACTACCCAATTAACAACGCAAAAAGAAGTCACAATTCTGAGCAAAGCATAGTAAAATGTAGTTCTCATTACAATTGCAAAAAATGTTGTCAGATTATGTCTATAAAAAAATTTGTCAATCATAATTTTCGCATTAATGTTGTTTATCGGCCAATAAACAACTCTCTGTCGTTCTGATGAGTGCTATTAAACATTTAGGGCTAATGCCCTCGGGGTTTAATTCATATGCATCAGAACTCCAAATCATTGTTTATTGGCCAATAAACAATGATAAATCAAAAATTATTTCTAAAACATACCATAGCGTGGTGATGACCTGATTCTGTCGGAGGTCTATAACTTTCAAAGTATCTTCTCTGGTACAAGCAAGCAAAGACATTCGATCTGAAATTAAATACAACTGCTTTAGAATGGTTATACACAACTGTCAAATATTTCATGCCGACGGCTGATTAACGCAAATGTATTTGTAAAGTGAACAGCATATAACAAACTTAAGCCTGGCCAGTCGATCAAAAACTAGATGCGTCACAGACACGGATGTCCCCACAACACATGTATCGACACAGACACGGATGTCCCCACAACACATCGACACAGACAAAGGTCAAGTCACCAACACAAATTTATTTTAATATATACTCTATAGTGGAAAAAATGACAAAGGGACATAATTCTGCCAAAAGAGGTCACAGCCAAAAGTCCTTTGTTAACGATCACGTTAAGGTCAATAAGGTACTTAAGCTGTGAAAGTTAAGTTTGATCGAAATCCGCCAAGCAGTTAAAGAGAAGTTGCGTCCACAAAATGTTGGGAAGTATATATTTTATAGTGGAAACTGGAAATGTGTCCACAGACACAGATGCACCCACCTATTCAGCCATTTCTACATGGTGCCGCTTTTTCTGTATGCATACATATAATTTTGCAAAAAGTTTTCCTTTTATATTTAGCTTTCTGCTAATGTATTCTCTTATTGTGTGAGGTAATTTGGATATCACAAAACAGTTTTAGTCCTGACAATCAATAAAGGGTAGTAATTAAAACTTTATGGCAATTATGAGTTATGGTTCTTGTATGCTTCACTTACTCTTGCTATCTTAAATCTTTTAGTGCAAAATCACCAAAATGCCTTTTATCATTTTTGAATTATGCTTTGCACACTCCTGAATTAAGGGAAGTAATTCACTAACTTCAAAAGTCAGGTTCGAGCATGCAACACACCATCTGGTGATTGTGATCATTTCTGCCAATTTATCAGAATTTATCTTAAAATCCCTGCATATATGACAATATTATGCTCTGGAAAAATATTTGACCTTTGACCTTGATTAATGACCCTGACTTTTCAGCTAAAGACCTGGTTCTTGAACGCCAAATGCTGTCTCATAATGCTTACTACTTCTGCAAAGATATTGGAAAAATTTTCATTCCGGACAAAATTATGCTACAGACAGAATCCATTGACTTCATTATTTTACTTGACCTTTGACCTTTAAGTGACCTTGACCTTGGACCTAGTTTTTGCGGGAGAAACATCGTCTTATAATGGTTATCACTTCTGCCAAGTTATTTGAAAATCCTTCAATGCTGGACAGTTATTGCCTGGACAAGATATATACATACTTGACCTTAAAGTGTGACCTTGACCTTGGACTAAGGCACCTGGTTCTTGCATGCGACACTGCCGCATAATGCTTATCACTTATGCCAAGTTATTTAAAAATCCTTCCCTGCTGGACAACATTATGCTATGGACATGGTCTATGGCTTAAATTCTTATATTTGACCTTTGACCTTTTAGTGTGACCTTGACATTATACAAAGGGACCTGGTTCTTGCGCGTAACACACCGACACACCATGCTTAGCACTTCAGCCAAGTAAGTTTAAAATCCTTCCCTGCTGGACAAAATTATGCTTCAGACAGTATCTATGGGTTAAATGACCATTCACCAGTGGGACTTGACCTTGGACCTAAGGACCTGGTTCTTGCGCGCGACACACCGTCTCACCATGCTCAACACTTGTGCCAAGTTATTTGAAAGTCCTTTCAATGCTAGACAAAATTCTGCTCCAGACAATGTCTATGGCTTAAATTTTTATATTTGACCTTTGACCTTTAAGTATGACCTTGCCTTGGACCTAGGGACCTGGTTCTTGCACGCAACACATCGTCTCCTAAGTATGACCTTGCCTTGGACCTAGGGACCTGGTTCTTGCACGCGACACACCGTCTTCCCATGCTCAAAACTTGTGCCAAGTTATTTGAAATTCCTTCCATGCTAGACAAAATTATGCTCCGGACAGGGATAGAAGGCTTAAATTCTTATATTTGACCTTTGACCTTTAAGTGTGACCTTGACCTTGGACCTAGGAACCTGGTTCCTGGGCGCGACACACCGTCTCAATATGCTTAACATTACTGCAAAGTTACTTGAAAATCCTCCAATGCTGGACAAAAATATTGTCCGGACAAGAAGCCGAACATATGTACATACGTACACACGTACATACGTACACATGTATGTACCCACGGACAGGGTAAACTCTATATGCTCCCCCATCATTGATGGTGGGGGCATAAAAATGACAAAGGGCCATAATTCGGCTTAAATTGGTCACAGCCAAATTTCCGCCCAGCAGTTAAAGAGGAGTTGAGGAGAACACACAATTTTGGATGTACATAATGCTGTATGAAACCAGAAGAGATTCAATAGTTCAAATCAAGGCCAGAGGTGTCAAAATCTTGTTCTGATTTTCTTGTACATTTTTGACTGTACAGGCTGATCCGGGACGACACTTTATGCACAGGCATTAAGCCCGGTTTTTCCACGGCATGCGCCATATAGTTTCACAATCCAGAATCCTATTGAGTTTTAGTATTACATTCATGTATAGTTTCACAATCCCGACTCCAAAATTGTGTACATGCATGTAATACAAAAACTCATTTTTGGAATCCGGACTATGAAACTATACATGCATGTAATATAAAAACTCAATTTTGGAGTTCGGATTGTGAAACATAACATGCATGTAATCCCAAAACTCAATTTTGGAATCCGGATTGTAAAACTATACATGCATGTAATCCAAAAACTCAATTCTGGAATCCGGATTGTGAAACTATACATGCATGTACTTGAGTTTTTGACAAATGTTAATTACTGGGATATTTCC
Organism: Congeria kusceri; assembly: GCA_027627225.1. Taxonomy (NCBI): domain Eukaryota; kingdom Metazoa; phylum Mollusca; class Bivalvia; order Myida; family Dreissenidae; genus Congeria; species Congeria kusceri. The sequence continues at coordinate 26,720,692 of CM051029.1, forward strand.
GTTTAGGCCATACATAACATATTGTTTGTTTCCCCTCCCACTACTCATGCTTATTAAGGGTGTGTAGGGAAAACATTATTTTGTTGCTTTTAATACACAGTATAACCCATTACAATTTTGATTTAAACAATAGTAACGTATTTTGTCATGATTGTGTGATCGTCGATACTAAATCATTGGAAAGTTTGTAATAAACTTTGACAACAAAGAAGTATAGTGTAAACCTATTTATTTTAGCTCGATTACATCGAAAGCCTAAGGCTTATAGAAACACTCTCGAGTCTGTTTCCTGGGTAGAACCAGTACTTGGTGTCTTTGGGGGAGATCTTGAGACCGCTCCCCGGGTGGGGATCGAACCCTTGACCTCCCGATCGCTAGGCGGGCATCATATCCACTACGCCACCGCGACCTTTTATATAAAGAAATATAGAATACTAGTAGATAAACAAAGCATTTTTTTAAAGTCTGAATAAAATAATAATTTTCATTATGTTCAACAAAAAGCGATTCCTATTTTTCAAAACATTAGGCTCTGCCCATAATTCGCTGCAGAATAATCTATACTTGATTTCCTTCTTTGTCTATGGAAAACTAGCCTTGTGTCATGTTAGAATAAAATAAACAAGGCTTTGATAGTATTGCAAGCAATACAGGAGTTCCCTACTGGTGAAAACCCCTACTAATTAAACATTGTGCAATACCGTCAAATCGCCCTTTATCTGTAGATGTACAAAGTTTCATATTAAAATCCCATTTGTCACTGCAGTATCAAGTTGTTGTTTTTTCTATTTAAGTAACATTGACCAGACATTCGAGTTACCGGTACTTTTTGAGTTACAGCAGTACTAAACTGACAGTTTCATGATCATATGTTATGTTCTTTTCGAATTATAACAGTGTTAAGTTTATTTCTATTTTAAGTAACAGTCACGTGACCTTTGACCTCTGGTGAAAAATAAAGGGTCGTGTACAATCCTCACCTTGCTCTTTCTATGTATACAAAGTTTCATCAAAGTATCTTCAGTACTTTTTGAGTTATCACAGGATCGCAGGATCCAGGTTTTGGGGACGGGACAGACAGACAGAGTGAGACCGATGGACGAACAGACAGACAGACGCACACAGACGGAGGGCAAACCCATAGTCCAATCTGTGTACCAAGTTTCATGAAGTTTCAAGATCATATCTTATGCACTTTTCAAAATATTACAATATTAAGTTTATTTCTATTTTAAGTAACAGTCACGTGACCTTTGACCTCTGGTGAAAAATAAAAGGTCGTGCACAATTCTCACATTGCTCTTGCTACGTATAGAAAGTTTCATCAAAGTGTCTTCAGTACTTTCCGAGTTATCACAGGATCCAGGTTTTGGGGATGGACGGACAGACAGACATACGGACGAACGGACAGAAAGACACACAGACAGATGGAAAACCTATAGTTCAATCTCTGTACCAAGTTTCATGGTCACATCTTATGTCCATTTCGAATTATTACAGTATTTAGTTTATTTATATTTTTAGTAACAGTCACCTGATCTTTGACCTCTGGTGAAAAAAAAAGGTCAGGCATAATCCTCATATTGCCACATTGCTGTTGATATGTAAACTCAGTCTCATCGAAATAAGTTCAGTTCTTTTTGAGTTATTGCAGGAACCAGGTTTTGGGGACGGACAGACGGATGGACAAACATAAGGACGAACAGATAGAGAGACACACAAATGGATGGCAAACCTATAGTTCAATCTTTGTACCAAGCTTCATGGTCATATCTTATGTACTTTTTTAATTATAACAGTATTTAGTTTATTTCAATTTTTAGTAACAGTCACGTGACCTTTGACCTCTGGTGAAAAATAAAAGGTCAAGCATAATTCTCACATTGCCGTTTATATGTTTACCAAGTTTCATCGAAATATCTTCAGTACTTTTAGAGTTATTGCAGGATCCAGTTTGTTTCAGTTTTTTTCTATTTTTAGTAACAGTCATGTGACCTTTGACCTCTGGTAAAAAATGAAAGGTCGTGCATAATACTCACATTGCCTTTTATATGTATACCAAGTTTCAACGAAGTATCTTCAGTACTTTTTGAGTTATCGCAGGAACAATATTTTGTGGACGGACAGCGTGACGGACGGATGGCAAACCTATAGTCCCCTCTGGTGAAACACCTGTAGGGGACTAATAAAGTAATAAGGACAATATAACGACAAAGTACCAATTGCAGAGGTAATGGATGTGGTGTTTGGCTTGTGATCAGGGGATTATGAGTTCGATGCCTACTCAGGGAGCATTCAATTAATCCTTTACAGCACTTACAAAACTGGTTCTACCCAGGGAATGGACTCAACAATTATTCAATATGCCTCTGTCTTTTTACACAAGTGAAAATATACCGGTTTGACAATCTAAAATTAAAATCTTAACAACCCATTACCTGGAGATAAAGCAAGGGAGGTAATTCTGCCATGGAGTCCGATCTCGTTGCTGGTGTTATCCGACCTCGTGTCCCAGAAGCGGACGCGCTTGTCAAAATGACCACTAATAATATGGGTACCATGTAAGGTCACCAGGTCATTGCAACTTGACCCAGCAAATATAGTTTTTGAACCTGAAATGCAAAAGAAATACATGTAAAATACTGTATCTCTTCACAATTATTACGATTAGGGTAAATAACAGGTGTTATTTACATGATAACCTAAATCCGAGTGTATTCTGTTTGCAAGACTTTAAGGTGCCAAGTGATATTGCATTTATAATAATACATGAAATCAATACGATTTTTGTATTCAAAACTGTATTCATTTTAATAATTATTTACATTTAATACAGACGGTCATTTCTCGTATACTTGTAGCTGCTATGGAAAATATTTAGGCATTAAAAAATGCTTGAGTTTTGCCTTGGACTGTACAAAGATCCCAAATACTTAGAGTTCTTATAGTTACATGCTTTGGTGTGAAGGTCCAATATCTTGAGTTTTGCCATGGAATGTATAAAGATCCCACATACTTAAAGAGTTCTCATATTTACATGCTTTGGTGTGAAGGTCCAATATCTTGAGAGTTTTGCCATGGACTATACAAAGATCCCAAATACTTAGAGGTCTCATATTTACATGCTTTGGTGTGAAGGTCCAATATCTTGAGAGTTTTGCCATGGACTATACAAAGATCCCAAATACTTAGAGGTCTCATATTTACATGCTTTGGTGTGAAGGTCCAATATCTTGAGTTTTGCCATGGAATGTATAAAGATCCCACATACCTAAAGAGTTTGCATATTTACATGCTTTGGTGTGAAGGTCCCATATCTTGAGGGTTCTATCATGGCTGCCGGAGACGACCTTGCTGCTCTCCCCAAGGAACTTTGCCGATAAAACCTTACCACTGTGACCTGTCAGTGTGTGCTGGAAAATATGATGCACACATAGTTTCAAAATCCAGACTCCAAAATTGAGTCGAGAACCTATTTAATTCAGCTAGAAAGTGGCTTAATCGACACTTTTGAAGCAATTGGGCCAAAATGAACGTTGATTAGCAAAATATGCAAATTTGTAGCCATTGGGAAATCTGGCGAATGGCAGTGAGCCCTGGGGTGAAAGAGTTATCAAGTATTGTATACTTGAGTGTCTTAACAACCCAGCCTTAATCACAGTGATGTGATAAATGGTGCTCTTTATTGGGGTAAATGGCGGACTGTACGATTTTTGTACAAAATCAATACATAAAACCATCCATTTATTCTAAGGAAGTCAGTATATTATTTAACGAAAATTAAATTAAATGTTGAGAATAACTGATGTTCAGAAGTGCCTATTCAGAGACAAACTTAAACTTGAATTATTTCTTGACTGCGCAGCAAAAAATTATAGTACGTTTATACAGCACCTTCATGGTGAGTCAGACAGATTGTTAGCACATGCACAGTTCTTATTTTCTAGTTCAAAACCAAATGTACTCATTGCTGTGCGATAGACTGGTCTTAATGAACAGAAAATATATATGAGGCACGTCGTGGGAAAACCGGTCTTAATGCATCTGCATAAAGTGTTGTCCCGGATTCCAGGACGGCACTTTCCACCTACAGTGGATTTATGTTTAGAAGAGACTTTCTTGAAACTGAAAAAAACATAAAAGCGGAAAGTGCCAGCCCGGATTAGCCTGTGCGGACTGCACAGGAAAATAGTTTTGTTAGTGGTGATGTTGTTATTTGATATAAAATGTTTTTTAATAGTGGGTAACGGAAAACACCAGAAATAAGTCTGTAAAAATCAGAGAATTCTTCTTTAAAGCACTTACTCGTAATCGCAGATCACTCAGAGACCACAGTCGACATGCGTAGTCGCTTGAGGCCCCTAAAATATTCGCCTCGTCTAGGTCATATTCAAGAGAGGTTATCCCTTGATTGCTGCCCACTAGAATCCCCTTGCATGCACACTGACCTGTTGGACACAAACAATAATTCTAACATGATACACGCTGATTTAAATTACCCAATAAACAACACAAAAAGTACACATGATTCTGAGCAGAGCAAAGTAAAACGTAATTCTCATTACAACTGCATAATTATTTGTAAGATCATGTTAGAATCGAAATAATTTTTGCATTATCGTTGTTTATCAGCCAATAAGCAACTCTTTGTCGTTCTGGTGTATGGCTATTTAACCACTCGGGCTAACATGGTTAAAATCCTATGCATCAGAACTCCAAATTTTTGTTTATTTGCTGATAAACAATGATAAATCAAAAATTATTTCTTGAATATAACATGCAGAGCAACAGATAAGGATTTTGCCACAATTAAGTATTACCCCATCATTTTTTTTAATAATTGAATACTGGGTGATTTAATTGAGCACTCAAACTTGTGTTTCACCATAGGATTAAATTTATATGAGGCGCGTCGTGGGAAAACCGGACTTAATGCATGTGCGTAAAGTGTCATCCCGGATTAGCCTGTGCAGTCCGCACAGGCTAATCAAGGACGGCACTTTCCGCCTACAGTGGATTTATGTTTAGAAGAGACTCCCTTGAAACACAAAATACCATAAAAGCGAAAAGTGCCGTCCTTGATTAGCCTGTGCGGACTGCACAGGCTAATCCGGGACGACACTTTACGCACATGCATTAAGTCCGGTTTTCTCACGACGTGCCTCATATATTTTATTTTAATTTTTACAATAGCATTAATTGGCAATAACCATATTTTATTTGTTGTCAATAATGATGTTTAAAACACAGTATACTAGTAATCCTGTTGTTCATGATATGCAAAAAACAAGCCTAAAAGAAACATTAATCATAACAAAATATTCAAATGAATGATTTTGGACATCAAAATCAAATCAAATCAATCTATGGATAAATCGTTGCAGCTCTTTTTCTGTTAAACAACCATAACACACAAATGTGGCGTGTCGTGGGAAAACCGGGCTTAATGCATGTGTGTAAAGTGTTGTCCCGGATTAGCCTGTGCAGTCCGCACAGAGTAATCTGGGATGACACTTTCCGCTTTTTTGGTATTGTTTGGTATTTTATGTTTTAAGGAAGTCTCTTCTAAACATAAATCCACTCTAGGCGGAAAGTGCCGTCTCGAGTTAGCCTGTGCGGACTGCACAGGCTAATCCGGGACGACACTTTACACACATGCATTAAGACCGGTTTTCCCATGACGCCCCTAAAAAAATGAGACTTATTTCAATCAATATGTCTGCAACTGAACAACCATGCATGAATGAGCAATTAAAGTGCTACAGGTCAGGTCATGTGGCATATTTAGCTTGAGGTACGCGCATTCGGTCCACATATTTTTTTACTATATATGACTATCAGTAATAGATTAAGCAAGCTTTACACAAACAGTTAAGTGTTTTTGAGCATTTATTATATGAATTGAGTTTTGTAGCTCATAAAATTTAAATCTAGAGCTAGTTTTTGAAAAAACATGTGTCTTCCTGCAGGCACCGCCATAACTCCGCCCAAAATCCACCTACCATGACGTGCTGAAGATATAAACAACCACACTGGGTACTGATCAATCCTGTGAAGTTTTGTCGAATTCCAGCTACTGGTTAAGGAACACATGCACAGACAGGGTCTGTTATGTCAAAAACGGCCTTTACATTTCAAAACATACCTACACTGAAATCCCAGAGTTTGATTTTACGATCTGATCCGCCCGTGGCAAACATGCTACCAGTAGGTGACCACAGCACTGCATTGACCTCCCCTTCATGGGCATCCTGCAAGTGTTTAGTAATTAGCATAATTCTATTTATTTTAGCATGTTCATCTGTATTCTCCATGTACTTAACCTTTTAACTTAACTTAGCATGTTCATCTGTATTCTCCGTGTACTTAACCTTTTAACTTAACTTAGCATGTTCATCTGTATTCTCCATGTACTTAACCTTTTAACTTAACTTAGCATGTTCATCTGTATTCTCCGTGTACTTAACCTTTTAACTTAACTTAGCATGTTCATCTGTATTCTCCGTGTACTTAACCTTTTAACTTAACTTAGCATGTTCATCTGTATTCTCCGTGTACTTAACCTTTTAACTTAACTTAGCATGTTCATCTGTATTCTCCGTGTACTTAACCTTTTAACTTAACTTAGCATGTTCATCTGTATTCTCCATGTACTTAACCTTTTAACTTAACTTAGCATGTTCATCTGTATTCTCCGTGTACTTAACCTTTTAACTTAACTTAGCATGTTCATCTGTATTATCCGTGTACTTAACCTTTTAACTTAACTTAGCATGTTCATCTGTATTCTCCGTGTACTTAACCTTTTAACTTAACTATGTCGATGAAAAGGGCCTCAAGAGGGTATTTTCTTAAAATAATCTGAAATTAAGATATTAATAATGGCATATAATAATGGTTTAAATAAATGAAAATGGTTTTCGCATTTTGCGATAAAAATATATTTATAACATGTGTCGTGTTTGTTTAGCCCTTTTTATGTTTACATTTTGACATCAGAATTGTCAGTATTTTGTATAACCATAGTTTACACACGTTTTTTTTGTATAACCATAGTTTACACACGTTTCCTTACAAAGCAGAATAGCCCAGTTGGTAAAAGCGCTGCCTACCGTCATTTCCTCGTATGGCTCCTAAGTCATGAGTTCGATACCCACTTGGGATTTTAATTTTAACAAAACATTATTTGCTGATTTGCTTTAATTTAATGTAAATGTCTTAGTAAAGCGCAATTCAATCATCTCGTATCATTCATAGTGCAATAGAAAACCATTCTTTTGTTGACATAGTCCCTTTAACTATTGACAGTTGAAGCAGGTTTGTTTTCTTGAAATTTAATTTTGTACCATATTGAGGGCTGAGTGTGAAACTATTGTATCGGCTATATAAATGTTAGGCAGATACACGGCCACCAAACGCTCCTGCATGCCACCAGCCGGTTGCTCGGAGAAATCTTGCATTAGCGTTTCCATTTCGTTTTCAAAACCACAACAGTGAGGTAAGTTTGGTCAGTTTAAGATCATTTATGCGAAGTATCGACCATGCGTCTGGAAAAAGGATTTAAGTTTTTCAAAACGGAAAAATTTCTGGACACTTCTGCCCATATATGTTCATAATTCAATTTAAGGTCGAACGACTGTCTCAGATTTTTCATAAAATGCCTTAAAACATCAATAAAAAACCAAACTTACCTCGCTGTAGTGGTTTTGAAAACAAAAGCGGCAATGCTCATGCGCGATTTTTCCGAGCCACCGGCTGGTGGCATGCAGGAGTGTTTGGTGGCCGTGAGAAACCCCAGTTTCACACTCAAACCTGGATATGCGTGAAGTGAATAACAAATCCAAGTGTTAACTTGTAACACTTTGTAATGTCATAATTCGCTATTAACTAAATGTCCACTTACTAATTTAGTTTGAGCTTTAGTTGGTATCGAGGCATTCAGACATATCTGGGGCATTCCAGGAATATCTGGAGTAGGTCTAGAAGAGAAAACAATTTAAAGAACTTTGTTACAAACAATACATAGCAACATTAAGACCAGCAAACTGGGTATTAATAACCAAGAGGGCAAAGATGGCCCTATATCAGATATGTCGTTCACCTGGTTCAATGAGACAAGACATTATACAGAGTAAAACAACCTAAAAAGTCAGTCAATAGGCATTTTTATTTTATGCTTTCTGCTGAAACAGTGAAAATTACCATTCTGATAATTTTCACTGTTTGACACTGGTTCCCGATTTAATACAGAAAATGAAACGGACCATCAACGATGCCGGACACAAAATTGTGAAATAATTATTTTGGCATCATGACATTATAATTCCCTTCATATTTTCAAATTAAACGAACTTAGATAGCACTTAATATGCAACAAAACGGCGTATAAAGCATAAAATTAAAATAACATTTGTGGGTTTCAGTAAAAAATCGATTTTTGATTCACTCATGATCATAGAAAATATACATGTATATTTTCACTCGTGGCAGCGCCACTCGTGGAAATATAAATTTCTATGATCACTCATGAATTAAAATCGATATTCTAATGAAACCAACAAATATTCTCTGTATGTCATGCGACCTAATTTTCATCACAGATAATCAATATTTTACCCTACAATAGATTGCATGGTTTGATTACAGTCTAACCAAGTATTGTACGATTTTATTGACCTGGCACTCATTATCTCCCGTAGCGCTCAGCTGTTTTATTTATATTGGTTTAACGTTTATCTAGCGTGTAAAGCACGGATTTCATAGTCATATAACAAAACAAGTGTCAGGAAGAATAGCGCGGTTGATTGTGTTTTAGACTTTGAATCACAATGACTCTGGGTCGAATCCAGCCAAAATCTTTCTTTTTTTCTTTTACTTCAACATCACATATTGTGACATTGTTTTTCTTTATTTTGTTTTCTTTCCTTTTTTATTTTTCTTATTTTAATTATTTTATCTACATAACAATGCATACACAAAGCCTCTCTTCTGCTCGCAGTATCGATGCAGCTCTCTTCGGTGTCAGAATCGAGGTTGATGATGAGATTCCGTGTCATGACATCAGCAAAATGATCAATTAAATAAATTAAAATAAATAAACGAATAAATAAATCAAAAGTTCCTGTTCTGGGATTCGAACCCAAAATATCACGCTTACAAACTTTGCGTACTTACCACTGCACTACAGTATCAACTGTTAGGTAGTAAGGATTAATAAATACATATTCATGTCTGAGTCTCCTATCTGGGTTAGTAGCTTAATAGATTTACGAAAATACACGGAATATTCATGAGTGCCAAGTCAATAAAATAGCACGATATTAACCAAAAACAATGAAAAAATATGTCCTTAAAGTGTAAATAAGCTGTTTACATTATTTGACCTAGTGACCTAGTTTTTGACCCCAGATGAACTATATTTTATTATATGCCAGGTGAACTAAAAAATGTCTGGTCATACACATTAATAATTACAAAATATTTACAAAGCGATCTCCTTTTAAAAGTATTAGTTATCAGATTACTACTAAAATAAATTTTCAAAAGAATTGTTGTCTTACGCAGGGCCAAAATTATCTACTAAATTTGTCTAGATAGTTTTTCCCTCTCTGCTCTGTTACTTACTCGGTGACAAACACAGGTTCTTGTGCAGCTTCTGCCAACTGTTTCTGCAACATCCTCTGCTTATGTCTTTAAAAGCAATGAAGAAATAGTGTGAGTACAAAGTTTCCAACTTGTCCAATCACAACATTTTGTTACTATTAACAGTTTAACCTCATTTAATGTTCAATCATTATAAAACAACAATAAAACATAATGTTTCAAAACAATTTTTATTTATTCAAAGATTGTTTCATATTTTTTTATATTTAACTCATATGTTATTTAATAATGAACTTGGCACAAAACATTAATACCTACTCAGTAGTGAGAAAATGACAAGAAATATTTGTACAGTAGCATAATAACCATGATTACTGAAAAAAGTCCATGTAACCGTAGCATGTTCAGAATGATTTATAAAAATAGAAACAGTATTTTCAATTCAATTTAATTCATACATAATATTGAACATCGTTTCTGTACTGTAAATACTTACCTTTTTATTTATTAGAATTCACATGATATACATACGTGCTCAGGTGAGCGAAAACAAACCTGTCTCAGGGGCATAATTCTGCTAAAATGCAGGCAACAGTTATGGGCCTTAACCAATGACCTTATATAATGACCCTGAAGACATGTGTGAAGTTTCAATTGAATATCTTAAGTAGCTACTGAGTTATGAGCTTGTTGAACAAAAATCTGTTACTGAATATTCTAAGTATAACTAGACATGTGTCCGTAGGACACGGATGCCCCCACATTGTCACAAAACTCTGCTGATGTCGGATAAAATTGCACCAAAATATCCAGGTGCACAAGTTCACATGCTGATCAATATGTTTATAAAGTTTCATCAGTCTAGCAGTTATACTTTTTGAGTTACACGCGACACAATACCAAAAATGTCATTTTTTGCTAAAAAAAGGGCCATAACTCCGCTGATGTCCAAAAAACTGCACCAAAATACCCAGGTGCACAAGATCACATGTTGATTAATATGTATATAAAGTTTCATCACTGTAGCAGTAATACTGTTAAAGTTATGTGCAACACAAGTCCAAAAATGTAATTTTTTGCTAAAATGGCCATAACTCCACCAAAAACCCATGTTCACATGCTGATTAATATTTTTGTAAAGTTTTATCACTAGCAACAATACTTTTTGAGTTACGCGTGACACAAGTAAAAAAATATCATTTTTTGCTAAAAAAGGGCCTTAACTCCGCTGATTTCGGAAAAAAACTGCACCAAAATACCCAGGTGCACAAGCCCATATGACCATGAATATGCTTATAAAGTTTCATCACTCTAGCAGTTATACTTTTTGAGTTATGCGCGACACAAAAATCCGACAGACAGAAGGACGGACGGACAAGGGCAAATCTATATGCCCCCCCTCTAAAGTGGGGGCATAAAAATAGGCATAATTCTGCTAAAATTGCAGGTCACTGTTATGGGCCTTGGTCAGTGACCTTATATAATGACCCAGAATACATGTGCCAAGTTTTAATTGAATATCTTTTGTAGATATAGAGATAGAATATTGTTGCATGCAAACCTAAAAAAGAGCATTACACCGACGCTGACGAACGGGTGAGTAGAATAGCTCGGACTCTTCAGTGAATAGTCAAGCTAAAAATGGATTTAATCGTTTGAATAACTTTTATGAGAAAATCATACATACGCCATGAACTGGTCGTTCTCACGATTCAGTGCATCTGCTTGGGCCATTTTCTGCTGAAGCCAACGTGCCATAATCTCATCGTTCTCCTGCATCAACTTCTTATGACGTTCCTCCAGTGCAGAAAACGCCATCTGCAAGGCCTGGTGTTCATCTTTCAGTGTCTGAAATATAAAGTATTCATCAGTGATTTTTTTACAATTTCCTAGGACTCGCTGGACTAAAAATCTATGAGGCCCAAAGTTTAATGTGTAAGTTCAAAAATTGTCATTCCTTCAAATGGGAATATAAGCAGTCAGTCAATAAGATGAGTAAGGACTTAATGCAATTAACTCTTTATTATACATAATAACACAAGTAATTTTAACTTTGTGTTTTTTGAGAAGCATAGAATGTTGAACATTTGTGCAGTGTGCATTTTTATCCATACCATTGCACCTTTTAGCGACCATACACAAAGTGCAGTACATGTTATTGAATTGTGTAGTTCCATTGTATATGCTCACCAACTAAACAACTTCTCCCAATCTTTATTCTATTGAAAAAAAAATTTCGGACGATTTTTGGTAGAACCTGACCAGAATTAACTTCAGGAGTATTTCGTTTAGTCATGTGTCATTTTTCTTTTCGGACCCATGTTGCAGACGAACTTTAAAAAAACTTTCCCAAAAAATTAAATATTATTTTACCTTCATACCATTACGTTTAGAAACGTCACGACTATTGCCATTGGTTATTCGCAAATCGATTATTCAATGAGAATGGTGGTAATAAAAATAGACGAAATGGTGCGATGGTAAATTTTACCGTCTATTATGACAGTACTCGTACACAAAATACTTCAAAACTGCCGGATAGGTCTCGCCATTTACAAAATGCATGCGTCCCGCAAAGGCACATAAACTGAAACTTTGCGTCTACGGCAATATTACTGCGTTATGGACCCAGGATGCAGAGGTAAAAAAATCACTGAATTTATTATTCATATACATTAAAACACTGTTATTTCGAACTCTGCTAATTCGAAATCAGCACAATTTTGAAGTACTTAGAAATATAGAAAATACATGACCAACGTAAATGATGGTGATTATTTAATGTAGTCATATGGATAACACAAACAACATAATAAGAGCACAATTCTTGGAAAATAATGTATTTATTGACTTTTTTTTTCTTGATTTTCTAATGTTCTTCCTTTTTGTATTTGCCTATCCAGGCAGACAGGTAAAACTAGAGGCCTATTGGCAACCTGTCAAGCCCATTGTAAAGAAAGCAATTTATACCGTAACATTTTAAAATAACCTTTTCTAACAAGCACGTCTTCTCCTTGGACCTCTAAGTGTGACCTTGACCTTTAAGCTAGGGACACAGGTCTTGCGTGTAGCACCCCATCTCCACACGGTTAACATTTGTGCCAAGTTATTTTAAAATTCCCTGATAAATGATGAATTAACAGTCTGGACAAGCTGTATTTTGCCCATATTTGACCTTTGACCTCTAAATGTGACCTTGACCTTTAAGCTAGGGATACAGGTCTTGTGCAAGACACCCTGTCTCCACATGGTGAACTTTTGTGTGTCGAAAGCTATTTTAAAACTCCCTGATTAATGATGAAATTACGATCGGATCAAGATCCGACATACGCCAGCACAACGACGCATGCACTCAAACACATATATCGAACCACCACTGTGACGACTAAGTTGAGCTGACCACAAGCAGACTCGACAAAAATTATGACTCTCTGTCAATCAGCATCAGTTATCAGTTGCACCTGCACTTAGAGTCACGCCACAGCGTGGTTTTCGTGGCGGCGTCTGCTACGCTCTGCGTAGATACCCCAAGTAATTTCTTGCATCGTATATTCAAACTCTGATAGGCTAACTGATAGGCTAACTGTTTTCAGAGATTTTTTTTACTTATTTAACAGGGTCCAGTAAAAGGACCTTTTCCCAAAGCCGAATATGGTTCAGTTTTCCCAAATGGAAAGTTAATGACGTAACATAATTTCAAGACTTAATTAAATCACTCAGTACTCTATTACTTTAAGTATGACGGGTAATACTTAATTCTGGCCAAATCCTTATCTGTTGCTCTGGGTATGTACCTGATTGGTGGCCTCCAGTTCGGTGATTGTTCTCTCCAGATTCTTCATTTCGCCTTTCAAGATCTGCTCCATTGTCTGGGCATCACTCAACCTGGAATGGATTGCTTTAGTTAAAACCTCTTTATTTAGGCTTGATTCTGTCAAAAGCAAGAGGCTTACTGAGAAACTTTCGAGTCTGTTTCCTGGGAAAATAGGCCAATAAACAACGATTTGGAGTTCTGATGCGTAGGAATTAAACAACAACTACCTTAGCCCGAGTGGTTTGATAGGCGAGCATCAGAACGACAAAGAGTTGTTTTTTGGCCAATAATGGCAATAATGCGTAAATTATTTTGATTCTAACATGATTTGATAAATATTTTTACTACTGTAATCAGAACTACTTTTTACTATGCTACGCTCAGAATCAGGACTTTTTTTGTTCTTTTTCTACATAAAAAATAAGCGTGTATCATGTTAGATCAAATCCAAATCAGTTATTCTATGGATTATTTACTGCAATTCCCTTACTCACTTAAATAACAGGGTTTTCCCTTGAATTCTGTATATGGGGGTCACAATAATCCCCATGTTTGGGATTTTGGGGGACATTTGAAAAATTTTGGGGTCATTCATCAAACTACATTTAATACACATTGCCAAATATTATTGATATTTTACTGTCCTTTCAGATTTTTAAATTTCAGCTTAAACAAAAAATATATTATTTCTAGCACCATAAAACAGTGCAGAAAACTGCTGAGTAATCTGAATCAGTTATAATAATATATTAGAATCCACTCACTTTTACTCAGGACATGTAAGTCACTGATTTACCCCTCAAAATTTCAAGACTGTGGTCACTTGACTGAAACCCCAGGGCCCAACTTACCCTCCTTGCACTACTTTCATTTTCACTACATGCATTTTCTGACGGAAATGACATTTTAAAATTTCGTTCAGAAAACTTCTAGTCATAATTATGATGATTAACATTGTTTAAAGAATAAAAACATTGTTGTTGACAATAAGTAGATAGCAAACTATGAACCCAACATTCACAGACAAGCACAATGTTCGCCATTTTATTTTCAAGTTTCTTATAAAAAGTCTGCATACTCAACTTTGGACTGTTCCTTCTCAAACTAAAAAACATTGTTTCTTTCACTTGTGAAAACCAGACATTTATTATCAAATATATTATTTTACTGTTTGATTTCAAATTCAGGTTTTAGTATGTTTAGTTAAGCGGTAAATATAATATAATGAAGAATAAATAACATTCACCAGATTTTTCCAAGAACTAATCATCAACTAAACATGTGTCCAGAAGACACTGATGCCCCCACATTCCGCTGCTTGTCACAAAACTCTTATGTCGGGAAAAATGCACCAAAATACCCAGGTGCACAAGTTCACATGCTGATGAATATATTTATAAAGTTTCATCAGTCTAGCAGTTATACTTTTTTAGTTACACGCGACACAAATTCAAAAATGTCATTTTTTGGTAAAAAAAAGGGCCATAACTCCACTGATGGTGGATAAAACTGCACCATAATACCCAGGTGCACAAGTTCACATGTTGATTAATAAGTATATAAAGTTTCGTCACTCTAGCAGTAATACCTTTTTAGTTACGTGCGACGCAAGTCCTACAATGTCATTTTATGCAAAAAAAAGGTCCATAACTCGGCTGATGTCTGAAAAAATTGCACCAAAATACCCAGGTGCACAAGTTTACATTCTGATTAATATGTTTATAAAGTTTCATCACTCTAGCAATAATACTTTTTGAGAAACACACAACACAAGTCCAAAAATGTCATTTTTTGCTAAAATAGGCCATAACTCCGCTGATGTCGGAAAAAACTGCACCAAAATACCCAGGTGCACATGTTTACATGCTGATTAATATGTTTGTAAAGTTTCATCACTCTAGCAGCGAAACTTTTTGAGTTACGCGCAACACAAGTCCAAAAATGTCATTTTTTACTAAAAACGGACCATAACTCTGCTGATGTCGGAAAAAAACTGCACCAAAATACCCAAGTACACAAGCCCCAATGCCGATGAATATACTTATAAAGTTTCGTCACTCTAGAAGTTAAACTTTTTTAGCTATGTGCGACACAAAAATCCGACGGACAGACAGACGGACGGACGGACAAGGGCAAATCTATATGCCCCCCCTCTATAGTGGGGGCATAAAAACCATTTCACATGAGGCTTCACAAATAGTTTGTGAAGAAGTCAAGGCTAGGTTTAAAAGGAACTTATTCACAGAGCTGCATGCACAGGGGCTCGATCCTTCAACCTTCCAATCCAAAGTCTGCCAAAATAGCCATTAGGCCAGACAGACTTAACGTGTAATAAAGCTTGGTATTAAAGTATGGTGCACGTGTTTTCAAACATCAACGAAAAGTATGACAAACACATTATAATTTTATTGAATTCAGTTGATAATTATACTTAGCCGCTTACTTTCCATCCTTCACTAGTATTTCCCTCTCCTTTTCCTTGAGAGCTGCATTCAGGTCAATGATCTGTTGGGCATTCTGAAGATGCAAAGGCAATACAAAGGACTATACTGTATAATACAAATTACATGTATGAAGATATTGTAACAACAGCTGGTTGAAACAGGTATGGCCCCCTCTAGGCTGAAAGCAATCATTAAAATATCAAGTTTGGAGAAGATCGGATGAAAAATGTTGGCCTTGGAGAGTGGAAACAAAATTGGTCTACCGACCCACCGACATAAGCGAACCAACTTCGATAAGGGAGAGGGAGCAGAATAAGTATTGACAGAGTCACATGGTAAATCAAATTTTCTTTAGCAAAAACAAGTGACTATTGTTGTGACCACTTAACACATTGATAACGAGAAAGACTATTTTACATATAGAATTTCAAAAAAACTATTTGGAGGCCCAAAAGGTACCTTTAGACAAACTTCTCTCTAAATGTTTTTTTGTATATCTAGTTATTCTGGGAACAACGTACACCAACAAGAACTGTCTCAAGACAGCGCGCTCGAGTATTCAAACTGCTCTGTTAAATTTTTTGGCCTTTGTCAGTACAAAAAAGGGGCATAATTCTGCTAAAATGCTGGTCCCAGTTATGGCCTTGGCCAGTGACCATATATAACGACGGTGAAGACATGTGTGAAGTTTTAATTGAATATCTGTAGTAGATATAGAGATATGAAGTTGCTCTCAAACTTTAACTTGAATTTTCAAAGTACTACAAGGGGCATAATTCTGCTAAATTGCAGATCAGAGTTATGGGCCTTAGTCAGTGACCTCACATAATGACCCCGAAGACACATGTGAAGTTTCTGTTGAATATCTGTAGTAGTTAAAAAGATATGCACTTTTTGCACGCAAACTTTAACCAGAGCATTACGCAGACGACAAACGGGTGTGGACTATTTGGAGAGCTCTGACTATTCGGAGAATAGTCTCGCTAAAAAAGGACATACGGATACAATTATAAAGAACCAAATACTGCTTACATATGCAACTTTCAAACTTTAAGTGTGTCTCACTCACCTCTCCTCTCCTCTTATGCATCTCAGTGAGCTCCTCGTGCAGTTTGAAGAGTTTCTGTTCCAGCTGCTGAACTTTTTCATTGGGTACCCCACCACCTGACCCGCTGTGGAAATAATATTTTCAAAACTGGTTAAAGTGCCTGTCATAATAACAATGACAAGAGCTAAATCTTAATAAAGGCAGCCAGAGATCTTTCCTTCTGCTGCCTATTCTTCAATAACACATGCAAATGTATCAGTAATAAAGTAGTCAGACTTATCTTTTACTTACTCAGTACCAAACAGAGTGCCTGTCTCTTGGAAACAAGAAACCTGGTCACACATTAAAAAAAAATTGTTAACAGCACCAGAAATACCCCAACTGACTTCTCAACCAAACCCAAAGACACTCTGTGAATTTACATGAAGATCATCACTTGATATCGCAAACATACTTGTACTATTCAAAATATTAAAGAATTTACAATATTAAAAGAAAACAATGTATTGTACATAAAGTAACAGGTTCAAGAAACCGGAACTAACAGGTTCAAGAAAGGAAACTAAAGAAATAATCTTATAACTAGACACCTGTTAGCAACATGTTGAGCCCGTTGTAAAGAAAGCAACTTGTATTGTGGCGCGTCGTGAGAAAACCGGTCTTAATGCATGTGCATAAAGTGTCGTCCCAGATTAGCCTGTGCAGTCCGCACAGGCTAATCCAGGATGGCACTTTCCGCTTGTATGATATTTTCTGTTACAAGGCAGTGTCTTCTAAACATAAATCCTCCGTCGACGGAAAGTGCCGTCCTGGATTAGCCTGCGCGTACTAACTCCGGGACGACACTTTACGCACATGCATTAAGACCGGTTTTCCCACGACGCCCCTCTATTATTTTAAAACCTCATTTTTTAATAAGCAGATCTTCTCCTTTGACCTCTAGGTGTGACCTTGAGCTGTGTGCCAGGGACACAGATCTTGCGTGCCACATGCTGTCTCCACATGGTGAACATTTGAGGCAATTTATTTTAAAATTGCCTGACGAATGATGAAGTTACAGTCCAGACAAGCTGTATTATGCCCATATTTGACCTTTAACCTCTCAAGTGTGACCTTGACCAATGAGCTAGGGACACAGGTATGCGTGACACGCTGTCTACACATGGTGAACATTAGTGGCAAGTTATTTGTTCTTTTAATATTGCCTGATGAATGAGGAAGTTACAGTCCACACGAGATCGGAAAGACGCACGCATGCACACGCACGCACTCACGCACATACGCTGAACGGCCATTGTGACAACTGAGTCGAGCTGACCGCAGGCGGGCTCGACAAAAATGAAACAGTGAAAGTGAATTATCAATACTGTGTGAACCCAGCCTTACCCTGAATCTGCTCTCACTTGCAAACTGAGGTTCTCTGCCTTCAACTTCTCTGTCTCCAGAGTGAGCTGCATGTTGCGAGACTTAAGGGCTGTCACTTGCTCAAACAGCTTGTTTTCTGTTAGGTACACATATATAAGAATAGCTATAAGCAGAGAGAAATACAGATGGTTTGTAATGGAAACCAAAACACCATAAATTTGCAAAAAACAGAAGGAAAATGGAGGGAACTGCCAAAATCTCCTGAACACATCATTGTAATACCAGTAACCAAAAATGTTCGGCTGGTAAAAGTACCAGCTTTACACATTAAGTGGTGGATCCAATCTTGTTCAGGCGAAAACAAAATCAGTTTGGTTCAGGTTACCCGACTTACCCTAAAACAAGAGGGCCCTGAGGGCCCTAGGACGCTCACCTGAGACCTTGTAACCCAATAGGAATTTGAAGCCCTGAGGCGTGGCTTATTTTGATCCCACAGGCATAATTTAAACAATCTTGAACAAACCTCTGGGCCTTGCGGTTTCAGGTAAAGTGTGGGCCTTGCTGTTTCAGAGGAGAACATTTTTAAAGTCATTTTGCTATTTAAGTCTATATAAACCATGTGACCCCCAGGGCGTGACCAGTTTTGACCCCAGGGGCATAATTTGAACAATATTTGTAGAGGACCACTATACAATGTGACATACCAAATATGAAACCTCTAGGCCTTGCGGTTTCAGAGATGAATTTTAAAGTCATTTTGCTATTTAAGTAAATATAAACCATGTGACCCCTGGGGTGCGGTCATTTTTTACCCATGGGGCATAATTTGAACAATATTTGTAGAGAACCACTATAGGATGTTACATACTAAATACGAAACCTCTGGGCCTTGCGGTTTCAGAGGATAAAATTTTTAAAGACATTTTGCTATTTAAGTGTTTATAAACCATGTGACCCTCGGGACGTGTCAGTTTTGACCCCAGAGGCATCATTTGAACAATCTTTGTAGCGGACCACTATACGATGTTACATACCAAATAAGAAGCCTCTGGGCTATGCGGTTTCTGAGGAGAAGATTTTTAAAGTCATTTTGTTATTTACCGGTAAGTCCATATAAAGCATGTGACCCCTGGGGCGTGGCCAGTTTTGACCCCAGGGGCATAAATTAAACAATATTTGTAGAGGACAACTATAGGATGTTACATACCAAATATGAAACCTGTGGGCCTTGTGGTTTCAGAGAAGAAAATTTTTAATGACATTTTGCTATTTAAGTTTTCCTAAACCATGTGACCCACAGGGTGTGGCCAGTTTTAACCCCAGGGGCATAATTTGAACGATCTTTGTAGAGGACCACTATCGGATGTTACATACCAAATATGAAACCTCTGGGCCTTGTCGTTTCATAGGAGAAGATTTTTAAAGTCATTTTGCTATATATTCTATACAAACTTTGTGACCCCCGAGGCGTGGCCCGTTTTGACCCCAGGGACATAATTTGAACAAACGTTGTAAAGGACCACTGATGGATGTTACATACTAAATATGAAACTTCTCAGCCTTGCAGTTTCAGAATAGATTTGTTAAGTCATTTTGTTACATATTCTATACAAACCAGGTGACCCCCGGGGCATGGCCAGTTCTGACCCCAAGGGCATCATTTAAACAATCTTTGTAGATGACCACTATAGGATGTTACTTACCAAATACGAAACCTCTGGGTCTTGTGGTTTCAGAGGAGAAGATTTTTAAAGTCATTTTGCTATATATTCTATATAAATCATGTGACCCCTCTGGCGTGGGAGGTTTTAACCCCAGGGGCATAATTTGAACAATCTTTGTAGAGGACCACTATAGGATGTTACATACCAAATATGAAACCTCTGGGCCCTGCGGTTTCAGAGAAGATTTTTCAAGATTACACTTGTTAAATCTATTTTTAGCTCTGGTGACCTACATATGCAGTGGACCGTAACGATTTGAACAACTTTGAAAGAGGGTCACCCAATGGTCATCCCTGTCAAGTTATGTGAAAATCTGCCAAGTGGTTTAGGAGGAGATGTTGTTAGAATGAAAAGTTGATGACGGACGGACAGACGTTCTAACAAATTAATACTTATGTGACTATATCATGACTAACCCTAATGCCATTTTAGCCCCCTAAGGGACTAATTTGGCCACCTAAGGAAGTTTTTACTTACAAAGGGATACTTATGTGACTACTTTAGTCACCTAAGTATCCATTTGTGTGTACGCACCGACACACGGACGGACACCATGAGCACTTTGTGCTCAGGTGAGCTAAAAATGCCCCCACTCTAAAACATTTTATTGAGGTTGTGAGATATTTTTTGTTTGAATAATGTTTTCCAATAATTAAATGTTTTTTGGATAAATAAGTGTTTTTGTTTTATTTGCATACACGTCCAAACAATGTTTAAGGATGTTACTGATATGTTTTTAATATTCAGTCAGCTGTAGAATCTTCAAGTTCACCATTTACCAAATGAAAAATAATAATACATAAATAAATCCCTACCTACCTACCATATTTTTTTTTTTTGGGGGGGGGGGCTTGTAACCAGAAAAAACATATATTTTCAGGGCTTGCATTAAGGGAAGTTTGGGAGTAATTTACTCCCAGTTTTTGTCAGAGGACTTCCAAACTTGCAGCCATGGAAGTTGCAGAACTTCCAAAATTGCAGCCATGGAAGTTGCAGAACTTCCAAAATTGCAGCCATGGAAGTTGCAGAACTTCCAAAATTGCAGCCATGGAAGTTCCATCATGTAAGCATGAACAAGATAGAAGAAAAATCAAGTAATTTATATACTGTAAATGTATACCTCTTTCACTATAAAACACTTGATGAAAAAGAACTGATCTGAAAAAGAATTTTATACTTAATTTCATTCTGAAATGCTCAGGACTTATGTAGCGCAATACTGTCAAAACTTCCAAATATTATGAGCACAACTTCCAAAATCACATGCCAGGAAGTTCAAACTTCCAGTTTACAAAAGCTAATGAAAGCCCTTATTTTTTTACGCCTCACACTCATTAATTCAGCATATTGTTTTTCTGCGTACAACAACTTTAACTGATTTAGTATTCAGCTAAATACAATTGCAATTTTGGTTAACTAAGTTATCTTATGATATAAAACAGTACCTCTGAATCAAACTATGTAGTAAACTGAGAAGTAGAGAATGTTCATTAGGGGCCCATTGGTAGCCTTTTGCAACACAAACTCAATGTACACTAAATTTGATGATATATTTTGTTTTTATTGTAATATCATATATGAAATTACGAGTTATGTTGATAAATTTTGTCGAGCAATCATTAAAATGTTCAGTGTTCAACTCATACATGCCATACTTCCCGGTCTCGCCAGGATTGTCCCGCTTTCGCAAGGTTTGTCCCCGTGTCCCGCTCAGATGCATTTTGTCCCGGTCAACCACACAAATTATTTTAGTGTCCTTTATTGGGTCAACAATTAACTTCACGTTGTTAATCTCTTAATTGGTCCCTATGACAACAATGCCTGTCATCCGCGTGTCAAAGAGGAACAGTAATTATTGTCCGGTTTGGTCCGGATTTTCGCGCCTACAATGCTCGTCATTGACACCTGTATTTTGCGAAAAACACGCGCCTACAATGCTTGTCATTGACACCTGTATTTTGCGAAAAACAATCCATCGACCCGCGCAACATCACAGTGTAACAGTTTGACGTCATCAGCTAATATATCGCACATGCCATCCATAGCAACATCTTTTCACGGCTGTCACTCTGATTAGCAGACGAATTTCAGCAATGGGTCGTGAAAAACGTGCTAGACGTGTAGGTCGTTTACAGTAACTGTATGCCTTAAATCAACATGGTTGTCATTATTAACCGACTGCCGATCAAATTCATCGTTTCAAATAATGAGAAAATCGGGTTGTTTTTTTCAGGAACTTAAATATTGCAATAGGTTATATCACAAGGGTGCCCCCTAGACCCCTAGCCAAATCGCTTAGATTTAGATAAAAATCACTCGTTTCATTTGATAATGACAACCCTGAATCAATACTAACATATCTGAACGACAATACAATTATCAATACTGCGTAACTGCTTGTTATTATAAAGGAAATGTTGATGGTGACAAAAGACGATTAACAATATGTACTGCCCATCATTCGAGATACCGATACCCAATTTTGTTGTTTTGCGCTACGAAAGTTGTATACAAAAGTAAAGATTTCACAATTCTTTGTGCTACAAAATGTTTATTGCAGTCAGTTCACCCACGCTCTTCATGCGGATGACGTGGCGTTGTACATAAAGGCATGATTGTCCAGTGCTTTTCTAGCAGAAGATAGAGTCTACATGCATCTTAACTATGAATATAACTTGTGTCTACATCGTGTAAACAGTAAAATTGAGATAAGCGTTTTCGGATTACGATTTTAATATATTTATATATTACATTTCATTATATGCATGTTCATACGTGACATTATAATTACTATATAGTTGAAAATATTTATGTTACATATTATGGACAACAATGAAAAACGTCGTTGTGAGTAAATTACGTTAAGTTTTTTATCTCATGAAAATAGGCTAGTGTATACATAGGTGTCCCGCTCAAATGTAAAATGTCGCAGCGATTTTTTGTCAATGTCCTGTTTTGGCCTGAAAAATTTATGGCATGTATGGTTCAGCTTATCATTAAATTGATACTAAAATATTGTCAACATAAGCCTTAAGGTGACGTTGAATTTAGGACACACCAAGCTTGTTATATGCAAAAACATAAATTGTAATTGGTTAGATTAACAAAATGCATAACAATTGACACTTCAGCATTTAAACATCGGCTTCCATTGTTACTTTAATTAAGACAACAAACTAAATCACTTTAAAGGAAGTAAATAAATCCGAACTAGTACGGTATTCGCATGAAAATAATTTCGGATAATATAAAAAAAATGTATGTTGCACAATTTAAGTTGGATAGAACAATAATTCACTTACGCGATTCTATAAGATCGGAAAATTCATATGTCTCTTTTCTATTTCTCGCTTTTAAGTTCTGAATAATAAGCTTCTTCCATTCTAAAGACGAACTCGTCATCTTTAGGATTTGTGTCTTCTAGCTCCCGTGTTGCAGTACAATGAAATATTCGAAACTATAAATATTAAGAAACTATTTCATTTTCATTAACTATAAATTATTTTCTATGTTTCGTTATATACACAGCCATCAAATGCGAGTATTTATCTTGAAATATTAAGACATTTAGAAATCGAAACTAATGCAGGTGTTTGTTGTTGTTGTTAATGTTGACAGTGTAGGTTACACGTCACTTATTTGATGAACTAAACCTATCTCAGTCAGGAAAAAATAGCACTATGTCAAAAAAAGTTTATTAATAGATCACTCGAATCACCCAGAACTCTTGACTTGTTTCTATTATTTAATGTCATTTAACAACTGCCAGTCATCAGCATTGCATGCCATTAACTTTGTAATTACAATCATCTTTGTCTTCTTTAAAATAATAATAATAGTAATTGGCCTAACCATCAGCATCAGCAGGTAGTGATGGGCTGACCAATTTATTTAGTCAAATAAACGATTAATTAACAAATGTGAACAATAAAAAGCCACATATATATTCATTATTATTTGATTAATCAGTGACTTTTGGCTCAGATATATCAACAAATATTTTTAGGATCAATTTCCATCACTAGCAGCCGATGTAAAATCACCACCAAATAATGATGTTCCTCGTGGGAGTTGTACAATATATGTTATTATCACAAATGTATTATTTCGTTTGACTGCCTACCTTTCAGTCATAATTATACAAGGAATTTAAAACAAAATAAAACTATACATTATAATACACATTTATTTTTTAATATATATGTTGAATATATATACAGTGTACTCCCTATATACCGAATACCAACCGGACCAGACCAAATGTTCGGTTTTCAGGGCGTTCCGGTTTACTGAGGGTTTGAGGCAAATTACAATAATGCATAGAGATTATATTAATTTATTCGTTTCATTCAGATATATTAAAATATGGCATTTTATGACAGTACTAATTTAAAATGTAACACATTATTATAACATACAACACATTTTAAAATCAAACCAGATCATTAAGTTTGTCAAATTTATGACATTTCTCCCGCGCAGCGTTTTTCTCCCACTGTTCACTGTAAGTAGATTTTCGACGAATGATGTCACTAACTGTAGACCTGCCTACTCCATACTTTTCACTCAGAACCTTAAGCGAGGGTTTGGGGATAGATTCTGCATCACTGATCAATTTTATTTTGTTTTCGAGAGTTAATTCAACCAGTCGACGTTTAGAAGGTGGCTCAGACATTTTAACACTGTATTAACTTTGCAGAAAAATGATAGTTCGTAAGTAACATCGAGCATAAATACTCTTATCATTTCTTTCAAGAAAGCCGGTTCTGCTCAACATTGCTTTGATTGCTTTGATAGACTGTTAATTCGACCAACATCATTCAAATTAAGTTTTAATTAAAGTAATCATTAATAATTATTACATCATCAATAGTTGTTACCTGAGTTATATAAATTGTTTTTAAAATGTTTAAATATTTGCTAAACAAATGAAAACAGTCTAATTAACGTACTGTTTGTTGTTCACACTTTATAGGCAATACCCATTTATTTTGTGACTAAACACCCTTATCTGGAGTCCTAATATGATGTCGAACTGTTGCCCCTAATTATCGGATTATCGTGCAATCACCCTGCGGCAAGACAATCGCGCGCTAAAGATAATCGATAACATCAGATTGTCACACATGGTCGGTTTACAGAGGTCAATATGTACTCCGAAACAAAGCGATGTACCGCTTCGGAATACAGAGGTTCCGGTGTACCGAGAGCTTTCGTACATTAAACATATAAGAAAAAAAGGGGACCGGAGCGTCTGTTCGGTTTTTAGAGAGTTCGGTTTTAACAGAGTACACTGTATATTTATCACAAAATACAAAGATCTATTAATAAACATCTGTGCAAAATATAAATAATATACTTTAACAAACAATACCATAGACAAACAATACTTAAATACATAGAATCAAAACGCTGACAGGGTAGAAAGACTGTTGGCAACAAAAGAAACTAAATGCATGTGAATTATGAGTGCACTTTTGCTAAGGAAACATTTCTTTGAATGAAGTTCAATTTCCCACCTTTAAACTTTTGATTTACTGACTAATAGCCTGCAAGGAAAAGAAGTAGTTTTCCGCAATACCCGTTTTGGAAATTACCCTCTCAACAGACCGTTGGCTTCCGCCAACAGTCTAAAAATGCTGATAAAGCAATGTTTTAAAGGGGCATTTTGATGGTAGATCGACAATTACATTTGCAAAAATAAAAGTTCATTTACAGAGAAAAACATTTCGCCACCTTAGGATTCCAAGGGTCTATCTAGCATGTGTTAATGAAGCAGATAGGATTACAAGGGCCTATCTAGCATGCGTTAATGAAGCACATAGGATTACAAGGGCCTATCTAGCATGTGTTAATGAAGCAGATAGGATTACAAGGGCCTATCTAGCATGTGTTAATGAAGCAGATAGGATTACAATGGCCTATCTAACATGTGTTAATGAAGCAGATAGGATTACAAGGGCCTATCTAACATGTGTTAATGAAGCACATAGGATTACAAGGGCCTATGTAGCATGTTTTAATGAAGCAGAGGATTACAAGGGCCTATCTAGCATGTGTTAATAAAGCAGATAGGATTACAAGGGCATATCTAGCATGTGTTAATGAAGCAGATAGCCCCTTGTAATACTCAGGTGGCGATTAATATTGAAATGTTTGTTTGTTTGGATTTTTCGCCATTTTTAACAGTATTTCAGTCATATCACAGCGGTTAGTTAACCTACTCACACTTTTCCTGGGCAAGCTTAGCCGATCTAAGCAGTTTACCAGTATAAAGTGCACATACTTATGCCAGTAACTGACAACTGCCCTACTTGAATCAGAGGTAGGGGGAGAAGGCCGTAGAAATAATTTCATGACCAATCTCCACACAAGTAATGTGGCCGGGCTGGGGTTTGAACTCACAATCCAAGGATTGACAGTCCAGCGCTCTACCAGCTAGCCAGACCAGATTAATATTGAAATATTGCTAATTTTGCTAATTTTGATGGAATTGTGTCTATAAACAGTTGACAAATATATATAATTTTGAATACATTCACAGTTGTTAATCGATGACACTTTCGCGAACATTAGAAAATCAGTAGCAGTAGTAAAAATGATATGAATGAAATGTACATTTAGTACCGTTACACGCATGCCCACCATTGATTAATGTTGTATAGCGTAGGAAAGATTTCATTTTTGTGCGTGATTCTGTAGGCGTGAGCTCGAATCCTGTTGGGACTGTGTATCCAAAAAAAACTTATTTGGCTTTGTATTTAATTTTTCTTATCTATACATTGTTGGAATTTTTTGATGCTAGGAAAATATATTCGATAAATTTGGGAATATGTGTTTGTTTTAACATGTGTCAATATTTATAGGTAATACCATCAAAATCCCCCTTTAATGTCCTTTTGTGGTATTATTATGCATTAAACAATATTTTAATGTAACATATTCCCCTTTTGATTTCTATAACACTAAACAATTAATAAGTATATTTTATTTGATAAACTTAATAGAAAATAAAAGTGAAAGGTTTATAAACAGATATTGCCAATGGTACTAAACAGAAACTACGACTAAATTTAAGTTGTTCTGCAATATATATAAAATGAACACATTCATGAATTTTTTTAAAAAGCAATCAATGTATTACTTTTATATTACATATATGAAATAACAAATACTGCATATGAATTGTTTTCCAGATTTGTCAAATACTGTGTATGAATTGTTTTCCAGATTTGTCAAATACTGTGCATGAATTGTTTTCCAGATTTGTCAAATACTGTGTATGAATTGTTTTAAATTCCAGAATTGTCAAATACTGTGTATGAATTGTTTTCCAGATTTGTCAAAAACTGCGTATGAATTGTTTCCCAATGACAAATCACTGACAAGAAACTATCCAAAATTCGTATTATTCTTATAACAATACATTGTAAATATAAAATGGTTAAGTAAAAATCAATGATAAAATAAAAAGGGCACATTTATTACATGTTCATTCATTCCTCATAGCAATAATTTAGGTATATATAATTCTTGTCAGATTTTATCCCATCTTCACAGTGACATTGACCAAACAACACCACGTGGGATAAACTTAGCTGTATTTCACACTGTTGAATACAGCAAACACGCGCAGTATAATGACGTCATTTTGTTTTTTATCATGACGTCATTATATACTTTTCGTGTTATTTAGTGTGTTTTCTTTAGTATATTTTCAAAAGAAAGGTAGAAAATGATGGAAATGATGGGATAAATAGAACACTAGAATTAGTGTTGAATATAGAGAAGTTTATCTTGCTTGGCTCGAACATCAGAAGCGTGAGCCTTGGCTCGCGCTTACCGTGTTCTAAGCCTCGCAAGTAAACTTCTCTATATTCAACACTAACCTAATATTCTCTATGTACATGCTTGTAGGATTTCATTGTTGCAAAACATATTTAACAAACATACTCAACAAATAACAATAATGTAAACTATAAAGCCAGGATACAAATAAATATAGAAAGTCTTATTAAAAAAGCTCCATAATAAAATCAAGTACCGATACCAGAATAAGGTTTCATTACAATACCGTAAATAACAATTACATGATTATTTCCAAAATATATAATTTGTTATACAACCAGACATTTTCGTTCTCTGAAAACAAACAACTCTTTTCCAGCGAGAACACCATTAGATCCAGTGAAGATCAGGGATACATGAGTGACATTTACATGGAGTTATTTGTTTATCATTAGTTGTAAATTAGTAATTTGTTTTTTTCTGTGGTGGCCTCCTTGAATTGTATTAATAGGGAAAGATCTACATGAAGGATAAGAAAATTGTATTAATAGGGAAGATCTACATGAAGGATAAGAAAATTGTATTAATAGGGAAAGATCTACATGAAGGATAAGAAAATTGTATTAATAGGGAAAGATCTACATGAAGGATAAGAAAATTGTATTAATAGGGAAAGATCTACATAAAGAATAAGAAAATTGTATTAATAGGGAAAGATCTACATAGAGGATAAGAAAATTGTATTAATAGGGAAAGATCTACATAGAGGATAAGAAAATTGTATTAATAGGGAAAGATCTACACGAAGGACAAGAAAATTGTATTAATAGGGAAAGATCTACATAAAGGATAAGAAAATTGTATTAAAATAGGGAAAGATCTACATGAAGGATAAGAAAATTGTATTAATAGGGAAAGATCTACATGAAGGATAAGAAAATTGTATTAATAGGGAAAGATCTACATGAAGGATAAGAAAATTGTATTAATAGGGAAAGATCTACATGAAGGATAAGAAAATTGTATTAATAGGGAAAGATCTACATGAAGGATAAGAACATTGTATTAATAGGGAAAGATCTACATGAAGGATAAGAAAATTGAATTAATAGGGAAAGATCTACATGAAGGATAAGAAAATTGTATTAATATGGAAAGATCTACATGAAGGATAAGAAAATTGTATTAATAGGGAAAGATCTACATGAAGGATAAGAAAATTGTATTAATAGGGAAAGATCTACATGAAGGATAAAAAAATGTATTAATAGGGAAAGATCTACTTGAAGGATAAGAAAATTGTATTAATAGGGAAAGATCTACATCAAGGATAAGAAAATTGTATTAATAGGGAAAGATCTACATGAAGGATAAGAAAATTGTATTAATAGGGAAAGATCTACATGAAGGATAAGAAAATTGTATTAATAGGGAAAGATCTACATGAAGGATAAGAAAATTGTATTAATAGGGAAAGATCTACATCAAGGATAAGAAAATTGTATTAATAGGGAAAGATCTACATGAAGGATAAGAAAATTGTATTAATAGGGAAAGATATACATCAAGGATAAGAAAATTGTATTAATAGGGAAAGATCTACATCAAGGATAAGAAAATTGTATTAATAGGGAAAGATCTACATCAAGGATAAGAAAATTGTATTAATAGGGAAAGAACTACATCAAGGATAAGAAAATTGTATTAATAGGGAAAGAACTACATAAAGGATAAGAAAATTGTATTAATAGGGAAAGATCTACATCAAGGATAAGAAAATTGTATTAATAGGGAAAGATCTACATAAAGAATAAGAAAAGGTCCTAGTATCTAGTTATTTCATAGGCATTTTGGGAGCAATAAAACCGCTTCAACTGTTTCCCTATGGAATAACTGCTTAATTACCTAATAACTTTTATTTATAACCTAGATCATTCATAACATGCAATTACATTCTGAACAAATATTTTTCCGCCATTGCTTTCATTTTTAACACCAATTTTATTTTATCAAAGTCTTATACATAATAAAATATATTTATATAACTAATTTATGTGACATCAATGCTGGAATTTAACCCATTCCCGGACTTGTTTAGGTATAAATTTGGCACGCAACAGTGAAGACATGTCACAAATATACACTAGCATTTTTCAGCATCATTGTGCACATGAATAAGTGTTTCGGACCGGGCAACAGTAAAAAAATGTTTCACAACTGGATTAAAACATGTATAATTTATGGGAAACAGTCGAAAATATAGATTAATCATTTATACAGAGAGTTAGGTAAAGACCTAGGTAAAATTACTGGGTGTTGCTCCCAATGAGCTTGGAGAACAGCTGGACCAGGACTTGTATTCACAAAGCTCCTTAGGGAGAACTTAAGTAAATTTCTTAAATTCATACAATTCCTTAAGTCTTCGAATGTTTCATGTATAGTTATTTTTCAGTTAAATGTTTTAAATAAGCCAATATTGCTTAGGTATTTGTAATTTACTCGTTTGTAAACAGAAATCCTTGAATTTCACATAGAAATTGTAATCTGAAATTTTCACTTCAGTACAACTTAAGAATACATTTGCCTTAGGAGCTTTCTGAATACCACCCATGTGCTTTGATCTTTCCTAATAATTTAGTTAATCTCAGGTTTTTATCAGCTAAATGCTTAGTATTAAGGTTTATGAACACAATTTCATTATTTGTCATGGAACATTGGCATATATTTTTCGAATCCCAAAAAAGATTCAACATTTCTATGTTGATCAGCCTAGATGGCCAGCAGAAAGCAGCAAAAAACTGCACCATGATTCTGCGAATTTCTGACACTCTTACCGCTCGGTCAGTTCGACTTACTACCAAGTAGTGTATTTTAACGCTATGTGGGTGATAAATAAATGTGTTTTCAAAAATACTGACGAAAAACATAACAAACGCTTTATAATTTCATCCATTTATATTGATGATTATCTATAAAAAAACATAATATTTCCTATCTTTTTCTTTGTCGGAGCTGTTATTTTGCTTATTTATATATATATGAATTTTTGTTTTTGGGATCTATGACAAAAAGTTTGAAAATTATCAATTTGCCAATTATACAACAAACTTAAGACACATTACAACAGTGTATATAAACTTTACAAACAAAACGGAATTATTGTGTTACACAATGCACATGACAGCACATGTTAATATACAAGAGCTGTCAGAGGACAGCACACTCGACTATTCGTTGGTCCATATTTTTGAAAGTTTAAGGGTCGTAATTTGTTGAAATACAAAGCTGAGTTATGGTAATTATTTTATAAATTTATTCCAAGTTTATTCCTTATGTAGCTTAGAAATTATAAGACTTTTAAATAAAAACTGTACACTTAAAATCTATGTGAAAGGGACATAACTATGCCAAAATACAAAAAAGAGTTAGGGGTAACGTTGCACATGATGCTGGAGTTGATGGCAAAGGTATATTTCAAGCGAATAACCTATGTAGTTTTGAAGTTACAAAACCTTTGAATATTAACTTTAACCAGAAAATCTATGTGAAAAAGGGGCATAACTCTGTCAAAATACAAAGCTGAGTTATGTGGAATGTTGCACCTGAAGCTGGAGTTGATGACGTTATGTTCCAAGTTTTAAGCGAATAACTTATGTAGTTTGGAAGTTGCAAGACTTTTGAATATAACTTTAACCAAGTTCAGACACGGACGCACACTGGGGTAAGTAGGAAAGTTCACCTATTCTTCGAATAGTCGAGCCAAAAAAATATAGTCTGAGACAGATACATGAGAACAACCTATACAAATACAAATGAACAACATTATATACTGTTTTAGCCTGCTTTGGCATTGTCATATTGTGCACTACTTTGCTTGGCGTATGAACTCATATGTTGGTCCAAAGAACTACTTTCCTCATCCTGTCTGAGGTAAGCACATATGATCCTGCTGGGTGCCACGAGCAGGCCAAGATGGCATTCCTAAAATGAAAACAATGACATTCGTCTCGAATCTGTGTGGAAAGCCTGAGACATAATTACACATACAGCAGAAATTCGTTAGTCGTCGAAAGTTCACAAATGATTTAGAGATATCTGAAGTTGAAATTTCCTATAAAGAGCTTTTTAGAAGTACCAGTATTTAGTCCAAATGTTCAATACTTGGACATAACAGACAATTTGAGTTTAAACTTCTGTTTACTGTATTTATTATATACATTAAATAAGAAGGGGAAAAGTTGGGAATTATTTCCCTCTTCAACATATCCGGAATTTCAACTTAAGAAAGTTTGTGATGACCTATAAAGTAAATATGCATGGGAAATTTCAAGAATAGTCTTAAGGCATAACAAAATTATGTTTGTTTCAGGTTACATGCCCAAAAAAATTAGGGTAGGTAGGTAGGGATTTGCTATTTTTTTATGTGGTAAATGGTCAACTTGAGATTCTAAAACTGAAAGAATATTAAAACCATGTTGGAAATATCATTAAACATTGTTTTAAAGTGAATGCTACCAAAACAAAACACTTATTTATCCAAAAAACATTTTTAATTATTGAAAAAAAAAGAGTAATAAAACAAAAAATCTCGGACACACTATATAAAATGTTCTAGGGTCGGGGCATTTTTTGGGGGTAGGTCGGGTAACCTGAAACAAATATATATTTTGTTATGCCTTGTGAAAAAGCTGTTGTGAATAAGACTTAAATATTGTGTTGTTGAATTTAAGTCTAATACTTATTCTTTCTTAAGACTAAGAATTCATTGAGACCTGGGTATGTGAATATGGGCCCATGTAACTCCAACTGCTGCACCATAATGACAAAACAATTTGAGGCGTGTCGTGGAAAACCCGGGATTAATGCATGTGCGTTAAGTGTCGTCCCGGATTAGCCTGTGCAGTCCGCACAGGCTAAACCAGGAAGGCACTTTCCGCTTTTAAAGCATTTTCTGTTTCAAGGAAGTCTCTTGTAAACATAAAACCACTGTAGGCGGAAAGTGTCGTCCCGGATTGGCCTGTGTGGACTGCACGGCCTAATCCGGAACGACACTTTACGCACATGCATTAAGCCCGGTTTTCCCACGACATGCCTCATTTACTGTTTAGAAAAGAAAGGAATAACAACATGAAAGACACCACCACGTAACTAAGCCTATTCATGAGAGAATGAATTAGTTACCTAGACAAGAAAAGAATGCTACAGTCAATTAAAAATTACCAACATATCTGAATTATAAGAAAAGAATACACCACTACACTTTTAGACCAAATTACACTCAACTCGCCATTACTCTCCCGGAAATGGACTCGAAAGTGTCTCAATAAGCCTATTGCTTTTGAAACAATCGAGCTAAAACAAATAGGTTTCAATTATATTAACTCTCTAATCTCTAACAGACCACTAAGCAAAAATACCATCAATAAAAACAATGCATTCTGACATTTTTTAACAATGCATTGTTTGTCACAATCCTGGGTTAATATGTGAACTGTTGAAACCAAAATTTCATGATTTACCATGACATCACTTAGTTTTCTATGATAAAATCTGAAAATACTAAAGTCAAAATAGTACACTGATATCCTCATTTTATTCGATCTACATAATAAAATGATTTGTCTAGGCTGATTCGCGCCCTGTAGAATAGAATAGAATTGCTTGTAGCGCTGCTATACATATCTGTCCATCATAATGCTCTTGATTTTATTTGTAGGTTTAAATATATTTCAATGGATTTGATCATGTTATGGACTTACAGGCATATTCAAGGATAATTTTCAACTTAACATGACAATTTTTTAAAATTCCATGAAAAGTCCAAATGATCCCATGATTTTTCCAGACAAAACCCATTTTCCATGCCTTCCAGATCCGTACGAACCCTGACAATCCCTATGAAGAAATCATATTTCTATTTAAAATAGATATAAGATGGAAGTAAATCTTATAAAATCGCCCATACGTGTGTTCTTGGAGAGTTTTCTCAACATTTCCCGTCTCGAAATTCCAGATAATAAGATGTCCATTGATGGAGCCTGCTGCAATGTACTTGCCATCTGGACTGAACACTGCTCGGTGTCTATCACAGCCAACGATGAAATTCTGGTCACTGAAAATAAGTTGTTTGTTGGTTTACGACTAAGGCATGAGTAATTATTATTCAAATTAAATAGAACATAGTACCTGTAAATGCGGGGAAAAGCTATGCTTTACACAGAGTGACATCACTGACTCTTATGATGCTGCAATTTGTTTTCATCTTGTACATCATAAATATACTGAAAAATGTACACACACACACACTGAAAGTTTCTATCTGGTGGATGCCAAAAACAATCATGCTGAGGAAGCTTTTACCTGTTTTGAATTCCTTCTGTACCAACATGATATCTTAATAATTTTATTTAAAATATCATTTGCGCTGAGTCGCCTCAATAAAAATGGCAGCGCAAATATCAAAGATGCAACTTTTCCACTTTTCCAGATGGAAACAAGAGATGTTTGTAAAACATGTATGCCCCATAACTTGCATCCAAGTCGTGAATATGTGCAATTGTTAAGAAATATTTTTAATATTGTATGTGCACATTAACACATGGGGAGGAAATTAAAGTTGATGCTTTAGAAAGTAAATATAAAGCTGAAATTTCTTTCAGCTTTATATTTACTTTCTAAAGCATCAACTTTAGATATCTATCTTTCGATAGAGTATAATTATGGATTTATTTTTACAGTCCATTATATAAGGATACCTGTTTTCTGTTTGATTTAAACATCAAATAGGCCAAAACATCTCTAGATAACCTGCGGAAACAAAATGGTCTACGGTGAAAACAGTTTTCATGTTACAAGCCCCTGAGACCTTAACCTTTGACCTGTTGACTTCAAAATTGATAGGCGTCTTCCATTCCTCCCGAGTAACCAGCATACCAACTTGGATGTTCGTAGGTCAAAGCGTATTCTACATATCGTGCGGAAATGAAATGGCCTACAGAGGAAACAGTTTTCATGTTACAAGCCTCTGTCACCTTGACCTGACCTGTTGACCTCAAAATTGATAGGCGCTTTCCTTTCCTCCCAAGTAACCAGCATACCAACTTAAACGATCGTAGGTCAAAGCATTCTCTAGATATGGTGCGGAAACGAATTTCATGTTAAAAGCCCCTGTGACCTTGACCTTTGACCTGTTGATCTCAAAATCAATAGGCGTCTTCCTTTCCTCCCAAGTAACCAGCATACCAACTTAAATTATCGTAGGTCAAAGCGTTCTCTAAATATTGTGCTGAAACGAAATAGTCTATGGACAAACTGACTGAAAATCTGACCAAACGACCAACCGACCGACGGACAGGTGCAAAACAATATACCCCCACTTCTTAATTATTGAGCAGAAACTGTTTTTGTACTTTTAGTATCATTGACCTTGACCTTGATCTCACCCACCCCATATGCAATCCCAAGCGTGGTCTAGATACAAGGTATCTATGTATGAAGCTTCATTCAAATATCTTGATGCATTCTCAAGTTATTGAGCAGAAACCAGTTTTCTATTTTTAGTACTGGAGACCTTGACCTCACCTACCTTATATCTATATATGCAATCCCAAGCGAGGTCTTGATATATGGTAGCTATGTATGAAGTTTCATTAAAATATCTCGATGCGTTCTCAAGTTACTGAGCTGAAACCGTTTTTCTATTTTTAGTAATGGTGACCTTGATCTTGACCCGACCAACCCCATATGAAATCCCAAGAGAGGTGTCAATATAAGGTATCTATGTATGAAGTTTCATTAAAATATCTCCATGCGTTCTCAAGTTATGAGCAGAAACAGTTTTTCAATTTTTAGCAACGGTAACCTTGACCCCACCCATCCCATATGCAATCCCAAGCGAAGTCTAGATATAAGGTATCTATGTATGAAGTTTCATTAAAATATCTCAATGCTTGTCGAGTCATTGAGCGAAAACCGTTTTTCTATTTTTAGTAACGGTAACATTGACCGTGACCCCACCCACCACATATGCAATCCCAAGAGAGGTCTCAATATAAGATATCTATGTATGAAGTTTCATTAAAATATCTTGATGCGTTCTCAAGTTATTAAGCGGAAACCATTTTCTATTTTTAGTCAATGTCACCTTGACCTTGACCACACCCACCCCATATGCAATCTTAAGCAAGGCTTCGATATAAGGTATATATGTATGAAGTTTCATTAACATGTCTCGATGCGTTCTCAAGTTATTGAGCAGAAACCTATTTCTATTTATAGTTATGGTGACCTTGATCTTGACCCCACCCACCCCATATGCAATCCCAAGCGAGGTCTCGTATCTACGTATGAAGTTTCATTAAAATATCTTTATGGATCTAAAGTTATTGAGCGGAAACCGCTTTTCTATTTTAGTAACTGTGACCTTGACCCCACCCATCCCATATGCAATCCCAAGCGAGGTCTCTATATAAGGTATATATGTATGAAGTTTCATTAACATATCTCGATGCGTTCTCAAGTTATTGAGCGGAAACCGTTTTTTCTATTTTTAGTAACGGTGACCTTGACCTTAACCCAACCCACCCCATATGCAATCCCAAGCAAGGTCTCAATATAAGGTACATGTAGCTATGTATGAAGTTTCATTAAAATATCTCGATGCGTTCTCAAGTTATTGAGGGGAGACCGTTTTTCTATTTTTAGTAACGGTGACCTTGACCCCACCCATCCCATATGCAATTCCAAGCGAGGTCTCAATATAAGGTATCTATGTGTGAAGTTTCATTAAAATATCTCGATGCGTTATCAAGTTATATAGCGGAAACCGTTCTTCTATTTTTAGTTATGGTGACCTTGACCTTGACCCCACCCCATATGCAATCCCAAGCGAGGTCTTTATATAAGGTATCTATGTATGAAGTTTCATTAAAATATCTTGATGCTTTCACGAGTTATTGAGCGGAAACTGTTTTTCTATTTTTAGCAATGTTGACCTTGACCTTTGACTTGTTGATCTCAAAATCAATAGGCGTCTTCCTTTCCTCCCAAGTAACCAGCATAACAACTGAAATGATAGTAGGTCAAAGCGTTCCCTAGATATCCTGCGGAAACGAAATGGTGTACGAACAGACCGACCATCCACCCGACCGACCGACAGGTGCAAAGCAATCTACCCCCACTTTTTCAAAGGGGGGCATAATTAATTATCCAGGTAAAATAAATTAACTAGATTCTTCTGGATCATAATCATCTTTAAAATGGTGCCATAAACTACGTAGTGTATGTACTGCTTACGTGTTAAATGCCACAAGATTCAACATTGGGAAAATTCACCTTACCATAGGGTTTTAATGACCTCATTCTGACGAAGGTCCACTACATTTAAACCAGCTTCTTTTGTACACACCAGTAAAGATGTTCGATCTGAAACAAACACATAACAAAGATCACAAGAATTGCGAGCTGTACTAGTGAAAAATGAATCCGCGACATAATACTTCCAGACAAAATCCCCCAGATATAATACCTTCTGATAATTTACCCCCCCCCAAAAAAAAATCCCCCCGCTAGCAACACGAAGATGTTTAAGACTAATAATATGTTTTTATTTATATTATTTAATTATTAAAAAATGCTAACAATACCCATTATCGTGAAAAATTAACTGCTCATTAAAGTGACAATAACGTGGATGTTTGACGGCTTGTGTCTATTTAAACAGTTATATTACAAGGACAAAGTGTTAATCAAAGCAGCAATTACATTGAATTATTACCTCATGTAATACCACCATTTGGGTGAATAATTAAAACAAGAGCTGTTTGTGACACAGGTATGCCCCCACTAGGTTAAAAGCAATCTTGAAAATATCAAGTTTGGTAAAGATCGGATGACTAACTATTGGACACAGAGATCGGAAACTGCTAAAGTCAAATTTTAGATAAATCAAGGGCCATTACTCTGCAGTTCCTAAGGCAATTTGGTTGATCATTGAACATTTATGATTTTATGGTCTCACACATTTTCATCCAATTTGTTGAAGATCAGATGAAAACTGTAGGACTAAGAGAGCGGAAACAGCTAAAAATGCTAATTTTAGATTATTCAAGTGCCATAACTCCTTAGTTCCAGATATGATTTGGTTAATTATCAAACTTCTCCAAGATATTTTGCCCACAAAGATTTTCACCATGTTTGGTGAAGACTGGATAAAAACTGCTAAACTGTCCAATTTTATATAATTCAAGGGCCATAACTCAACAATCCCTGGGTGATTTAACTGATTCTCGAACTTGACAGAGATATTATGCACATAAGCATTTTCATGAAAATTGGTGAAGATTGGATGAAAACTGTTGGACTTCGAGAACGGAAACGAAAGTACTGACATACCGACAGACCAACCTACCAATCGTCTGACCGACCGACATTAGCAAACCAATATACCCCGCCATCTTCAATGGAGGGCATAATAAATTAGCAGACATAAATCTATATGATTGTTCTTTATTTTGCTGCTGAATATGGCATAACAATTTATGCTTTTTACTATTATTTTTGCATAGACCACAACAATGGTTTTTAAATGTTGACAGGGAAGGGAATTTATGGAAATCATCAAAATGATGTGAAAAAATACAGCTAAGTTTATTATATGGGGTGTTATTTCGTCAATATCGGCATTATGATGGTATAAAAATCTTATTACGATACCACAAGACTAAGTACAAGCCCTACCTGGAGACAGATCAAGGGAGGTAATCCTACTATCCAGCTGAATAGTGGTAGTGCAGCTCTCTACTCTAGAGTCCCAGAAGCGAACATGTTTGTCGTAATGGCCACTAACAATGTGGCTTCCATGCAGCGTCACCAGGTCAAAGCATCTCGAGCCCTTAGCAAATGTTTTGGAACCTGTTTCAGAAATTTACTGACAGACTGATTTATGTTTCAAGTGGCAGTCATATGTCTTTATCCTGGGTTGATAATTTCTAAATATTATTTACATCTTAAGCTTAAAACAACTTTTTATTAGATGATTATTTAACTCCAATATTTCCTCTACATCATAAGCATGTCGTGCAGTCAGTGTTGAGAAAAGTTAGAAATTTGGCAGGGAATAAATATATATACTCCACAGTTGGCCTACCAGGACCTGTATTCATCAACCCAGTCTTAGACTTAAGAATAAATACTTGTACGTTGAAGGTACTAAACTCTAGATGGTCTAATCGTAACAAAAAACGTGGAAATTCCACGAAAACCAAATTTTTCTAACGAAATGCATAAAAGTCAGCACAATAATGAAAGAAAGTTCTGGGTGCCATATGCATTCCTAAGCGAGGTCTCGTTATAAGGTATCTATGAATGAAGTTTCATTAAAATATCGCAATGCGTTCTCAAAATATTGAGCAGAAACAGTTTTTTTGTATTTTTAGTAACATTGACCTTGACCTTGATCTCACCCACCCCATATGCAATCCCAGCATGGTCTAGATACAAGGTATCTAAGAATGAAGTTTCATTAAAATTTCTCGATGCATTGTCAAGTTATTGAGCGAAAAACCGTTTTTCTATTTTTAGTAATGGTGACCTTGAACCCACCCACCACATATGCAATTCCAAGAGAGGTCTCAATATAAGGTATCTATGTATGAAGTTTCATAAAAATATCTTGATGCGTTCTCAAGTTATTGAGCAGCAACCGTTTTATATTTTTAGTAACTGTCACCTTGACCTTGACCACACCCACCCCATATGCAATCTCAAGCAAAGCTTCGATATAAGGTACATATGTATGAAGTTTCATTAACGGATCTCGATGCGTTCTCAAGTTATTGAGCAGAAACCGTTTTTCTATTTTTAGCAACGGTGACCTTGACCTTGACTCCACCCACCCCATATGCAATCCCAAGCGAACCCCATATGCAATCCCAAGCGAGGTCTCGATATAAGGTATCTATGTATGAAGTTTCATTAAAATATCTCTAGGCATTCTCAAGTTATTTAGCGGAAACCGTTTTTCTATTTTTAGCAACAGTGACCTTGACCTTGACCCCACCCACCCCGCAAACTAAAACTCCGCGAGTCGGATGTGTAGCCTGACGGGGCATAATGCAAGTACGATAAGAGCAATTATGCCAAAAACCAAACTTTACCCTCCTTTTATGCCTACTAACACTTCATAATGAAGTTTCAAAATGATTTCACAAAAACTTATCAAATTATTGTCTGCACAAACTAAAGAGGATGCCACGACCAACACTGCCAAAGAAACCCCTATATGTTGCCTTTTTAGGTGACACAATAAAATACACTCACAGGCTCCTAATTTTACATCCCAAATTTTCAAAGTTCCATCGATACTTCCTGACACCACTTTGCTATTGTCACAAAGAAATTTTGCTGTGCACACCGTGTTACTGTGTCCGGTTAATGTCACCTGCAACATACAAAATAAGAACCTTTGCTGATAAAACACAGACGATTTAATGTAAACCCCAACAGCACACTGACAGTAAATAAGTTCATTTTATTTCAGTTCAAGCTCTACAAATATGTTCATTTTACATGTATTTCAGTTCAAGCTCTACAAATAAGTTCATTTTATTTCAGTTCAAGCTCTACAAATAAGTTCATTTTATTTCAGTTCAAGCTCTACAAATATGTTCATTTTATTTCAGTTCAAGCTCTACAAATAAGTTCATTTTATTTCAGTTCAAGCTCTACAAATAAGTTCAAGCTCAACAAGTTCTAGAACTATTTTATATATGTCTAAGAAAATAAAATAGATAGTAACTGAAAACTACAAAGCCGCAGGGAATGGCAAGGAAACTTAACGCCATCGAAAACTTCGAGCTAAGAGTGTTCGAGATTGTGTACTAATGCAGGCCGACTTTTGTCTGATTTATATCCAAATATCCAACTGAAGAGTATGCAGATAGTCTAAAACCTCGTTTACAGACATGTGGTAATTAATATGTTAATTTCAAACATCAAATGTGGTGTGTGGTGGGAAAAACAGGCTTAATGCAAATGCGTTTAGTGTTGTCCTGAGTCAGCCTGTGCAGTTGACTGCACAGGCTGATCTGGGATGACACTTTCCGCTTTAATGGTATTTTTTGTGGAAGTCGCTTCTAAATATAAATCCACTGTAGGCGGAAAGTGCCGTCCTGGATCAGCCTGTGCGGACTGCACTGGTTGATCCGGGACGAAACTTTACGCACATGCATTAAGCCCAGGTTTCCCACGACATGCCACAAATATTTATTTATATACTTATTTTAATTATTATAGCCAATATTATTTATTTAAAGTTTGTGAAAGCCATGCAACAATTATTGCGTTCTCACATGACATTGATCAAGCGCATCTCATCAATGAACAAATCGAGAACACCAAAGTATGTTCAAGGCCAGCAAACAATGTCATGAGTGACAATTGTAACTGGGACCATGACAAACACTTCAAGCGATCAAAAAATTCGACCCTAGGGAATTCGATCAAAACGACATAAATTTATATCGTTCCATCAATGAAATGTCGAGCCAACAAGAAATTACAGACAAACGAGTTCAAGACATAGGATGTCGACTGTAAACCAAACAAGTTATGGTTGTTATGTAGTGCAATTATTTATATCACAACTTATGAAATAATCCAACAATGAGATTCAAGGTATAGCTGCTTTCTAATAAATGACAGGAAATTTACATAATTGAACATGCCAGAGTGATAGTTCTTGTGCACTATACCTCATCTTTGGGGGTATCGTTATATATTATATAATTATTAGTGCTTTGTAGTCTGCAAAGTAAACAAGAGGGCCATGATGGCCCTAAGCGCTCACCTGAGAACTGGTACAGATGAAGACCATACTGTTGTGACAGGTTTGAAAATTACGGTATCTGAACAATACGCAGAGGGGGATAGGATCAATTTTTATTTAAAAAAAACTAAGTAGATTATTGTGGCTTTGCGGGCCCGTCTAGCTCAGTTGGTAGAGCGCTATACTCTCAATCAAGGGTTCGTGATTTAAAGCCCCAGCCCTGCCACATAACTTGTGTGGG
Organism: Congeria kusceri; assembly: GCA_027627225.1. NCBI lineage: Eukaryota > Metazoa > Mollusca > Bivalvia > Myida > Dreissenidae > Congeria > Congeria kusceri. Next base: position 26,762,544 of record CM051029.1, read on the forward strand.
GATTGGTCGCGAAATAATTTCTACGGCCATTCTCCGCCTACCTCTGATTCCAGTATGGCAGTTGTCATTTACTGGCATAAGTATGTGCACTTGGTACTGGTAAACCACTTACATCGGCTTAGTTTGCCCAGAAAAAGTGTGAGTAGGTTAACTGACCACCATTATATCACTGAATTGCTGGTAAATAAGGTGAAAAATCATCATCATCATCCGATTCATTGATGTCATAATAAAACAACATAGAACACAGTTCTTAGATTTTATTTCGAATCATTTACTTTGTCATACATTTATTAATAGTAAAACAGATCTATACACTTCAAACATCAAAACAGACACCCAATACACAAAGCAATCTGACAATTTAATAAACAGGTTAATGAACGAGAATACTTTGAGATTAATCGGGAAACACATAGAATATATACCTGTGCTGTTTTACTCATTTTTTTTCGTTATATTGAGCGAATAAATGCTTTAAAGTCGGCATGAAAAATGTTGTTGTTAATGCACCGCTAATTAAAGGAATGAAATTAAATTAATAGTAACACCTAAACCGCATAATGCAGCATACATTGTTCAAACATTTGTCTCAAATTAGCGTCAGTGTGAAACATCGGTCTCCAATAAGCTTCAGTTTAGCACCGAAATAATGTTACGTACAAACTGCGCAAATATTGGTCTCTTCTTAATATCCGTTTATGACTCGATTGTCACAGTTTGCTTAATCTGTTACCTCCCACTGCGCATACGGGTATCAATGGTGTTAAATAACATGTCAATGTGTCAAATTAGGTAACTGTGAAAACATAATGATAGCGGATTATAGAATTAAACTAGTTTATTATGGAGAATTTTTTTTTTTGCCATTCAAATACTCATTTAATATTCGAATATTCGGTCAAGTATTCTAATATTCTATTATTCGTTGACATCCCTATTATATAAGAATACTCATTGTTAACATTAAGAACCATACATCTATCAACATTGTCAGATTAAATTATAAATAACTATACAACCTTTTAGTTGATTTGTGTAAAAACTTACTAATAATCACACCAATTTTGAGTCAAAACAGTGTAGAAGTATTTTTCAATTAAGGAGAAATAATAAATCAGCTTCAAAAATCATGTAAGATAATTACCTGAGTTTCCAAAATCCCAATTCAAATGTATAAGTCAGTCCACAAGTTACATGATTAAATGATACTGAATAAGTTACTAACTAAACAGTCCAAAAACTACAGAAAGTAATTAACCCTAACAGGCACTAGATCACATGATATAAATCCTATATTCTGATTGCTTGTTTACAACATGAATTTTAGCTATTTATCGCTGTTTACATCTTTTTCCTAGCTGTTTCCCAAGACAGACAGTGGAAAATTTTACTGCTGCACAAATAGGTCAGAAGCAGGCTATATATAGATTACTATGTGTAAAGATGCTGATCTAAAATGGAAGTATCATGTTGATTCATAATGATGTATTGATTTTTCTGATAAGCAGGCTCCACTATCTGGATTATATCTATTAACTAAAGGGAAATAACACATTTATAGCACTTATCTTCCTGATACTGCATTTACCTTCCTTTACCCGGTGAGTTATTCAGGAATAGATGTATTTGGGACAATAACTCTGGTCTTCCTGGTCCGATTGGGCACATTATCGAACTTGTCCAAGATTTTATGGTCATACACAAACTGTGCAATTTGGTCAAGATTCAATCAAAACTGTAGTCTTTATCGCGATAACGGTCCAAATTGTTGACGGCACACTGACAATGGACGACTGACGATAGATGCCGGACGCCGCCCGAAAGGTCCCCTATACCAATAGCTCACCGAGCACTTCGTGCTCAGGTGAGCTCAGGTGAGCTAAAAATAGGTCATCTGAATTTCTCAAAATCATCCAACGCTTCTGCCAACGGTCTAAAAACAATAAATACATGAAGCAATGAAACTAAAACAAACCCATAAGCGTTGGTCATTCAGTGACCAGAGCCGACATGTGTGATCGCTGGACGCAGCCAGAAGGTTCATCTCCTCGATGTCATACTCCAGGGAGGTGATTCCACCGTTGCTACCGAGCAACAGGCCTCGTACTGAACACTGACCTGAAATACGTGAAACAAGATTTTTAAATAGTTCACTATGTTAGCGCTATCAGTAGCCACAATAGCCACTAACGCCTAAAAAACTCCTCTTGGCATGTAGTATAAATGGCCAAGAGACAACTGGACATGTGTCCGTAGGACATGGACGCCCCCACATTCCGCTGGTTGTCACAAAACTCTGCTGATGTCAGAAAGAAATGCACGCAAATACACAGGTTCACAAGTTCACATGCTCATGAATATGTATATAAAGTTTCATCACTCTAGCAATACAGTAATTTTTAACGTAATAATTTTGAGTTGCACGTGACACAAGTCCAAAAATTTCATTTTTTGTTAAAAAAGGGCCATAACTCTGCTAATGATGGAAAAAAACTGCACCAACATACCCAGGTTCACAAGCACCGATGCTGGTGAATATGATTATAAAGTTTCATCACTCTAGCAGTTATACTTTTTGAGTCATGCATTACAAAAAAATCGGACAGACGGTCGGATGGGATGGACGGACGAACAAGGGCAAATCTATATGCCCCCCCTCTAAAGTGGGGGCATAACAATTAAATCTTGTATTTGATATTTGACCTCTTAGTGTGACCCTGACCTATAAACCGAAGGCCTGGTTCTCGTGTGTGACATGCCATCTCATGATTGTGATAATTTGTATTTCTTTGTTATTTGAAAATCCCTCCATGCCAGACAAAATTATGCTCCAGACAAATATTTGACCTTTGAACTTGAATTGTGACATTCACCTTTTAGAGACAAGCGTAGTTGATGTTCGCAACACACCATCTGGTCAAGAGAAATAATAATCTGAAGTTATATTAAAATTCTTACAGGCATTTAGTTGTGGAGCTGAAACGAAAATCCTTGACATTTGCCCTTGAACTGTGACCTTGACTTTTGACAGACAAGCATGTGTTATTTACACAACATATTGTCTGGTCATGGGGAATAATAATCTGAAGTAATATTAAAATCCTTCCAGGCATTTAGAAGTTATGGAGCGGAAATAAAAATCCATGACCTTTGACCTTGAATTACCTCCATTATAGTCCCAAACTTTGATGATACGGTCAGAACCGCCAGTAGCAAATTTGGTTCCCGTTGGACTCCAGAGAACTGCATTAACCTCCCCGTCGTGTGCCTCCTGTAAGGTATCATTATATGAAGCGTGTCATGGGAAACCAAGGCTTAATGCATGTGCGTAAAGTGTCGTCCGCACAGGCTAATCCTGGACGGCACATTCCGATTTAATTTTCTCTTTCATGGAAGTTTCTTCTAAACATAAATCCACGGTATGTGGAAAGTGTCGTATCGGATTAGCCTATGCAGACTGCACAGGCTTATCGGGGACGACACTTTACGCACGACACGCCTAATATATTTTGGAAATGGATAAACAATATCCATGTCATGTTAAGTTTGTGTAAAATGTAATGAAATAGATATTATCCAGTTCACACCTCTATGTAGTGATTGTCTGGCAAGTGCAAACCATACACACCTCTTGAGAGCCACGAATAGAGTATTAGGGAAATCGCCCTTGTGTTTTATCAAACGTCAATGAGGACAACTTATTAGCCTAGATAATGTGAGTGGTGCATTTTATCGAGTGAACGCGGATCAGGGTTGTCAGCACCTGGGGCAAAACAAATTCCCTGACCTTTCACTGACTTCTCCCTGACTAAATTCAGTTTGTCACTGACCAAAACCACCCATTTCAATGGCCTCCTCCACCCCTTTTAGCCATCTTAATCTTCAGGAAGGGAAGTCCACGAACAAATCATATTTAAGTCACACAAGGACTTTACAAAAACTGTTAAGATATATATTTCTGACTACAATAAGCATATAATGTATTATGTCCATTTTCCTTAAATATTGAACTACAAAAAGATACGATACAATGAATTTGTGATTGAACAAAAGATGCGTTACTACGAACAAATGTTTCAGTCCCATCATAGCATTTGCAATGAAATGTTAACACGATACTACAAATCAGATTGTCCCAGAGACTTTTCACACCTTCTCGATGAAGATTTCACACCTCTGCCAAGTCAGACACCAAGCCAGTTTGTTTGCACCATAGACAAACATAGTTGTTAAAGGGTATAATTACCATATTAATCCACTTAAATGGTGTGCAGTGTTAGAATATTTAGGTTTGATTAAAGGACTGACTTTCGTGATAACCAATGTTTTTGCGAATTTGATTTTTTAAAATGGATTTTATACTTTATTTTTGCTTCATAGTGCGAAAACATACACAGTATTGTCAAATGCAATTAGTTTAAGTGTGTCAATTAACGTAAACGCCTCGACATGCTGCAAATTAACACTAAATGTTACATTACTACCGGAATTTTTTCAGGCCGCGATACTATGAAAAATGTGATACTTCGAACAAACTCTTGTTTCCCGTGACTATTTGTAGTATCGCCTTTTGACGTTACTTCAATATGTGTATGAAGCTTAACTGATGCCCTCACGATGGTGTAATCCTTTATGAATTTTAACAATGACTGCCCAAATATTTTGAGCCTGAGTGTCTGAATAATAATCAATTATTTTATTTTTACTTAAATAGTTATGCAAGATGATTGATGATGATGGGGAAGTTTTATATAACATAATAATAACGGGTACTTGAAAGAGTCTGTTTCATTCAATAAACCATTCTAGATCAGCTTATGTCACTACTGTAAAGGAAATATACTCATTCTAATTGCAAGTGTTACTTTACAGATAAAACAATTGATTCTGTAAGGTTGTAAAGCAGTTATGCCCTCTTTTGGTTAAAAGCAATCTTTAAAATATCAATTTGGTTATGATTGGATGAGAACTGTTGGACATAGGGAGCGGAAAATGCTAAAACGGCCTATTTTTGATAAATCAAGGGCCATAACTCTGCAGTTCCTGGGGTGTTTTGATTGATCATAGAACCTGGCAAAATTATTATAACCTCAAACATTTTCATCAAGTTTGGAGAATATTAAATGAAAACTGTTGGACTTCAGAGAGCAGAAACCGCTAAAGGGCCATAACTCCACAATTCCTGGGGCGATATGGCTGATTATCAAACTTGGCTGAGATAGTATGCCCACATTTTCAGCAAGTTTGGTGAAAATCGTAAGAAAACTGTTGTACTTAGAGAGTGGAAACGAAATTGGTCTACTGACAGACAGACCGACAGACAGCACAACCGACATAAGCAAACCAATATACCTCGCCGTCTTCGATGGGGGGCATAAAAATAGCACAGTTTTTGCTTATTCCGGCTGTAAAAATGACACTTCGAGGGCCGTGTTGAACCATGATAACAAAGCCTTACCAATGTGCACTGGGCTCTGTTTGGTACCCAGGCACCATAACAAATACGACCCATTCGTCGTTCGTACCCCATCGGTTCTCTACAATGAATAATATAGATAAAACAACAACAATTGTACATAATAGTGACTGCTATTATAAATGCCACAGTGTATTCATAATGAATGATTCTGGGAATAATTTTTCACTGAAAGCCAGATGGGTTCATTAGTAGGCTTTATACATTAATTAATTAATTAATTAATAAGTAAGTAATTAAAGAGTCGCAGTGGTGTAGTAGGAATAGTGAATTAATAATATGCAATTTATCCAATGTTGCATGCAATTATTAAACTCAGATATTGCCATACAATGTTGTGTATGACACACACCTTTTGCACACAAAATCAGTTTTTAAAACTTGGTGCACACAATACAATACTTAATTAACTCAGAGCCAATAACACGTTAGTGTAATGTAACCTTTGTTCCATATCAATTAAAAGCTTGGAAAAACTGTATCTATACACTATAAACATGTTTATTTTGATTTTGTTTTAAATTTGATATGATTTTTATACTTTCTTTTTGTGCAGAAATGTTTGCATACCTCCACAGAAAATACTTTCAACCTTATTTTGTCTCAAAATATTGTTTCCACATTTTCCGCTCAAAAAATTTGGTGTGCATTATACATGACTGCACGCTAGACACGGCGTTTTATGGTACACGTTGAACTATTAACCTTGTTAACACAAAAAACTGTGTGATAAAGTTTGTGAAGCTGCAGTGTTTTCAGACACTATGTTTTTCGAAAAAACAGATTAGCAGAAATATTAAGTAAGAATATCCAAAAACATTATTTACATAGATCAAATAACAATAAGAATTTCTAAAACATCTGTTTCATTATTAGGTTTAACTCATGTGATGAACATACTAAGCCTACTGTATCTATAAAGCAATCATACACTGGAGCTCTGCGCTCTCTTTCATACCAGCTTTCCATCGTGTTTAATCTGCTGTATTCATATTGTTATATTGGTGCTTTTTAAATATTGCTAGAACACTCGACAGTCGTTCTTTATTAACACCAAACGAACAAAAAATGTGTGACATATGCTCTTTAGTAAGTGCAACATTTACACCAAAATGAAGCTTTGTAAATAACAATTTACACCAAAATGAAGCTTTGTAAATAACAATTTACACCAAAATGAAGCTTTGTAAATAACAATTTACACCAAAATGAAGCTTTGTAAATAAAGTGAATAAAAAATGTTAATGTAATTTCTTCAGTCAAAATGGCTGCTCTGGAAAAATTTTTAAGTTTGTACATCTTTAAAAAAAAAACAAACAGAGTTATGGGCGGTGTTTTTCCTGGTGGAGACGTTGATAGTAAAGAAGTATGTCAGTAAAGAAATCTGTCCAAATACAAAACATAGTTATGGGGGTTGCTTCCCATGGTGGAGATATTGATAGTAAAGAAGTATTTCAGTAAAAAAAAAACTGTCAAAATACAAAACAGCGCTATGAGGGTTGCTTTCCTTGGTGGAGACATTGATATTAAAGAAGTTTTTCAGTAAAAAAAACTGTCAAAATACAAAACAGAGTTATCGGGGTTGCTTTCCTTGGTGGAGACATTGATAGTAAAGATCTATTTCGGGTTTCATGTAAATATCTGGATAGTATTGAACATATTGGACTTAATGAAACACTTTTAACAAAATGTTTAAGTTAAAAAAGGTGCATAAATCTGTCAAAATACAAAACAGAGTTATGGGGGTTGCTTTCTCTGGTGGAGACATTTAAAGTTAAGAAGTATTCCAGTAAAGAAGTATTTCAAGTTTCAAGTAAATACCTTTGATAGTATTCAAGATATTGGACTTTATAAACAAGAGCACCGACGGTCATGTGTGGTATATATTCATCACACATTGCTTTGGTCACATACTAGATTTCAAGCATATTACTTGTGTGACCACAAATGGAACATAGAGGACATTTTTTTATGAAAAGTTAAACCAAATTGTGTATTTGGTTTAATATGACCAAACATTAACTGAACGGAACTGAAGAGTGAGCTAAAATGCTTATGTACAAGTTCTTACTTAGTAACAATAAACTTTACTCGTAAGATAGTTGAAATGCCTCATTTCTGCACCGTCTACCTGTGCTGGACGCTCGAAATTATCATATTTGATAACATTCTAGGCTTTTGTTAATAGAATATGTTTATCACTGTAATGACTGTTTTGCATTTCAAGTCAATACCTCTTATAGATATTGAGAAATTTGACCTGGAGCAAAACATTCAAAGTTGAAACAAGAAACATGGAAATTCCACGAAAACCAAATTTTTCGACAAAATGCATTAAAGTCAGCACAAAAATAAAACTTTAGTAATGGTGACCTTGGCCTTGACTGCACCAACCCCACATGCAATCCCAAGCGAGGTTTAGCTATAAGGTATCTACATATGAAGTTTTATTACATATCTCAATGTTTTCTCAAGCTATTGAGCGTAAACTGTTTTGTCTATTTTTAGTAATGGTGACCTTTACCTTGACCCCACCCACCCCATATGCAATCCCAAGAGAGGTCTAGATATAAGATATCTATGTATGAAGTTTCATTAAAATATCTCAATGTGTTTTCAGGCTAATGCGCAGAAACCGTTTTTATTTTTAGTAATGGTGACCTCGACCTTGACCCCACCCACCCTATACACAATCCCAAATGAGGTCTCGATATGAGATATCTATATACGAAGTTTCATAAAAATATCTCAATGCTTTCTCAAGTTATTGAGAAGAAACCATTGTTCGATTTTTAGTAACAGTGACCTTGACACCATCCACCCCATATGTAATCCCAATCGAGGTCTCCTTATCAGGTATCTATGTATTAAGTTTCATTAAAATATCTCAATGCATTTTAAAGTTATTGAGTGGAAACAGTTTTTCTATTTTTAGTAACAATGACCATGACCTTGACCCCAGCCACCCTATATGCAAATTCAAGCGAGGTCTCAATTTAAGGTATCTATATATTAAGATTCATTAAAATATTTCAATGTGTTCTGAAATTATTGAGCGGAATCAGTTTTTCTTATTTTATTAACAGTGCACTTGACCTTTACCCCACCCACTCCATACGCAATCCCAAGCAAGGTCTCAATATAAGGTATCTATTTATTAAGTTTCATTAAAATATCTCAACGTGATCTCAAGATATTGAGCGGAAACCATTTTTCTATTTTTAGTAACAGTGACCTTCACCCCACCCACCCCATATGCAATCCTAAGCTAAGTCTCGATATACGGTATCCATGTATTAAGTTTCATTAAAATATCTCCATGCATTCTGAAGTTATTGAGCGGAAACCATTTTTCTATTTTTAGTAACAGTGACCTTGACCCCACCCACCCCAAAGGCAATCCCAAGCGAGGTCTCGCTATAAGATATCTATGAAGTTTCATAACAATAGCTCAATCGTTTCTAGATTTAGAGAGCGGAAATGAAACGTGGATGCTGCCACTATTGAGAAATTAGACCTAACAGAAAAGTTGTAAGTTGCAAAAGGGCAATACCGGTAACTCCAACAAAATCCTGGGAAGAGTTACCTCCTATTTTCTGCAGAATGGGGTCAGCACCATAAACAAGTACATTGAGTTTTAAATTATTGTCATTGATAGTTATTGAGAATTTCTATATTTACAAAAAATTGTCAAAGTTGTAAATCTAAACAAGGGCAGATAACTCTGGAAATACAAATCACAGTATTACCTGCCTTGTTGTAATGGAGTACCCGTTTGATAGTGAATAAGTATTGACAGTTCAAATGGATACCTTCAATAGTTTTTGAGAAATGGACTTTGACAAAAAACTTAACCAAAAAAATTTAACCAAAAAACTTAACCAAAAAACTTAACTAACGCAGATGCAGATGCTGAGGCAGACACACAGGCTGACCCTGATGCAGACGACAGGGCGACGACTATAGCTCGACTTTTTTTCTTCGCAAAGTCAAGCTAAAAACTTTAACCTTTAACCTTGGCCAGACGGACCATCGGACGAACAGACGGACCGTTCGATTTTAATATGCCCTCCATTGGGGGCATAAAAAAACATCTTACTCTTGAATGTCAACTCTTTGTCCCACTGCATTCTGTATGATCTCCTGTTGCTGTCTTTGATACTTCCTGAAAAGAAAAAAAAACATTCTGTGTTTGATAAACACACATACCCCCAGTCTTAGTTCATATAAGTTCAAGGTCAAAGTGAGGTTGGTTGATATGGGTGGATAGGGAATGGTCATAAGCAACAACTATGTAAGTATCCAAGTGTTTTAGTAAGCAGTGTTGGTGCTAGACGAAACCGTAAAATCTACTTAACCTTGTCACGGACTAACGGAAGGACGGGCAGGACAATCACCATATGCCTCCCGCATCAAGATGCTGGGGGCATAAAAATTCCATAAATACATTTGCTTGACAGTGCTATTCTGCTTTGGAATGTGTGCATACTAATGTCAACAATTTATAAATGTAAGTACTGCGGGCTACATACAATTCTCTAGTCAATTGTTATTGATATTACTTAAAGTCAACCTAAATTATAGCGAACAAATGTTCTCACACTGATTATACCAGGTGAATATCATTTTTAAAGCATTACTTGTATTTGTAAATGCAAGTGTCAAATTGTATGTGTTTATAGAACACACAGTCACACATCCCTATTGCAGTTTCATGTCCTAGTAATTATGACCGTTTTATGTAAATAATTAGAAATAGAAACTTTACGTGGGAGCGTTATTCCAAAACAATAGTACATTATATGATAAAAAGGTTATTTGTTATATTAAATTACATAAATCAAAGTAAAAGAATGGTCATGGGCTGTTAGCTTAATTGACCACTAAATTTTGAGCAACTGTGTGGGGTAGAGTCTCAAAGAGTACCGCATAATTAAGAAGTGGGGGAGAGTCTCAAAGAGTACCGCATAAATAAGAAGTGGGGGAGAGTCTCAAAGAGTACTGCATAAATAAGAAGTGGGGGAGAGTCTCAAAGAGTACCGCATAAATAAGAAGTGGGGGGAGTCTCAAAGAGTACCGCATAAATAATAAGTACACATACTTATTAGCCTCCTCTACCTCTGCATTACACTCATTGACTATCTGTTGTTGAAGTTCTAAAAGGTTTGTCAAGTTTTCATCATATTCTTCCTTCAGCTTTCGATTCATATCATCAAAGGCAGATAACTCCTTCTGCATGATATCTTTTTCATCCCTCAGCCACTGTGCAAAACAAATTATAAAATACTGTGTTATCTATGATAATTTAATAATAGAAACGGGTGCTAGAGTCAAATAAATTCTTCATTAAAAAAACACTTTTATTAGACGGTACAGCAATTCTTATTCTGTGTTATCAATTTATGCTGAAATTCCAGGGAAAACATTGTAATTTGATAGCGTAAAAATATAATTAAACTATGAGTGTCACTGACATAGATGCCACAGATGACACATGTTTGGACACAGACAAAGGATGTGTCGCCAACTCTAATTTTTGCCTCCACAAGTTTATTTTCATATATATTCTATAGTGAAAAAATGACAAAGGGCCATAACTCAGCTAAAATTGGTCACAGCCAGAATTCCTTCCTTAACGATAACCTACATGGTAAGGTTCTTAAGCTGTGAAAGTTTGAGGGAAATTTGCAAAGCAGTTTAACTATATTTTAATATGATTCTCGCTAATATTTCTATAGACAAAGAACAAAATTATCATTGTTAAACTACCCAATAAACATTACAAAAAGAAGTCCTGATTCTGAGAAGAGTATAGTAAAAAGTAGTTCCAGTTACAAATGCAAAAATGTATGTCAAATCATGTTAGAAACAAAATAATTATCACATTACCGTTGTTTATCACTCAATAAACAACTCTTTGTCATTCTGTTGCGTGGCTTTTAAACAACTCGGGCTTATGCCCTCGTGGTTTAATTCCTACGCATCAGAACTCCAAATCGTTGTGCACTGTCCAATAAACAACGATAAATAAAAAATTATTTCTTAAATAACCTATATAGCCCTAAACCTTTTCCGTAACCGTATGTTTATTTATCTAGATTCTACACACTGTGTTTTAAAATCATTATGAGTTCCTGGAAAGCCTAAAATTACAATACAATTTATTTCTTCTTTGTTTTGCCTATGGAAATACTATGATTATGCATACACAGCCAGTTTTTACTGTACCTGATTTGTTAGCTCTAATTCGTTAATTCTTTCCTTCATCAAGTCAATCTTTCTTTGAAGATCATTTTGAACTTCCAGGGCATTAATCAGTCTGAAAATCAGAGAAATTTTTGCTTTTAAGCATTCTTGAAGGGGGCGTGTCGTGCCAGTGGGCGTGTCCAGTACACGCTACACCACAATCATTTTTTTAGTTTGCACCACATTTGTTTGGCGAATAATAATATGCAATATAACAGTTTTGGAAATTATGAAATACTCGTACATCAATACTATTTTAAGTCCTTAATTTTAAAACAAAGATATGCAAAAACAAATGCTGTCACTATAATGTGACATACATGTACGCCCCCCAATGCTCTTTTGTCAAAATGAAAACAGAATGACGGGGATTGCTCTCCTTGGTGAAGATATTGATAGTAAAGTAATATTCTATGTTTCAATTAAATACCCTTGATAGTATTTTAGATATTGGACTTTATGAACATCATCTACCAACATTTCTTAAAAAGGGGCTTAAATCGGTCAAAACACAAAACAGGGTTATGGGGTTGCTTTCCTTGGTGTAGACATTGATAGTAAAGAAGTATTTCAAGTTTAAAGTAAATAACTTTGATCCTATTCAAAAAATCTTAGACTTATTGAAAAACCTTAACCAACATTCCTCTGTTAAAAAAAGGGCATAATTCTGTCAAAAAACAAAACAGATATATGGGGGTTACTTTCGCTGGTGATGTTGGTAGTAAAGAAGTATTTTAAGTTGCAAGTAAATACCTTTAATAGTATTCAAGATATTGTACTTTATAACAAACCTTGGTGGGATGGACTAATGGATTGATGGATGGTTCAATTTTAATATGCCCCCGAAGGTTGGTATAAAAATGGTAATCTTAGTAAAAATGAGTAATACACCGTTTCCTCTTACTTCCCGTGGACTGATGTCAAAGTTAAATCTCTGTCCTTGTTGTCCATTGTCAGTTTAGCAATTGCTTGAGTATTCTGTAAAAACAGAAAATATACATAACTATAAGTAACACATCACTGCTATTTTCAACCATCTAGAAGTAAGTAGTTTCGTACATGTAGATGAGACTGAAAACAGACCTCTGAGGTGTCTTTAAAGGGACTTGTTCACAGATTGTCAAAATGACATTTTCCCAACTTTTTGTCACAGATTCAAAAGATAAAAGAACACTGTACACCAGGGAGCGAAATGACACTAATGGCGTAGACTCATTATGAAAATACAGTTTCGTTTATGAATAGTGAACATTTGAAATTGATAAAATTATAAAGCGTTACAAACGCCAAACGATTGAATAATTTGGAATGTTTCTGTTGTTTCCGTTAAATTTTGTAACAACACGTGGATCACTTATATCAAGTATTAAACGCAGGCTTCTTATAACAGTCCGGATGGCCGAGTGGTTACGGCGATAACCTTTTAATCCAAAGGGCACTGGTTCGAGCCCCGATAGGGACAAACTTTTTTCTTTTAATTTCTCTTTTTTAATTCTATTCTTGTTATTATAATGGAGCTCTAGAGTTCCGATGTTTAAATCTAACAATTTAAGGCATTTAATGACACACTTCAAAAAATGTCCCAATCTGTGAACAAGTCCCTTTAAATAGAAACACAGACTGATTGGAAGTGTCAACATTGTCATTTTATCCTATTACTACAGCCAAATCAATCAGAAAACAAGCCTTTGTATAAAGTTTAGCTTTATCTTATCACTACTTTTAGCACACGTTTATTCAGTTGTTATTATTAGAATGCTATGTTTTTCAATGTCACGTCATACCAAATGACAACGTTTGTAGTAAACACTAAAACTCCGCGAGTCGGAGGTGTCGCCTGATGCCGGATAGCTTACGTGAATCCAAATGAAGAAGCACTTACGGTTAATGCTCAAATTTTTTTAAACAGATTTATTAAAATCTTCAAAAGCACCGCACTCTGGCTAATTGCAAAATAAAGACTAATCAAAACCAAAAATGCGACACAAAAATAAGTATGAAAATTTACAAAGGACAATAACTCCGAAAGTATGAGGTGCAGAGTAATGGTTCTTGTGCACTGCACTTCTCCTCAACGAGATCTATCTACCTATGAAGTTTCAAGTTGACAGCTTTTATTTCATGGACTTAGGTTTATGCTCCGGACAAAAATTATGAAAATAAACAAAGGGCAATAACTCCAAAAGTATGTGATGCAGAGTAACGGTTCTTGTGCAATGCACTTCTCCGCAATGAGACCTATCTACCTATGAAGTTTCATGTTGATAGCTTTCATAGTCTTAGAGTTATGCTCCGGACAAACATTAAGTATGAAAATAAACAAAGGGCAATAACTCCAAAAGTATGAGGTGCAGAGTAGCGGTTCTTGTGCATTGCACTTCCCCTCAATGAGATCTATCCACCTATGAAGTTTCAAGTTGATAGCTTTCATAGTCTTAGAGTAATGCTCCGGACAAACATTAAGTATGAAAATAAACAAAGGGCAATAACTCCAAAAGTATGTGATGCAGAGTAAAGGTTCTTGTGCATTGCACTTCCCTTCAATGAGGACTATCCACCTATGAAGTTTCAAGTTGATAGCTTTCATAGCCTTAGAGTTATGCTCTAGACAAAAATTAAGTATGAAAATGAACAAAGGATAATAACTCCAAAAGTATGAGATGCAGAGTAACGGTTCTTGTGCACTGCACTTCCCCTCAATGAGATCTAACTATCTATGAAGTTTCAAGTTGATAGCTTTCATCGTCTTAGAGTTATGCTCTGGACAAAAATTAAGTGTGAAAATAAACAAAGGGCAATAACTCCAAAAGTATGAGATGCAGAGTAACTTTTCTTGTACACTGCACTTCCCCTCAATGAGATCTATCTAACTCTGAAGTTTCATGTTGATAGCTTTAATAGTCTAAGAGTTATGCTCCGGACAAGCGAAAGGGACGCCACCGCCGCCACCGACAAAAGTAACACCTATATGTCGCCTAGTCAGGCGACACAAAACACCCAGTGTTAAAACTGGGAAACAAAGCTATTTTTCTTATTTTCTTAATGCCTTTTACATGAATTATGAGCAATGCATTATAATAAAAATAGCATATTAGGTGAGTGTTGGATTAAGATGAAGTTGATCATGCTCAGCATGACACATTTGAGCACTCGGCAAGCCTCGCGCTCATCTGTTTCTAAGCCTTGCATGATAAACTTCATCTTAATCCAACACTCGCTTAATATTCTCTATTTTCTCAAGTTGAGTCTGATTTTCGGGTTCAAGATATTTCATGATCAGGCTCAAAAATGATGTTCACAAACAATCTGGATCAATTTAAACTGTTTGTCAATTCCATATTTTACATAACTGTGAACATTTTCCTGTGTACGTTTGCTGGATCGGATAAAATGATTTTCATCAAATTCTGCTCAGCTAAAAGCTAAGACTGAACTTTATCCCACAGTTGATCCTTCATGAACATAGGGCCTGAACATGATGGATTTTGTTACAAAAGCTTACCTATGAGAATTGTTTCAACACAGTAGAAACACAGACTGATTAGGACGTGTGAACATTGTTAGTAATTAGTAGAGCAAAAGGTCCATGATGACCGCAAGCAGTCATCCGAGTACAGTCCCCATGTTTACAAACAAGGTGACCCTGATTTTCGGCTTCAGAGTATTTCATGATCAGGCTCATAACTGATGTTCACAAACAATCTGGATCAATTTAAACTGTTTGCCAATTACATATTATACACAACTGTGAACACTTTTTCTGTGCACATTTGTTGTATGATAAAATGATTTTCATCAAAACCTAACAGAAAATCTTGTTACTTTGTCCCCCCCCCCCCTCAAAAAAAGTTATTTAAAAAAAGGATTTTTGAGATTTTACTCAGTTGAGCTAAGACTGATCTTGATCCTACAGTTGATCCTTTGTAGATACAGGGCCTGGAAATGATGGAGAGCTTAGTGGTTGTAACAGGTTTGATGTATTTGAAAAATTGTGGTAAGGCATAAGCACCATAATGATCTTGTACCATTCATCTGGTTACTTACTGTCAATGTACTTACATTTGCTTATAAAAAAAAGCAAGTTCAACAAATCAAGGACCAATAATTCGTAAGTTTATGCTATGTCTTTAGCCATTTCAGATTTAAACTTTGTGCTCCTCTAATCCAATTTTACATTAAAACTTTGTGCACCATCCAGCTTACAAATTTCAATTTAATAATAAGTTCAGTTGAAAACTATTTATTTTAATTTAAACCTATTTATTTTAGCTCGATTGCATTGAAGGCCTAAGGCTTACTGACACACTCTCAAGTCCGTTTTCTGGGTATAACTAGTACTTGGTGTCTTTAAGGGAGATCTTGAGAACGTTCCTAGGGTGGGGATTGAACCCAAGACCTCCTGATCACTAGGCGGACACCGTATCCACTACGCCAGCGCGACCACTTTTTATTTGATAATAAGTGGTTGCTTTAGGTACCTCTCCTTTTCTTTTAGACAGGTCAGACAATTCTTCTTGGGCTTTTTTCACCTGCTCTTCAAGGTACCTGATTCTATCTGCTTTCCATACCTCAGAATTCTCCCCACTGAAAGTATTTTATAAGATTATATAAGAAGTGAAATGTAGCCCATTTCAACCCGACATTATACTTCCTGATAGCCAACCTTTTTACCTAGAACCATATTGGTTTTACAAGATGATATTATTATGAAGTCGGCAGACAGACAATACCACAGTGGAAATATGTAACAGCATCATAATGTCATTATACCAATAGGTTGATCAAATAATTGAATAAATCTTTAATATAAAATGAAATAAAATGGCATATGCCATGCATTGTTTTAATGTAATATTATATTGTACTTTTCTGGACACTTAGAGGGATGGTCAAGACCCAACAGTGATTGATTTTTACATGTTTATTAAGTCTGACTATCTAAGATACACTGACATTAAAAATAACAACATATAAAATACTGCCATTAGCATCTTATTGGCAGAGCCTGGATGAAGACAGGGCTTATCAGACATCACTAAGTAACTGAATAAAACATGTCTGACATACATAACATGTTTATTTTGGAGCTTCAGAGAATGTTGATTTTAATTTGGATTTTTAACAGTGTACCCATAACAACATTTGAGAAACAGACTTTGTTTTCTTACATGCTTTCAGCTTGTGCTTGGAGACTTAAATTCTCTGCTTTCAATGTTTCTGTATCCAGAGTCAACTTCGTGTTACGGGTCTTGAGCGTGAATAGATCATCAAATAATCTGCTTTCTGGAAAACGGAACAACCAACAGCTTCTATTTTGCAAATACACTGTTATTAATACAGCAATTAATCATTTACAATAGTATAAGCCTGATGCAAAGCAGTGTCTGACTTTTCCTTTAATAGAAATCTTTATTCTACACCAGCAATGGAAATTATAATATCAAAGTAAAAAAAATGAAGTTTATTTAACATCATAACACCTGGGGAATGTTCTAGGATAAAAAAAGAACCAGACTGAAAGCTGGACCTGCTTTATGAAATTTTCTAATGATTTACTAAATATATGGTTTTTACGAGCCTAATGCTGCTAATAAAGGTTTTTAAGCATAGTCTATTCATTTGGGGTTTAATATTTGCAAAAATATATTGAATTTCAAAGGATATTCGCTGTTGACCAGCCCCGTTGGGATAGCAAGGGGTAACCAAAAAGGATCAGGCTGCAGCACCTATAACTCCTCTGTGTTACTGGCTGATTTTAACAGAGAAAACTACTTTCAAGGTTTAATATTTTAAAAATACAATTTTGTGTTGCAATGAATGTTAATAAATATATGTGTATCTCACAATATAGTGATAACACGTCTATCTATCAATCCGATTTTTGTACCATATTTTAAATTACAAAAAATGTTCGCTAACTATTTTGACTTTATAACAAAACAAATATATAAAAGCTATTAAAAGGTAAGGTCCTGGATCCTGTTACGAAAATAAGTAATGATAAAAATATCAAAATAAAAATACAAAACACTGAAAACGATCTGATAGCGACACAAGGAAAAAAATATGTTATACATTCTAACTGGCTTATCACGATTGTCACGCTCTTAAAATGTCTAAGTATCAATTTTATACGATGAAATTTATTTATACCAGACTGAAAACACTGAAGTTTAATTAAACGTGACAATATTTTTTTAAAGTCAATTAAATTTCGGACATATCAAAATTTCTGATTTGACAGAAACAAACAACATCTGAATATGTCTATTATTAAATAATTTACGTGTTTCAATTAGCTCTGTAAATCTGTATCTTTCTTTTTTATTCCTTGCTTTGAGCTTGTCATATATAACCGATTTCCAATCTGATTTTTCATTCGCCATTATCTTGTTTTCTACTTTTATATTCAGTGGATTTTAACCACAAGCGCGATTATTATAGCAAATTGTTTTTACAATGTAATGCGGAAATGGCGTGTCGATAAAACCAATTTTCTGAATAAATCAAATATTTCAACGACAGCCTTCCTTAACAAGGCATACATATGGTAGATCTCTAAATATGTTTTTTACCATTGCTTTTATGTAATTTACTAATATTAAATCAATCGGTTATAGTAAAATTGGTTAAATGTAAACAAATGAAATAATGGAATGTCAAAATGATTGAGGTTACACTCAACTAAAATATTAGTCACCATTTTATTTTTTGGAGGAAATAATTTAAGAAATAGGGTCAATTTTGTAGGGATAGTTTTCAAGGACACCAATTGGCTGTCAGTTGCATGTTGAGGTTAAAAACTGCAGTATCTCGATTAACTGTCGTTGTGTACAAATTTATTGATATTCTGCTTCCACTGTAAGAATTTTGTCATTTCTATTGGTTGTTTGCTAAGATACATGTATGTCATTCCTATGGATTGAAGTGACTGTAAACAAGGCTGACATTATGGCAATCTGTACACAAATATAGTCGATTTATACACAAGTTTAATTTGGAATTAAATTCAATAAAATGTAAATTTCATCACATGTAAAGCAGTTTATATATTGGTTACATAAAAACATAAGAGGATAACTTATTGTATAAAAATAACAATTTATGTAAAGTTAAACTTTCAGTTTTCCACCACTGAAATGGTCTTTGAGCAAATAGACAGTACAGCAAAATTAGCCCTATATAAAAAGTAACAGTAAATTTGTTGCCCAGCTTATTGATTGGCTATCGGTAATACTGAAATAGTTTCTCTTTTTATATTATTTTATTTTATAATTGATATTTCACGAATTTGAGCAGTTTTTATGCCTTTGTTTCACTAACAACTTGTGCAAGCTTGGATGAAAAATTCCTCGCATTGTGCCAGTATGCTAGTCCAAATTTGATCCCTGCATCTAGTTCTATTATATTACTCCCCTTGTGATGAAGACAAAGTCAGGAATTTTTCCACCTATCATATTTTATTGAAAATTTCATATAATCTTACTGTAGTCTTGCACACTTCAACCACATGCTATGTTCACTTAAGACAAATAAGGAGTTTCACAAAACTGATAACATTGATGTTATTTTAGCAATCACCCATTCAGATACCAGGCATCAGTGACCACCATGCTCTATTCATTAACACAAACATGTGCACCATGACAAAAACCTGCTAAAAGATCCCTGTACATGTGGGAAAAGGCATACATCAACAACATCAAGAGGAAATGCCAAACTATCTGACTCTCTCATAGAGCTATGCAACACCACCACCGACATAGACCAAGTATGGAACCTCTTCAAGAACGGCTGCAAAGACATCACGCAGGAGGAAGTTCCATCTCGTCAAAGCCAGCAGCGTTTCAACCAGCCATGGATCAACAGGGATGTACGGAATATCACCCGTCTGAAGAAACGTTGGTTCAAACGCGCTAGGAAATCCAACTCCACTGCTGACTGGGCCAAGTACAAGAAGGTCAAAAGAAAAGCCCAGCGCCTATGCCGTACAGTCCATGACAATCATATTTCCAGCATGCTAGCACCAGATCATGAAAAGCCTAAGGTCTTCTGGAACTACATAAAATCCAAAAAGAAGAAGAGCTTTGGTGTGTCTGCACTCATGGAGGACGGCATAACATACTGCAACGCCAAACAGAAAGCAGACATACTAAACAACCAATTCTCCGCAGTCTTCACAAGGGAAAAAATGACCAACATACCCACACTTCCACCAAGCCAGATCCCTTGTGCCAGCTCCATCCAAGTCACCATAAAGGGTGTCCAAAAACTCCTATCCAACCTCAAACCACATAAAGCTGCAGGCCTGGACAAGATACCGACGAGGCTCCTAAAAATTGCTGCACCTGATCTCGCTCCTGGACTTACAAAACTATTCCAACTCGCGATTGATCTTGGAAAAATTCCATCTGACTGGAAATCAGCTGCTGTATCACCAGTTTTCAAAAAAGGCAACAGATCATCACCAGCCAACTACCGTCCCATCTCCCTAACCTCTGTAACTTGCAAAGTACTAGAACACATCGTCTACAGCAATATCATGTCCCACTTCGACAAACACCATATCCTAACCGACAGCCAGCATAGTTTCCGAAAGAAGCGCTCCTGCGATACCCAACTCCTTAACACTATAAACGATCTCGCAAAATCCATCGACAACAACCAACAAATTGATGCCATACTTCTTGACTTTTCTAAGGCCTTCGATAAAGTGCCTCTTACCCGTTTGTTGCAGAAATTGGACCATTATGGTATCAGAGATAACATCCTATCCTGGGTAAAAGACTTTCTATCATTTAGAACCCAAGAGGTCGCCCTTGAGCGCTCCAGCTCAGCCACATCTCCGGTCTCTTACGGCGTCCCCCAGAGCAGTGTCCTCGGCCCACTTCTCTTCCTGGCCTTCATCAATGACCTGCCATCCAAGGTCAAATCCTCAGTCCGCCTCTTCGCAGATGACTGCCTACTCTACAGGGAAGTCCGGTTGCCCGAAGACTCGCACAAACTCCAAGTGGACCTTGAAAACCTGGAAAAGTGGGAACAGGAATGGCAGATGGCCTTCAATCCTGACAAGTGTGAGGTCATCCATGTCACCACCAAGAGGCAACCCCTAAACTACACCTACAGTATACATGGAACCACTCTCCAATCCACTGACAATGCCAAATACCTCGGACTCACTATCTCTAAAGACCTATCCTGGAAAGTTCACATAGGAAACATCACTGAAAAGGCAAACTCCACCATATCCTTCAATCGCAGAAACATTCGATCCAGCCCTCCAAAAGCTAAAGCCAATGCCTACAAGACCTATGTTGGTCCGTCCCTAGAATACGCCTCTGCAGTCTGGTCCCCTTATTCAGCAAACCACATCCAGCAACTCGAAATGGTCCAGCGTAGAGCTGCTAGATTTGTGAAACATGACTATGCCCGAACTAGCAGCGTTACACAGATGCTCCATGACCTGAACTGGGACGCTTTGAAACACCTGCAAGACATCACGAGGACAACCATGCTCTTTAAAATAAGAAATAACCTCATTCATGTCGACCCAATGCCACTTCTCGAACTCCGCCCGACCATAACCACCAGGGGTCACAATCAACGCTACTCCCAAATAAGAGCCAGAACATCAATCTACCAACACAGCTTCTTCCCGGAACAAACTCCCACAAGCTGCCGTCGACCAGACCACACCTGAAGGCTTCAAGTCGGTCCTGTCAACCTTGTCCTGCTAGACTGCAAGATGCTCCTTTTAACCTATTTTTAGAAATCCTGTAAATAGAGGAACTTTTAAATTTGGACTATAAAGTCATTCCTGACTGCTACACATGTTCAGTATTAAAACAAATTGCGAATATACTCTATCAAGAGTGAGTCAATTACTCAAGATGATGATAACCATAACCTGTCATTGTTTTACATCATAATAAGTCTGAAAACACATAACTAAAAAGCTTTCTCAATAGCAAAGCTGTTGGAAGTGATTGTTTTCGATACAGTTATTTTTTATCTTGCCTTAAGATGCCTTTCATAAAAAATGGATACTGCCTAAAACAATGTTGACCATACTTGATTAATACATTAAACATATTTTAAATATTTCAAATAAATTTACATTAAATTTGAAAAGCCATTCAATATTGAGTGAAAGTGTTCTAGTGCCACTGTTAAAATTTAAAAAAAACTGTAATGATTTCATGTGCAATTTAAGTTGCTCATATAATTGCGTATTTAATTTATGGTGCAATATTTTCAGATGCAATTCATGCTCCTGTTCAGCCGGCAAGGCAAACTGCGGCTACAGAAATGGTATGTAGCGCACCAGGACAAAATGAAGAAAAAGATCACCAGGGAACTTGTCACCTTGGTGTTGTCACGGAAACCAAAGATGTGCAGTTTCCTGGAGTGGAAGGATCTCAAAATCGTTTATAAAAGGTAATCAAATAATTTAATTTGAAATTAAATTATTATATTAATAAGGGATCTCACTATGATTTAAAAAAAGGAGCCATGGGACTCCTTCCCACTAAAAAATAGGAGTCCCAAAAAGAAAAGAAATAAAATGGCAAGTCTAGCACATGACTCATGATATTGAATGCAATTGTTACTATTATACAATATATGACAGTTATCAGAGCTTTCATTAACTTTAAAAAACTGGAAGTTTAAACTTCCTGGCCTCTGATTTTGGAAGTTTTGCTCATAATGTTTGTTAGTTTTGACAGTATTGTGTGACATAAATATGTACATTACAATTTTCACAGCATATAGCACTACTCTTAGTATAGCTATTTATTTTACAGTCATGTTTTCACTCCATGTTGTTTTTTTTCAGACCTATTGTAAACTTGGAATTATGGCTTGTAATTAAGTGAAAATTTTTGAAGTCTTCACTTCCAAGTGTTGGGTATTGATGACTTAAGCATTCATTTTTACTTTTTGATACTTCCATCTCTGCAATTTTGGAACTCTTGTGACAAAAACTGGGAATGAATTACTCCCAAACTTCCCTTAATGCCAGCCCTGAGTTATAATAATAATATTATTTTTATTATTAAATTATTATTATTATATATAGGTCCTGCTTTATTATTATAAATAGGTCCTGCTACCTTATATCTTTTACGGGACCATTAGGAAAATAACCAGTCACACACTTTTCGGAATGTCTGATTCCTTCTTTATCATTGTGAAACATGATAACCAACATACAAGAGTGTTAAAAATAGTTAGGGCTGCTACAGAAGCATATCACTCATTGGTTATAATAATTTTTTTCATGCTTGTTTATTGTTTTCTTTATTGATCAGCATTAACCAGCATTATAATATGACTTATAAATAAACGTTATTTGATTGGCTCAGCGACATACCTTTGAAAGAAAATCATACATGATGTTGCACAGTTTTTACCTCACCTGTCCAAATCTCAGATGATATTGCACAGTAAATAAAAATTTGGAATCCCAATGAAAGTGTAAATTTTACCGAGGCTCGTTTCGTTCAATTACGTATTGTCCCGAAGTACGAGTCGGTAATACTAGCGCAGCGAAACAGTAAACCAGGGAAGTAACCGAATTATATATTTTTGTTCTGATATTATTGTTGAAACAAATAAATGTGTTGTTCTTTTTTCTTAAAACGCCATCAGCAGTCATTTATTTTATAAGTCATAAAATAAAACAAGTATGGACTTTTAAGCTGTGCAATATCATGTGATGGTGCATAGAGAAGTCTATAGTGAACTCGGCTGTTGCTTCGTTCAATATGGATTTTGCTGTGCACCATCTCATGATATTGCACAGCTAAAAAGTCCATATTTGTATATATCATTCTGTTTTCTCTCGTAGATACGCTAGCCTGTATTTTTGCTGCGCAATAGAGCCTGAAGATAACGAGTTGCTGACCTTAGAAGTTATACACAGATACGTAGAACTTCTAGATAAATACTTCGGAAGTGTAAGACTGTTTTTTTATAGAAGAACAGATAAGGCGCGGACACGCGTAATTTACGCACAGAACATGACGCATAAGGCACAGTGATACGCACAAAAAATTTCATCAGTTTGTACATTATGTGCAAAATTTCAAATCTTTGTGTACATTTACCCCCTTTATTTTTGTTTTAGCGTACATTTAACCTTTGAACAAAAAATAAATCTGAAGCTCTGAATTTAATTACCATATATCGAAAGCTATTAATGCATATCCAAACAATTATAGAGTACTAAACATGCAATTTTTTAAGTCAGATTTATTTTGCAGTAAGGAAGGATTCTGGATAGATTTTGAATGCAATATGTTTATATTGAAAAAGGATAAGAAAATAAATAAATCAAAATCTAAGATGCATTTTGAATACATTTTATTTATTTTGGTAAGAGATAAAAATATGGATCATTAACGTTTACAAGGTGACAAGTAAAATGTGTTCAGATTAAGTTAATAACAGCATGCAGAATATTAATTATTTTATGCTTTCCAGTGATTTATACAGAAATATCAGTGAAATAAAATGGGTAATTCACTGTTTGTAACAGTGAAAAATATCTGTCCGGTAATTTTCAATGTTTCACACTGGTTCTCGATTTAATACAGTAAATGAAATGGGCCGTCAACGATGCCGGGTTCAAAATTGCGATGTCATAACGTTATAATTCCTACAATTTGTTTAAATTAAACACGGTTAGATAGCACATAAAATGTAACATAAATGCATAAAAAGCATAAAATAAAAAGAAAATGTGTTGGTTTTTGGTAGAATATTTATCTTTGATTCATTTGTGATCATAGAAAATATATATTTTTACTCGTGGTTGTGCCACTCGTGAAAATATAAATTTCTATGATCACTCATGAATTAAAATTGATATTCTGCCGAAACCAACAAATATCCTCTATATCTTTTTAAGAAACTTTTAACATTTTACGTGTAATATTACGTAGATAGCAAGAGGAGTAACCTTTTACAGGTGTGTGAGCTAGACATAATATTTAACTTCGAGAAGGCATACTTCATGCTGGATGAGCTGCTACTGGGAGGTGAGGTGCAGGAGACGAGCAAGAAAAACGTCCTGAAGGCGATCGCTGCACAGGACTTGCTACAAGAGGTAACAGATTTTGGGCAAAATTTAAGAAAGAAATTTAATTACCAACTAAAAAACAACTTAAACTGGTGTTTTATGGGTTGAATTTGGTATTTTAATGGTGATTGACAGCTTAGAATCACATTTCCTAAGTATTAAGCATTTTGTTACTTCTGATTTGGGAAATTTTTTCTTCAGTTGGGAAAAATAAATCACTGTTTAATACAATTCAGGGTCTAATAGGGAATTCGTCTCTTATGCAAAAATCAGAGAAAATTCAGGGAATTTGACCAAAAGTATTAGAACATATCCAAAATGAAAAAGTGAAATGTAGAAATAAATAAAAAATTTGATAATAAAACAATAAAATGATCATATTTGTTCGGAATAATAAGTTGACTATAATAAAAATGGCTAAAAATGGATAATGGTGGTCATATATTTGTGTACACTATCATCACTTCGCACTAAATTTACCAGTAATTTGACAATAAATTGCTGTGAACAATGCTTTCTGGTCAGGGAAAAATCAGAAAAACATCAGGAAATTTTATTTTGGAATTTCAGTGGCCACCCTATTATAAGACAAATTGGTGCAGTAATTATTTGCATGGCTTACATATTTTCAAGATGGATCTGTATATAAGTTTGGTAAGGAAATACATGCAAATTAAGTTGTAACACTTGTGAAAATAACACTAAGGGGAAATCAGTCTCATTAAAATCATATCTAAATGTTCGCTCCAGTAGTTGTCGCTGTAGCCAGTCAGCGGATAGAATAGCAGCGTCAGACTGGAGATGATTTTAATGAGATATGGACATAATTATAAACAGTTGTAACTGAAAGTATTAAATGTTTTACTGAAGATTAAAGCGGATACTGAATAATTTAAATAGTTCAAAATTGAAATTGACTAGCAGAGTGATGTTAATTAGAAATGTTATTACTCAAGAATTAGTTTCTTTATATGTTGAAGTTGCTACCATAAATACAGGGCCCGGCTAGCTCAGTTGGTAGAGCGCTGGACTGTAAATCCGGGGATTGTGAGTTCGAACCCCAGCCTGGCCACATAACTTGTGTGGGGATTTGTGACATTGGTCATGAAATTATTTATACGGCCATTCTCCCCTACCTCTGATTCAAGTAGGGCAGTTGTCAGTTACTGGCATAGGTATGTGCACTTTGTACTGGTAAACTGCTTAGGTCAGCTAAGCTTGCCCAGGAAAAGTGTGAGTAGGTTAAATGACCGCCGTGATATGACTGAAATACTGTTAAAAACGGCGAAAAATCCGAACAAATACACAAAACAAATTGCTGCCATAAACAAATGTTTCTTAAAAAATGCATAGTATCTGTGTTCCATTTGAATACAAATATGTATCTGTATCCAATAGCTATTAACTTACCTAGTACATGTCAAGTACCAGTTGTCTAAAATATGAAAATTATTTCGATTGTAACAAATACAAGAATGCCAAGCAATTATATACACTTTGGTCACATTTAGATATACCGGTATGGATCTGTTATTACCCATAAAAAGAACATTATGTTGCATGATAGTACCTCATAATTACATTTCAGCTTGGCTTGGAAACTCAACCAATTAGATCTAGCAGCTTGCATGATTGAAAAACATATTAGGCATATCGTGAGAAAGCCTGGCTTAATGCATGTGCGTAAAGTGTCGTACCGGATCAGCCAGTGCTGTCTGCACAGGCTAAACAGGATGGCACTTTCTGCTTTTATGGTATTTTCTGTTTCAAGGAAGTCTTTAATAAACATAAATCCACTGTAGGCGGAAAGTGTCGTTACGGATCAGCCTGTGCTGACTGCACAGGCTGATGTGGGATGACACTATACGCACTTGCATTAAGCCCGGTTTTCCCATGACATGCCTTATATAAATGCATATGAATTGATGCATGTGTTGGTTTGGTAGAAAATGTTTTACTAACGCTGTATTTGCGGCAATTTCGTGGTTTTCGTGAAATTCAATGGTCCACATCTCGGGGGTTCAGGTCAAACGAAAATCCTGTACACAGACAACTCTATTTATAAGCTGTTTCTTAGTCACTTAGTTTATGCAATTGTTGGCTTTTCCATTTCTCATTCACTGGATATAATGTACATTTTTGGTGGCGTTTTCATTAACAAACGCTCTCATTGCTCGTAGTCATTTGCGAAAAAATATTATTTATATTATATTAATTATTAATTATATTTATTGTTATTATTAATTATATTAATATATTATTTAGTATGATTATCCTAGCTAAAATCACTACAAATGTTTATTTTATTACACCATTTTGCTGTCAGTATTTCACCGATTAACATGGATACGCTTTGACAGCTGCTTATTGGGTATGACTAGTCTAATACATGAGACGTTTAACGCGAATTTAGAGCTACTTTTTTTAGATTGGGCTAAATTGCTGTAACGTCTCATCGCCGAAAGGCAGTTTACGTGGTTGAAAACTGAAAGTTTAAAATTTCATAAATTTCCATTATTTGCAACAAAAAAGTTTTCCATCGATGTATTTTACTTAAACAACACCTAAACTGCTTCACATGTGCCGAAATTTACCTAGGGCATGCGTTTAATTCCGATTTAAACTTTTGTATAAATCTACATTCATGTACAGACCGCCATGTTTACCTTGCTTTGTTTAACCCTTTAAATATGCTTCAACCAATCGGATGATGAATGATAGAATTGAATGACCAATCGAAATGACGCAATCGTTTCAGTGTAGCAGAGTATCGATTAAAGTCTACACAGCGGAGGACAGCGAGATGTGTTTAAAATCCAATAGTGTCTAGGTTTAAATTGGTGTTGCACCCAAAATGGAAGTGTTATCGTACAAATATTTATGAAACATTATTGACGAATAAATTCTCTTTGCAGGTATGTACATTTTATTAAGAAATATTAATGCTAACCATGCCATTTCGGCGCATGAAAGTCGTGACCAAAATCCTGTCACTACTCTATAGACATATAGGGAGAAATTTCCACCACAGTTTTGGTCCTTCGCCAGTTGGGCCCTCCGGGCCAATATTGCCCATATAGAAAGTAGCTCAATATTGGCACAGGGCCTAACTTGTTGTGCTCGGGTGTGACAAAAAATAGCACATTATGTATAGGGACTACTTGCATAGACTAGTTAATATTTAGTGTTGCTTCTTATTACACCATCATAACGATACGAAGATATTGCTATGTTGACACGCTAATGTTTCCTTAATTATTTTGGATAGCCATAATTTACGCTTTTTAAATGACACTGGTACATGTATCTATATTTGTATATATTCCACTTGCATTATTTGAAGCATTTTATAACAGCAAACTTTTTACTTTACATAAGGCCATTGTTGGTTTCCGCTTACATCCCTAAACAAATCTAGTTAGGGGGGAGGTAAAATAGGGGGGAGGTAAAATAACTTATTTTCTTTAAATTGATTCTTCACAGCAAATTTACCACACGGTTTAGGTATATTGGACTACATGTAACATGTTTAAACGCCTCCCATCAAAGAAACTGTACCTTGCTATAAATAACGGCATAGAAAAAGACAGCTTACAATATGAGTTTGTAATTTGCTTTTTCAAAATACGACTTACCGAAAAGCTGGACCAAAATTCAGAAAAAGTTAATGATCGATAGGCCAAAAACTTTCAGGGTGGAAAAAATTATTGGGGTTCGGGTAAGCGAAAACAAACAACTTTTTTGTATTCGCTTAATGTCTCTTTTAACTCCTCAAAAAGGAATCACATGTGCTACAGTGCCTTCAGTTTTGTCTCTAGTTTCCACAGCATACCTTGTTAGCTGACTAACGTTGCCTCTTTCTCTGCAGAAACCCGATTCACCAGAAATATAACCGATATAACACACAGGTAGCGTCTGCTGCTTCGTCAATAGAACTGCTTTTTGCAGTGGCAGTCATTTGTATATTGACTATTGTAGGATCTGATTTTTTGTTAACTTTGCGCTGAAAGGTGTTGTATGTGCCTTTATTCCAAGGAGAAGAAAAGTTTATTAATGCAAATCACCATATGACTCCAGGGCTATTAATGTAGATCATTTTTGCAAATATTCAATTGAAACAAAGACATAGTACATCAATTTTACGAGCCAAACAGATTGTAAATAAAAAATAAATGTTTCATTTTCAGTAAAGAAAGCAACACTTTTTGTCTTAAAGAATTCTTTATAAGAGCAGAATATTACGTAACAACATACAAGACTTCAAATCTACTTGTTTAATTATCGACAGCATTATGTTTGGTTCATTGACATGACTTATTCATAAGCCACTATTTGTCTGAATAAGGAAGTTTGATGCCACTATTTGTCTGAATAAGGTAGTTTGATGCCACTATTTGTCTGAATAAGGAAGTTTGATGCCACTATTTGTCTGAATAAGGAAGTTTCATGCATTTGGTAGTGCATACAAGTAAGATGTGTATGTTTGATCTTTCTTGACCAGCCAGCCTGTTTACCTATCTTTAGTTTGAGCATGTGTTTCAATTTGCCATTGGGTTACATTTCATTTGTGTTTTATTTTAAACTTCAAATGCAAAACTCCCTGCATTTGTTTTAAGCTAATTCTGCTTATGCTTGTTGTAGCGTTGGAATGAACATTTGCATACATGTATCTGTGTTTTTTAGTGGATTTTTAGCTCACATGAGCACGAAGTGCTCGGTGAGCTATTGGTATAGGGGACCTCTCCTGCGTCGTATGTTGTTGGTGTGCTGTCAACAATTTGTTTCGTTCCCACGATAGAGACTTCTTTTTTTTTCCAATCTTTACTAAACTTGCAGTGTGTGTATGACCATAAAATCTCAGACAGAATTGTTATTGGGCCAGATCACACCAGTTACAGTACAGTTATAGCCCCTTTTTCATGCAAAAAAAATGCAAATATGCCTTTTTCCAACCTAAAGACTTTATTGTCCATCTGAACCAAACTTTCATAGTTTGTGTATGACCATCAGGTCTCAGCAGATGCCAGAAATGGGCCAGATTATTTTCAAACACCGGAGTTATTGCCCTTTGTTTATGAACAAATATTCGAAAATGGACTTTATTCAGGATAGAGACATCATTTTTCATCCAATCTTCACCAATCTTGCACAGTTTGTTAATGACCATGAGAAAAGAATATACAAAAATGGACATTATTCAGGAAAGAGACTTCATTTTTCATCCAATCTTCAGAAATCTTGCACAGTTTGTCTATGAACGTTAGATTACAGGTGAAGCCGAATATAAGCAAGTTCGGGCCAGATACACCGGAGTTATTGCCCCTTGTGTGCGCAAAAAAACATCAGCAAGTTATCAATGATTGGCTTGCATGCACGATTTTTTATTCAGTGTTGACCAAACTTACACAGTTTGCGTATGACCATAAAAATTGATTGATAAAATTTGATTTCCAACAATTGCAAACCTTACATGCAGTTATTTGTACATGCAACATTGATGGCTTTAACATCAATGCATTAACCTACATTAATGCATTAACATCATTTATCATCATTGCACAGAAAATTATCAAAGAAAAAACAAAACTTTACCTTATAGCATAGCCACCGCAATTTACGCGTTGCAACTAGTTCTTCTAAACTGTCTGCGAAAAAGACATCAAAATCTACTGTTTCTGCATTTTCCAGAATTGTCACGAACTAAATGAAAAAGTGTCAGGTAAGAATCTTGA
The DNA here is from genome assembly GCA_027627225.1 of Congeria kusceri. Taxonomy (NCBI): domain Eukaryota; kingdom Metazoa; phylum Mollusca; class Bivalvia; order Myida; family Dreissenidae; genus Congeria; species Congeria kusceri. The sequence continues at coordinate 26,793,085 of CM051029.1, forward strand.
GAAAAATGATTTGAGAACCATAAGCAAAAACACTGCACATCCACTACCCAACTCGTACTTTAGTTAGCCCATTGCACTAACCGATATTTACATCAAACAGATCCAATACCCCTTTGTGGAAAAGTGTATTGTTCAGATACCTTAATTTTCAAACCTGTCACAACAGTATGGTCTTCATCTGTGCCAGTTCTCAGGTGAGCGCTTTGGGCCATCATGGCCCACTTGTTTTTTGTTTTGTGTCATGTTTATTTTTAGATAGATTTTAGTTTAGTTGCCAAATACCAAATTATCAAAAATGAAGTTATATAGTCTGAAAATTGTTTGACCAATTACAGATCTTAATGAAGGTGCTTGCATTAAGCTATGTGTTATGATGGTTGCTAAGTATTTGTGTTAATAATATTTTTAAACAGTGGTAAAGTATTTTCAGTTACTACTCTTTACATTTTACGATAGTAAATACATGTATTAATAACAGCTTTAAAAATCAAACTGGGCCCAAAACATTGGCAAATAATAAAATGGTATTTTAGGGAATATGATAATATGGAGACACCACATTTGTCAATTAGACCTATATTCTTAATACCAGTAATACTAATAACGAACAAAAGTGCCATCGTTGAATATTCAGTATGTATTGTCAAGATCAAACCAGCAGACAAATATCTAAACAAAAACTTAATACGCTGTTTTTTTCTTAATTTAAGGAAGAGGCCTTAGATACCGCTCTCACAGAATATGGGCTTACCTAGCTACCGTTGCCATAGATACAGGCTGGCTGGAATATTTTTGCATTTAGTGGGTACACCTTATGTTTCTTCTTTGTAGCTGTGTTTATAGCCTATGTGTTGTGGATTTTAGCCTGACCTTCCTTGGGGCATTTTTCTCTGTCAAGTACTAATGAGGCATGTCTTTGGAAAACCGGGCTTAACGCAATATGCGTAACGTGGCGTCCTGGATTAGGTTGTGCAGTCTGCACAGGCTTATCCGGGACAGCACTTTCCGCCTACAGAAGATCTATGTTAGAATACACCTTCTTAAAACAGAAAATGCCATCTGCACAGGCTAATCCAGGACGACACTTTACGCACATGCATTAAGCCCGGATTTCCCATGACACGCCTCTAATAATCCTTTTATATTTTCTTCCGAGAACAAAATGTATACCATCAAACATATTTTGTTAAGACAATGAACTGGATTACCACAGTTCTAAAGGTGTTTCTTGTATAAGCAATGCCATGTCTCTTGTGTTTTACTTAAATATACATTTGAGGCTTATCTTTGGAAAAACTGTGTTTCTTGTATAAGCAATGCCATGTCTCTTGTGTTTTACCTAAATATGCGTTTGAGGCATGTCTGGGGAAAAACGGACTTAATGCATGTGCGTAATGTGTCGTCCCGTATTAGCCTGTGCAGTCTGCACAGGCTAATCCGGGACGTCACTTTCCGCTTTTATGGTATTTTCTGTTTCAAGGAAGTCTCTTCTAAACATAAATCCACTGTAGGCGGAAAGTGCCGTCCTGGATTAGATTGTGCAGACTGCACAGGCTAATCCGGGACGACACTTTACGCACATGCATTAAGGCCGGTTTTCTCACGACGCGCCTCATTTATGTGTTACTCTAAAATGACATTTATGTGTTATTCTAAATTGACCCATGCAAAATTTCCATTGTTCAATTGCAAATAAGCAACTTGAAACAATAGTTCAGAAACTGTAAAATAAAGTTCGCGTTGTAATTGCAGAATATGTTGTCTGGTCATGTTTGAATCGAAATAATTTTTACTTTATCGTAATTTATCTCTAAATAAACAATGGCTTTTGTTTTGATGTTCCATATATTAAACCACTTGGGCTGACGATCTCGTGGTTTAATTCATATGCATCGGAAATCAAAATCGTTAATTATTTACAGATAAACAACTCATAATCGAAAATTATTTCTTAATTAAAAAATCAGTTGCCAAGTAAAATTTTTGAGAAATTGGATTTTTTTCTAACACTTCCAATATCGTTTGTATTTCATCAGCTGATAACAGGCGCCTCTACTTAAAGGTTAGGTCTGAGAAGTTGATGCGTGTTCCGTTATTTTATTTATATTTTAAGTGTTTTGTTATTGTAGTGTTATTTTTCAAGTTCTTCAATCCTTACAGTTTTGCAATGTAGTAATCTCATTGTTTTCAGACTTGTTGCTTTCCTTGTGAGCTTAAGATTTTTGGGCATGTATATATATATATAATATTACCGCAACACATTTGATGTCCATTGATTCATTACTTGTATGATATAGAGGATATTTGTTGATTTAGGTGTAAGATCGCATTTTATTTCACGAGTGTTCATAGAAAATGATATTTTCACGAATGGCACAGCCGCGAGTGAAAATATCTATTTTCTATGATCACGAGTGAAATAAAATACGTTCTTTCACCGAAATCAACAAATTTTCTTTTAATTTTAGGCTTTTGGACAATAAATAAATAAAATTGTGTGAGATAAGCTTAAACGTCACAAGTGCGTGTATTCTGACGTCATAAAAATGACGCTATATATGATTCCAAAACTGTCACTGGTTAGTATGGTGGGAAAAAGGGGCCATATTTTGTGAGTCGTTGTCGCTAAATTATAATTTTGTTGAATTTTATAATATGTTTTATGTAAACACATGCATGTACATACTGTACATGTATGTAGATTTGCCAAGAGTTGTAAACCACAACTTGTAGATCAATGCTATTATCACTGCAGTGATAATATAAAATCTTATATTTTCACTGCTCCAACAGTTAAAATATATAATTGTATGTCACCAATAACATTTGATATTTAACTGAAAAGCATATAATAATATGGATGTATTTCAGCCAACAACGAAGGTTGTTGATTTGCTGTTTATATATTTTGATTTTAAAGGAGGAACAAGTTTGAAGAATTTGAATATACCTGGATTGAATTGTGAATTGAAGAGAAAATTTAATGTCTTCATTTGTGTGGAAGTATACTAGTAGATGGCCTAACTGGATAAAAATGAGTACTATACGGTATTTAATCTATGTTTTTAGACACTTAAATTAATTTTTTTCAGTGTCTGAATGTTTAGAGTCACAAACAATATCTGTCCGAAAACAAAGCATCTGCAATATTGTCATTAAACTTGCAAATCTGGTAGAGGCATCATTAATTGTGTTATATGCAGTTATGGTATCTTGATCGTTGGAGGCGTTAAGTTATGATACAATACTTCATATTTCAGCCATTGTACAAACATAGATCGCAATTTAATCCCTTTTCTGATAGTGTGAACTTAGTGTGACAAAAAATTATTATTTTGGCCGATTTTAAGGGTGTCCGAAAACATCGGGTGTTCGAAATCTTAGATTAAATATGGTAATCATACATATCATGGTACTCATCATATGCATGCCAATGTATTATTTCATTGTAATAGCTCATTATTGTTGAAAAATGTATAGGTGTTCGCCATGCCATGTGAAATTCCGAAAGCTATAATCGCACTCTGTACCCAGCATTATTCCCATGCTAATGCTAATGCACAGTCAATGACCTTTAATGCACACATGAATTTTGAATTTCCGATGTAAGTTTAGCTTTTGTCAGTGTACTGCGAACTTCGTCAGCAGAATGGTCTAATGCTGGGGACAGTTAGACAGTCAAACCATTCTGCTGACAAAGTCCGTAGTACACGGACGAAAGATCCAGGTATGCTTTGAATACTTCGTGTGTGATATTAAACAGTTTAGTCTTCATTTGGATTATGAATTTTGAAGCCTTTGATTTTCAGTATGACATGTTTGATCGCCAAATTTATGAAGGGCTTTAGATTGTTAAGAGGTGAAACGAGGTGAAACAAATATTAAAAGCAGACGAACTAACATGCATGTACATAGTGAACTCTCATTACCGGTATCTGAAAATGCAAATGTCACCCTTGTAATTGTTTTACAATTGCTATGCGAGTGATAATGTTGCATTATTAACCGCTGAATGCTGTAGAGGTAGTGAGGGTTGACTGTTGAAAACATTGTCCTATTCTTATTCCAGTCGTTAATCTCATGCGTATGAATCAGTGCTTTTTGTCAAAAGTTTAGTCATGGGTCTGGTAACCATCAGATTGTGGGTTTTTAGTACTGACATTCGGTATTGAAAAAAGTTCACAAATTATATATTTTTTGTATTTGGAAATTGCTTTGGATTTTTTACACACTTTGAAAAATATACTGTTTTCAAATTGTAATTAAGCTTTTTATGCCGCCACAAAGTGGGAGGCATTAAGCATTGCACTTGTCCGGCCGTACGTATGTCTGTCTGTACATAGGTCCCCTAATTTTGTGGACTCAACTCCTTTTTAACGGCTGGATGGATTTTGTGCAAACTTTCACAGCTGAACAACCTTTATGTGTAGGTGATCGTAAAGGAAGGAATTTCGGCTGCGACCAATTTAGGCAGAATTATGGCCCTTTGACATTTTTCCACTGTATATACTTCATGAAATTTTGTGGACTCAACTGCTCTTACGGCTGGACAGATTTTGCTCATACTTTCACAGCTGAACAACCTGTGTAGGTGATCGTAAAGGAAGGAATTTTGGCTGTGACCAATTGTGGCAGAATTATGGCCCTTGGACATTTTTTCCACTATATGAGGCACGTAGTTGGAAAACCGGTCTTAACGCACGGGCGTAAAGTGTCGTCCCGGATTAGCCTGTGCAGTCCCAACAGGCTAATCAAGGACGGCACTTTCCGCTTTAATGGTATTTTCTGTTTCAAGGAAGTCTATTCTAAACATAAATCCACTGTAGGCGGAAAGTGCCATCCTGGATTAGCCTGTGCGGACTGCACAGGCTAATCCGGGACGACACTTTACGCACATGCATTAAGTCCGGTTTTCCCACGATGCGCCACATGAAATTTTGTAGATTCAACTACTCTTTAACGGCTGGGAGGATTTCGCTCAAACTTTCACAGTTGAATGTGTATGTGATCGTAAAGGAAGGAATTTTGGCTGTGACCAATTGTGGCAGAATTATGGTCTTTTGTCTCTTTTTCCACAATAGCATTTTTACGACAATAAATTTGTAAAGGCAAAAATTAGTGTTGGCGACTCGCCCTTTGCCTGAGTCCAAACATGCGTCGTGAGGGCATACGTGTCTGTGACACATCTTGTTTAACCAGACCCACCCTAAGTAACAGTCTCTGCGAAAGACCGTCCGACCTCAGACATTGCCGATAAAAAACCGTGAGGCGGGGAAAAACTGTTCGAATACTGGTCCTCGTGTCCGGTGAAAATTTTGGTCACAAATATTTTACGACATCGATTGCTGCACGTTATGTTTAGAAAAATACGTCACTCTCGGAATGACGTCACGAGTCTCACGAGAGAATTGGTTCCCGACTTCTTGGTTGACGTGACAGTGTAATGACTTTGTTACATGAAACCTATCAATGTTGTTGTCTTATATTTCCAGCTGAAGTTTAACATTAAGTGTGAAAATTTGTGTGTAAAATATCGTTGTAGACATTGAAGGGACTTTGACTAATACAATTGAATTCATATACTGGTTGGCGAGTGCTGTCCATGATTTTTTACTAGTTTTTCTTTATTTTCAATTGCGTAAGTAATACTTTTAAAGAAAAGCTTGTTGCAGTACAAAGTTTGGCTCCTTCTGTTTACAAGGATGTAAATATCTTGTCATGACATGTTTTTTTCCATATAAGGGGCTCCAAAGGGGTAATCAATAAGCATTACTTGAAGCAATAAAACTAGTAGTATCCGTGATCTTTCCTTTCAGTTGAAAATGTAAATTTTGTGGTACACACCTCAAGATTTTAATTGCTCTATACTGTTCTACATTATATTACCTACATCATAATGATGTAATATATTATTAAATTCTATGCCAGATGAGCGGTGATAAAGCGATTACTAACATAAGTTAATGCCGGAAAATGGTCTTTTCATGACCCCTTTGGCGCCCCTTAAAAATGTGCTGATGGTAAACGGGAGATAACCATGTTATTATTGAAGTAGACATCCCTCCTGCATTGAAATTTTGTCAAAATCGTCCCGAAACTAGCCGTATAATTGAGTAAACATTTTAAAATTACAATTCTTTGTTAATATTTGCTTTGAGTAAACAGTTTGCAATTGCAATTCATGTTGTTTTTTTTATTTAATATATTTCATGAAAAATGCGTGTTGAATATATGGATGGTGTTGTTTGAATACTAATATTGCTGCTTTATGTGAATAACCAAGCTATCACACTTGGTAAACCGAAAACAGGGAAGTACAAGATAAAAATAGGGGTTCAATTATGTATTGATGCGCATGCGCAAAGACGTGCGCATGAATGCCCCGCAAGGAGTAAAGTTGTTATGAGATTTTTTTAAAGAAAAATCTAAATATCTTGAAACATATGAAGTTTTGGAGACTTCAACTTATTCTGCGTTTGGAACAGTTGCTAGGTGATGTGTGTAAACTCAACATTCAATGCTGGAGAGCTTTTACACCTTTTAATATACAAATCACGGATACTGCTGGTTCACGGGCACTACTCGCCAACCAGTGTATCTTGCAAAATTTAACATTCTGATAGTAGAAGCTTTAGTTAATAAAGCACTCTCAAGTGTATATTGTTTTAGTTTTCCTCAAAGATATTGATCTTATTATATTTAATTGTTTCTTGCAAAAAAATAAGTGGCCAGTAATATTTGGGGTATTACCGGTCCTCGTGGCCAGTAATAAATTCACGGCTTTCGCAGAGACTGAAGTAAGAATGAATACTGTTGATATATGAAAGGGTTAGGGACTCGAGTCCAATGCAAACTTCAAGACAGAGGACTTGAGTACAAATGGACTGCACTGGCTGATCCGGGACGACACTTTTTTCCCACGCCTCATTCATACTTCAGACTGGTCATATAACCAAAAGCCCACTCATGGTCGTAAACAAGATAAGACAGAATAAAAAAAAGCATGCATGTTTAAACAGAGAATCAACTAATAGTCAAAATGCTTTTAATTGTTTCCCGATATGCTGCCTATTTAATTTATAAATGAGACAGTAACTTGATGCTTAAACCAAAGAGAAATATCACACATTTATCAGGAAGATAATATTTGTAAAATGTCATGATATTCCAGGTAAATAACATTCTGTAGCACTTATTACGAAACTTCTTTTTACAATACTTTTTGTTTCATAACATTCAACTTTGTCCTTTTCTATAATCGTATTAAATTTGTTGTTTCTTAAATCATATTATGATCATTAAGTAAAACACTTCCATATTTGCTAGATGTTTTAATAGATATTATATGTGAATGTTTCACACATTGCATATTTAATTCCATTGACCTTTGTGTCCATTCATTATCATTCATTTTGCATGAACAAGTTAGGTAATTAAAATTAACTTTATAACTAGGGATGGCATCGAATACCAAAATCGGTATCCAAATATTCGCTTTTTCATTCAATCGAATATTCTCATAGATTCGTATATGCTATATTGAACTTTCTGGCCTAACTGCCAATGACATAATCATTAGTCTGGTATGACATTGTTTCACTGATTAGTCAGTACTGTCGTATTTTTATTAACAAATTGCACTTCCTTATTCATGCACAGCATGCACAGTATAAAAGCATAAACAACAACAAAACCCATTTTCATTGTTCTTTTAATCAAAAACGTTTTTATAACACTACACATTTTTATCAGTGTGGAAACGCTCCGATAAGCATACTTTATCAGCAAATTTGAGCAATGTTTCTGAACTAACTGCTAAATGTGTGAAGACACTTCTGTAATTTATTTGTCGTTACTCCTTTCACGTGTCGTAACGCAAGTTGTAATTATCAGTTAACAGCTATGGTTTCCTACTGTCTTATGTAATTGTGTATTTCTGGCGACCAGACGCGGGTCCCGCGTATTCATTATCCATCGGTCTGACACGTGACACGGGGCCATAATATTGAACACACGGTATTAGGTATCTACTGGTGAAATACTACATTTAAGTTGACAAAAAATACTTCCTACAATCAGGAAATTATTTGTTTTTAAAACGCAATACAAATTTGCGATAATAGTTTTTACTATTCGAATGGCTATCATTCAATCGAATATTCAAATAGTTTTGCCATCCCTATTTATAACCCTTTTTTCAACAAAAGTCTATAAACTTGTCCTTTGATTTTGAATATCAGAGGTAACATTATTCTTCACATCCTGTTGCAAATAAGAGACATGCCTACCAGTATGTTATTGTTGGTGGTGTTTTTGCTAGCCAGGCAGGATGTCCGTGTTTTCTTTTTTCTGCAATTGTAACGTCTGGGCCAGCGTTCAGAAACTAATTTAAGCGCTCTAACCATCTGCATTATTCGTGCTTGTTGAAATACGTGTGCCTGTTGTTATACGAGATACAATTTTGATTTCAAAATGTCAACAAGAAAAGGGCCAAACAAACACAACCAAAATTATATAATGATTTTTGTCTCCACATCTGTAAACTCGTTTTCTGTTGAATGTATTTAAGTTTAACTCTTATTAAATGCCAGTATTAAAATTTAAATTTCAGATTTTTTACTGAAGTTGCCCCCTTGACATATACAATTTTGTCCCTGTACGAACATACACTCATACAGCAATGAATCATAATTTACTGTTGGTTATGGTTCTTATTGAATAGTCGTGTACCTAGAGAATATTTTGATACCGTATATCCGGTAATTTTCGGTAAAATAACGTAAATGTTATTTTCGCGTTTTCAATTTTTGCGATTTTAGTGTTTACAAATTATTCAGAAATTATTTTGAACACTTATGTTGATAAATGTATTAAATGTGTGAAATCACAATACTACAAACTACAAACACAATTAAGGTTTAAGTTTATGTTTTAAACAGGATACCCAAATTATGACAAGTTTAAAAAAAAGGATTATACTCGATAATTATGCATGCCCTAATCAAACGTGTGATAACATTATCTAACCAGTCTTATCAATGCGCATGATTGTAATCGATTATAGTGTGAAACCAATCGCAAACTTGACTGAGAACACAAAACATGACAGCAGGCATCATAGAATGTCGCTAATTATTAGCTATTATAATTCTTGCGTTTCACAATTGTGACAGCGAATATAGCAAAAAATTACCGGTTATATGGTATCTATGTATGAACATTGTGTGTTTTGATTGGTTTTCATGTGAGTTAATGCATGCATAATGATCAATGGATGATGAATTATACAGATCAAGTGTCACATTCATGTTTACTGTACTCAGTTGATACTCAACGATCTGGATTTTCTGGTATTTAAACTTCTATTGGATCATTTTAAATTACATTGTTTCCAAGGTAAGCCTGTTAAGAAAGACAACTCTGCACAATATACATTGCATATAAATGAACGTGTTTATTAAATGTAAAAAAAGGCTGTTCGGCTAGCGCAGTGGTTGATATGCCTGCTTTTCACCTATGCTGCCCGGGTTTGCTCGCCAATGTGAGTTTGGTTGGTGGTCACCATACCGGACAAGTGGGTTTTCCTCCAGGTACTCCGGCTTCTCCCCACAGCACACGACCAATTAAGAATAATTATTTCAGTAGAAAAAAATTAATAGCTGGAAATTGCAGCTATGATTCAAAATTTTCGTCCTAACTTTCGATGTTTCTTCAAAAAGTAAATTAGGCAGGGGTGCTGGGGCACACCCTGTGTCTTAACATGATGCTGCTTCAGCGAGGAAAGGCCAAATATACTTCAAAATTCACACGCGAAACTATTGTATCTGATATAGAAATGTTAAGCAGAGTTTCACGCTCAGCCCTTGAAATGAAATGTGACACCGGTCTGTATAATAACATTCCTGGTAATATCAATGTCTACTTACTGGCGTGGTGTTTGGTATTTTGCAGGAGGAAACTCCGCAGGGATTTTTTGAGGACCATGGCCTGGGTTGATGCGGCAGCATGGACTCTAACTTACCCCACCCACTTTACTAACATTGCACTACGCTTCATGATGATATTGGACTCGGTTTTAAAAGAGATTGTTTAAATCATTGTATGAAATCTACATGTACTTAAAGCCATTAAAAACACGACTTTTGGTTCGATCATGTTTTCAAGTTCATGCATTGGGATAAAAAGGAAATACTCATACAACCATCTACTCCAATCATTGTAGTAATTGTTCATGTATCAACTGTATCTGTGAATTTAACATATTAATAATTTCACACCAGTTTGAATATTCACGCTTTCAAAGTCAATTTTTAAAAATTAAGTGTCCGAAAAGTTGCAGTTTTAATGACCTTAAGTATACTTGTATGTTTTGTAAAGATTTTTCGTCTTTTGCAGACACTTTTTAAGGACCAACGTCCATTCCATAAATGTATTAGCTTGTATGGGTTGGGTTTATTTGAAAATGACTGCCTTGTATATTTTCGCTTTAGCTTTAAGGAAAAATATTAAAGGCAAATATCTATAAAAAAAATTGATAGATTATTTGGCATTTACTCTCCTTGCAATAACATAATTTCATAAATAAATAAACTCTAAATGAAACTTCTATCTCTACTTTAAGTATATATGTTATTAAAATGTTAATAATACTGAAATCCATTTAACATTCCTTTTAAATTTGTCGTTTGTTTCATGTTTGTTTATGTATCTTTTGCCGCCAATTTTAGATAAAACTCGAGCAGACTGATTTTCTAGCAGTCTAGTTTTATTAAACTAGACTGATTAATTAAACTAACATAGCTTTAAGCATTATTATATGTAGATTGTATACAATGTATACACCAGGCGTACTATTTTTTCACTAGAATCTGGCTATTAGGTGCATGTTAGGTGGGAAATTATCATATTGTTAACCAAAATTTATAAAGTTTATGATTGGATATGATAATGTTATTTGGTATTGAATGTTAAAAAATCTTGTACTTCATGTTTAACCATCGCTAGATGTTTTGAAATATGTTTATGTACTAGAAATAAATTGTGTTGTCATATTGAAAATGTTTGTGTGATATATCTATTTACCTGACAAAGATTGTACAGTTTATGAGCTGTAACCTATAATAAAAAGGTCAAATAAAGATACTAGTAATTATGTCCCCCTTCGAAAAAGCGGGTGTATGTTGCTTTGCAAATGTCGGTCCTTGTGTCGGTAGATCAGATTTTGTCCAGGCGATAACTACAGAACCCTTAGGCCTAGGTTCTTGAAACTTAGAAGGAAGGTTGGTTACGAGTTTTTATTTGGGGCTCAGTGGGTCAAGGGTCAAGGTCAAATTTATCAAAAGATTTAAAACAATGTCCAATAGTTGTAAAAGCGTGTTCCTCGCAAAAACTTTGCAACCCTTGGGCCTAGGTTCTTAAACTTGATAGGTAGATTTGTCATAATTGGTCAAGGATCCCTATTGATTTTGGAGTCCTTCGGTCAAATGATAAGGTCAAACTGACCACAATATGATAAAAGAAAATGCCCAATAATAGTAAAACCCTTTTTACGCAATAACTTTGCAACCCTTGGGCCTAGGTTCTTTAAACTTGATAGGTAGCTTGGTCATGACTAGTTGAGGATCCCTATTGAGTATTGGGTCCTTGGGTCAAAGATCAAGTTCAAACCAAACGAAAGATTATTTTAAAAAAAGAAAAATATTGAATAATTGTAGAAAAACTTTGTCGGGGCATTAACTACAGGTCCTAGCATGGCCTAGGTTCTTCAAACTTGGTAGGTAAGTTGGTCATGACATAAAGAGGATCCCTGTTGATTCGAGGGCTCTAGGGTCAAAGGTCAAGGTAAAACAGACTAAAAGATCATAAAAAGCATCAAAACTTGTAATAGTTGGTCCAGGCAATAACTTTGCAACCCTTAGGTTTTAGAGGTTATTTAAACATGGTAGGTAGATTGGTCATTATTAGCAGAGGATCCAAATTGGGTCAAAGGTCAAGGCCAAAGTTACCAAAAGTGTTGCAAAAACTGATCAAAAGATGTAAAAACATTGTTCAGGCAAAAACTACAGAACCCTTAAGCCTAGGTTTTTTAATCTTGGTTAGTAAGTTGGTCATGAATAGGATCCCTATTGATAATTGAGTCCTTGGGTTAAAGGTCAAGGTCAAACTGACCAATAGTTGTAAAACCCTTGTCCAGGCAATACCTATATGCCTGGGTTTTGTAAAATATGGTAGGTAGGAGGGTTATGACTACAAGTAGATCCCTATTGGGTCATTGGGTCAAACGTTGACTTCAAACCAAAAGTTTGAAAAAAATATGTCATTTTACTTTCACTCTTGCAGTTTATTACAGAGATTGTTCTGGACCTAAAGGGGGAGGGGGCATACCTGTTTTACTGTTCTTGTTAAGGATTATCTTACGTTTGGGATTATAAAATCTTTTCTTTATATGAATATGGTCAGTGTAATCACATCTGGATGCACATACAAGTATAAATTTAAGAAATAATTTTTGATTTATCAAAGGGTTGTTTATTGGCCGATAAACAATGATAATGCGAAAATTATTTTGAGTCTTAACAGGATCTGACAAATAATTTTGTAATTGTAATGAGAACTACATTTTGCTATGCTTCGCTCAGAATTGGGACTACTTTTTGTGTTGTTTATTGAATAATTTAACAACAATAATTTTGTTCTTTGACTATAGAGTAGAGCAGCAAGTATCATGTTAGAATAAAGAACAACATCCATAAGCATTGAAATTGTCAAAAGCAAACCATTCAATTAACACGTTTAGGCATGACGTCATTCATAGAGAAATTGACCTTGTCTCATGTACAAAAACAGGCTTGCTTTACAGACATATTCCATATAAACAAGATGTTTTATTAATTAAATATGTAAGTTTTATGATGGTATTAAATCATTTGGTTATATCCTTAGATCGCTCTCCCGCATTTAGAGACATTGCAAAAGATGCTTATATTCATTGGAGACAGTATTTCTATAAGCCCAAGGACAAACTGATAACTAAGGCATTCAGTACTCGTGTATTTGTATGTTTTTCCACGTCAAGAAATGCAATTGTCAACTGTCAAGATGTTAGCCACTCTTGATCAAGTACAGATACGTGTCAACAAACGTACATAACGATACTCAGACATGTGCACATACATACATAATGCTGACGTACAAACATAAATGCAATCTCATGAACACATTATGATGACGTACGCACACAGAAACATACATAAATACATATCTGTCTTGATAAAAGACATGTATATACACATGTTCTTGTCTGCAGTGATTACATACATACATTTCTGTATTGATAATAGACGCGTTAGTATGCATGGACTTGACCTCATATATACATTTCTGCGGTGATAACATACGTCCATTTTCTGTAGTAATAATATACATACATTTCTGTAGTGATAACACACATTCATTTCTGTAGTGATTACACACATGCATGTCTGTAATGATGGCATACATACATGTCGGTAGTGATAACATACTTCCATTTCTATAGTGATAACACTCATTCACTTCTGTAGTGATAACACACATACATTTCTGTAATTATATCACAAATACATTTTTGTGATAACACACATTCATTTCTGTACTAATAACAAACATTTATTTATGTAGTGATAACATACATAAATATCTGTAATGATAACACACATTGCTGTAATAATAACACATGCATTTCTGTAATCATAACATAAATACAGTTATGTGGTGATAACACACATACATTTCTTTAGTGATAACATAATTAATTTCTCTAGTGTTAACATGCATTTCTGTAGTGATAACACATATTATTTTTTGTAGTGGTAACATGCATACATTTCTGTAGTGATAACACACATGTACTTCTGTATTGATAACACACATTCATTTCAGTAGTGATGGCACATATATTTCTGTAATGATAACATATTTTCATTTCTGTAGTGATCACACATATTCTTTTTGTAGTGATAACATACGTACATTTCTGTAGTGATAACACACATTTATTTCTGTAGTGATAACACACATTCAATTTTGTAGTGATAACACACGTTCAGTTCTGTAGTAAAAAAAACCATACATTTCTGTAGTGATAACACACATTCGGTAGTGATACAACATATTCATTTCTGTAGTCATAACATGCATTCATTTCTGTAGTATTAACCTACATTCATTTATGTAGTGATAAAACACCTTCATTTCTGTATTGATAACACATTTATTTCTGTTGTGATGACAAATATTCATTTCTGTATTGATAACACACATTTATTTATGTAGTCAAAACATTATTAATTTCTGTAGTGATAACATACATTCATTTTTGTAGTGATAACACACATTCATTTCTGTAGTGATAAGACACATTCATTTATGTAGTGATAAGACACATTCATTTCTGTAGTATTAACATACATTCATTTCTGTAGTGATAACACACATTCATTTCTGTAGTGATATGACACATTCATTTATGTTGTGATAACACACATTCATTTCTGTAGTGATAACACACATTCATTTCTGTAGTGATAACACACATTCATTTCTGTAGTGATAAGACACATTCATTTATGTTGTGATAACATACATTCATTTCTGTAGCGTTACAACCCATTCATTTTTGTAGTCATAACATAATTCATTTCTATAGTTTGAACACGCATACATTTCTGTAGTGATAACATACAATCATTTCTGTCGTGATACAACACATACATTATATGTAGTATTAACATACATTCATTTCTGTAGTGATACAACACATTAATTTCTGTAGTTTTAATATACATACATGTCTGTAGTGATAACACATTCATTTCTGTATTCATAACATACATTAATTTCAGTAGTGATAACATACATTCATTTCTGTAGTGATAACATGCATACATTTCTGTAGTGATAATGCACATTCAGTTCGGTATTGATAACACACATTCAGTTTTGTAGGATAACACATTCATTTATATAGTGATAACACACATTCAGTTCCGCAGTGATAACACACATTAATTTCTGTAGCGATAACATACTCATTGCTGTAGTGATAACACACATACATTTCTGCAGTGATAACACACATTGATTTCTGTAGTGATAACACACATTCAGTTATGTAATAATAACACACATTCATTTCTGTAGCGATAACACACATTCAGTTATGTAATGATAACACACATTCATTTCTGTAGTGATATAACACATTCATATCTTTAGTCATAACTTACTTACGCACACATAAACAAGGACGCTCGTATATACCGGTGTACATGTATCTAGTGATGCTGTGATTTTCCAGGAAACTGATGGACCTAAAGGGCTGCTCGAGGAGCTCGGGTTCACTTCCGGTAGTTAGCTACAAGTATGACGGAGGTGGTTACGGATGCAGTTAGGCGGGGCGGCAATAAAATGTCTTCAGATATCAAGAGAACAGCGAATAGTTTTAAATGTATACATTGCAAAATATATTTTATTACAATACCAATAAATAAAAATATAATTAACATGGTTGTTTAATGACTGTTTCACACTGTTAGTAGTTGAAAACTGAACTATTTGATAAATGAAACAAAATGAAAGTATCGAAACTACCGGTATCTTGTGTTTCAGCCATAAGAAATGAAGAAACTAGATGTGTCGCAGACACGGATGCCACCCACGAAACATGATTGGACACAGACAAAAGGCGTGTCGCCAAATCTAATTATTGCTCCGCGCAGATATTTGACTGGTTCCAATCATAGCTCTAATCAAATCCCTGCCGTCATAACAAACCACGTGATGATGATACAAACACGCATTCCTTCCAGATCTGGAAGGATGTTACTTGCGATGGCAGTAGTTACCGTTAACCGATACGGGAGCTAACCGCTGCCAGGAGTTTGATATGCTATAGTGGAAAAGATTAACAAGGACCATAATTCGGTTAAAAATGGTCACGGCCAGAAATCATTCGGTAAGGATTTTCTATACATTAAGGTTCTTCAGCTCTGAAAGTTTAAGCGAAATCCGCCCAGCAGTTAGCAGAGGTGTTGAGTCTTGACAATTTCGGGAAGTATACATTCTAAAGTGGAAAAAATAAAAAAGGGCCATAATTCTGCAGTTGGTTGCAGCCGAAATTCCTTCCTTTACAATCACCTGCACGTTAAGGTTCTTCAGTTGTAAAAGTTTGAGTGAGGAAAATGAAAACTGCCGCTCCTAGTTTGGCCAAGTTTGTTAGCGAATCAAATTGATTTGAAGGAATTTGATTCAGGGTCATCCAAGGAACATTTCTGTTAAATTATTTCAAAATCCAGCAAATGGTTTCAAACAATAAGATTTTCAAAGTTTTCAATATAATAAGAAAACAAAGGCCACACCCCACTGGCAGCCATGTTTTTCAACGAATCGAACCAATCTGAAGTATTTCGGTTAAGCACTGTTACAACCTGAAGTGTAATAACGACCTGAAGTGTAATAAACTTTATTACATTATTACACTTGCTTGCCGCCCTGAAGTGTAATAACGCTCCAAAGTGTAATAAACTGTTATCTTTGTTGAAAATTGTATATCATCAAATACTAAACAAACATTCTTGAGAAATATAACGTATAATGGTATAAAAATGTGGTAATGCGACTGATGAATGAAAAACCAACATTGTTAACGATGTGATACACTTTGGACGGACTACAAGATTTATCAGTCTTAAAAACTAATGGACCACCCAAGCATTATTTATACCAAGTTTGGTTAATGTCCACTAAGCGGTTGCAGAGGAGATTTTAGAAGTACATTGTTGACGACGACGAAGACGGACAACCACTGACCACAAAAGCTCGGCCTTGAGAACTTCGTGCCAGTGTATGGAAATATTCGTCTAATGTTAGAACAAACTGTCGGAATGTCGCTAGGTCCGTATAAATAATTGCAGTCAAACTACATTTGAATGCTGTACAATTGCATACAATTGCATATTTTCGATGGCATTTCATCGTTATATTCGTTATTAATGTACGTAATTTAAGTAACACTTACAGCTTGATATGCATTTAGCACCATCTAAAACCAAACAGTGTTCAGTGCTCAGACCCTTTTATGAATAATCTGGAACCTAATATCTGTAATTCGGTAACAGTTCTTATAAGAAGCTATTCTGTCTAAAGTGCGGGTTTAAATAAGTCTACGAATAAATTCCATATGAGTTGCACTGTCCATCCGCTCGGTTTTATTAATTTACTGGTATATATATTTCTTCTTTAAATTATTGAACACACGTGTGCTTGTGCATTAATTAGCTGATAAATCTGTTTCACTCCATATGGGCCACGGTTGTGTCCTTTTCTCAATCTTGGACGACTTAGAAAATGCGAGAAATGCACTCGGCTATTTAATAGCTGTTATTTTTGCTGCTCCTTATTCAGTGGTTTCTGATGTAGCGGGTCAGTGCACCTGGAAAATATTGCTATGTCTGGCATGGCGACCACTTACAACACTCGTTGTGATGTAGCTGGTCAGTTCACCTGGCAAAAAATTGCTACGTTTGGCATGCCGACCACTTACAACACTCGCTGATGTAGCTGGTCAGTACACATAAAAAATATTGCTATGTCTGGCTTGCGACCTGTTACAACGCTCGCTGATGTAGCGGGTCAGTACACATAGAAAATATTGCTACGTCTGGCATGGCGACCACTTACATCACTCGCTGATGTAGCGGGTCAGTACACCTGGAAAATATTGCTATGTCTGGCATGGCGACCACTTACAACGCTCGCTGATGTAGCGGGTCAGTACACCTGGAAAATATTGCTATGTCTGGCATGGCGACCACTTACATCACTCGCTGATGTAGCGGGTCAGTACACCTGGAAAATATTGCTAGGTCTGGCATGGCGACCACTTACAGCACTCGCTGTGATGTAGCGGGTCAGTACACCTTGAAAATATTGCTATGTCTGGCATGGTGACCACTTACAGCACTCGCTGTGATGTAGCGGGTCAGTACACCTGGAAAATATATAAAATTGCTCTGTCTGGCAAGGGGACCCGGTACAACACTCGCTGATGTAGCGGGTCAGTACACCTGGAAAATATGGCTATGTCTGGCATGGCGACCTGTTACAACACTCGCTGATGTAGCGGGTCAGTACACCTAGAAAATATTGCTATGTCTGGCATGGCGACCACTGACAACACTCTCTGTGATGAAGCGGGTCAGTACACCTGGAAAATATTGCTCTGTCTGGCATGGCGACCACTTACAACGCTCGCTGATGTAGCTGGTCAGTACACTTAGAAAATATTACTATGTCTGGCATGGCGACCAGTTACAACACTCGCTGATGTAGCTGGTCAGTCCACCCTGGAAAAAAATTGCTACGTTTGGCATGGCGACCACTTACAACACTCGCTGATGTACCTGGTCAGTACACATAGAAAATATTGCTATGTCTGGCTTGCGACCTGTTACAACGCTCGCTGATGTAGCGGGTCAGTACACATAGAAAATATTGCTACGTCTGGCATGGCGACCACTTACAACACTCGCTGATGTAGCGGGTCAGTACACCTGGAAAATATTGCTATGTCTGGCATGGCGACCACTTACAACCCTCGCTGTGATGTAGAGGGTCAGTACACCTGAAAAATAATGCATGGCGACCGGTTACAACACTCGCTGATGTAGAGGGTCAGTACAGCTGGAAAATATTGCTATGTCTGGCATGGCGACCACTTACATCACTCGCTGATTTAGCGGGTCGACGATCAATTCACCTGAAAAATATTGCTATTTCTGGCATGGCGGCCACTTACATTTTCATTTAATTGTTTCATTGTAACGATATTACATCTTGCCGATACATGTATCTAATAACAAGCAAGAGACAACAGCAGTTTGATGGCAGTTACTTAATATTTCCGCCCCCCCCCCCCCCGACTAATAATCCCGTCCCCTCTAACTCACAATTCTGTAGCCGCGCCTGCCGTCTTTCACTAAATCAAATTTTCTAATACCGGCATGAGATTTATCAACTAATTCAGTTGAAAAATAGATGGAGTATGATGCCAAATTTCCCAATTTTAGTTCGATATTAATTTTCCATGAACGTCAACAAGAAAGCTGGAAATATACAAACGTAGGTTCATATTAAAATAGACATAATTTTGTAGTTCATAATAGTTGTATTTAGAGCTATTACATACTGTAATATAAGAACCTTACGGAAACATAATTTTCAGACATGAGGCATAAAATGCTGTACAGACATGCCAGTTTGCTATGCAACCAGCACTAATTTGAAAAATATTGCTATGTCTGGCATGGCGGCCACTTACATCACTCGCTGATGTAGCGGGTCAGTACACCTAGAAAATATTGCTATGTCTGGCATGGCGACCACTTACAGGACTCGCTGATGTAGCGGGTCAGTACACCTGGAAAATATTGCTATGTCTGGCATGGCGACCACTTACAACACTCGCTGATGTAGCGGGTCAGTACACCTAGAAAATATTGCTATGTCTGGCATGGCGACCACTTACATCACTCGCTGATGTAGCGGGTCAGTACATCTGGAAAATATTGCTATGTCTGGCATGGCGACCTGTTACAACACTCGCTGATGTAGAGGGTCAGTACACCTAGAAAATATTGCTATGTCTGGCATGGCGACCACTTACATAACTCGCTGATGTAGCGGGTCAGTACATCTGGAAAATATTGCTATGTCTGGCATGGCGACCTGTTACAACACTCGCTGAGCGGGTCAGTACACCTGGAAAATATTGCTCTTTCTGGCATGGCGACCACTTACAATACCCGCATGCGGGGAATACAGTCGGATATTTGTAGGCAATGGAGTAGACCAAACACTGCTCTATATATCGGGTTGGCAAACGTTGTATCACCCTCTATGAGGTGAATACATACTTGAAAACAATCATGAACTAGACAGACATAAATATATTGCTATGTAAAAAGGTATCATGACATATTTTAAAAGAAATCTTCGCTCATTTAACATTTATCTAATGTTGAATTCGCTTCTAGTTTACGTATAGGATGTCATTGCATTTTCTTTAAAGGCTTACAACAAACCGCCGGAATACACTTAATAAATAAGGTAACTTATATACTTTTCCAAAGACTAGTAGGTACATTCAGATAAGAAATGAATAATAATGAATTTCAAAATAATTAAAAAGCATTTTAAAGGCTCATTCCTTGAGAATTGTCTTCCGGGATCATATTCACCAACCCATTCTTAGACTTAAGAAAACTGAACATACTTAGACTCAAGTAATGATACTTCTACGTTCGCATATATGCTGAGTACCAAATGTTGCTTACGTCATTAACAAATCGATCTAAATAAAGAATACTGTTATTGGAAAGTGGTGAAAACCAAGCAACATGCACATGTACAGTGCCCTTAGAACATAACAGTTTCAAGAATATTCTTTATTCGTAGTCTTAATTTTAAGAATATCTGGGTGAATACGGGCCCATATAGTAATTGTTTCTTTCCCTAAATTGCAATGCATCTAGAAGTAAATTCCCCACTTTTTCCTGTTCTATAGGCAAGTGAGGAATGCAATCATTAAGCTTATTGAAAGCGGAAATCGTGTTTCTGAACTAAGGCACCGAAATGCGAACCTTCACTTCGTCACTGACATATTGGCGCGGAATTATTCCATCAACGTCCGCTGACGTTTTGAATTTCCTGAGATCGTTCCGCGACAGCTTATCTGTCATCCGGTCTGCACTCCGCGACAAATATCAATTCCCGGCTGATGATTGCTTAGTGGTCTAACTGTATGGATTACATTAAAAGGGTCTACCAACTCTGAAATCTAACGTTTGACATTAAATTGTTTTCAACTTTTTGCATGGAGTTCTTAAAATAGTTAAAATAAATGCCCCCAAAAAGCACTTCAGATTGATAGATCAACTTATAGGACGGTTCAGTTCAACAAACCTTGATTATTTGTCTCGAAAGACAGTTCAAATAGGCATTAATCGAATTATAAACAATTCTTGGTGCACACAGTATGTCAATAATGGACAATTATCGACTGATTTTACACTTGTATTTCGCTTCAAAAAGTTTAAGTCTTTGAAGCATAATACAGAATTGTAAAAAGTGGGTTAATTCTTAAACTATATTTCAACGCAAAAAAACAAATTGTATTTGGCTCAATAAATGATTTTATGAGCCTCCGTTATATAATGTTGTAAAATGTAAACAACAAATTTGTCTTACAATTGATTTTGAGGTGAAATGAAGCAATTTCATCTCCTTTATACTTAATGTACTTCTGTATTAAGCGTGTTTATGCAAAATACCATTTTATTTACAGGGATCACATCTGCAATTTATTTTCAATATTTCTTCATGGAAATTATCCGGTATTTTTGGAAAGCCATAAACATAAACATGCATAAACATAAACATGCATAAACATGCCGGTATCATAAAAAACATTTAGTTTCTGTCATTATGTACAATGACTGTAATTGTTTTATACAGGGGACTTTATTGTACATGATAGTGACACACCTCTGATTAATTCAGTCGTTTATGTTGTTCGTGTATGCATTGAACTTCTCTGAGAAACACTGAAATTGCATAATGGTTATAAAAACAAATAGTTACACAATTAAATGAACAGGTTATTGTTAATTGTTGATTCCCGACCTCCATTTTAAAAATATGGCAGATAGTTCACGTTTTCTAATTGTTAGTTATCACATGCGCACGTGATAGCTAACACGTGCGCACGTCATAGTTATCACGTACGCTCGAGATAAATAAAATATTTCTCATGTCCTCTGTATGCCGCCGTAGATCATTAATAAAAATCATCAATATAATATCTGGTTGAAACTGTCCGGTATATTTTTGTAATTCAACAATAATTCTTAATACAAATGTATTATGCTAATCAACAAATGTAAAAACATTGAGGGTAATACGGAACGTAAAGGGAACATGACGGTTCATGTTGCATACCAGCTTTGATCCATATTGATCTTTAAAGGAACCTGTTCACAGATTGGTAAGTTGACAAATTTCAAATTTCTGTCATAGATCCCCCCTCAAAAAAACATACATTATATAATTATAAACAAGCAAAATAACATTACTGACAAAGAAATATATATAATATATTTTTTCTTTGAATAATTTATTTTTTGGTTAGTGCAACTGCTTTAATTTTTGCAGTTAAGATTTAAATGACATTTTTCAAAATTGGAAATCTGTAAACAAATCCCTGTCAACATTCTGAGATATGTTACAAAGTTCGTATATGTTTATCACCCTTAAATTACATTGCCTTGCAAAGAGTAATCAAACGAGTCATCGGTTATAGGGGCATATATTCACAGGTAGACCAACACATATTTTTCTTCTTTTGTCAATGATTAAAAAAGAAAATGAATATCATGTAAAAGTAAGTGAAACGAAGCAATATATTGGAATTGGAACGTATGTGCCGTCAATGAATAATCATCACACAAAATATAACTGCAACGGATAAAATAAAAGAATCGTGTGTTACGCGAAACAATAGGATAAGATGTTTCCGTTTATTTCTTTTTTTTTTAAACACGTGTTGCACTTCATAGTATACTACTCAAAAGTGCTAAGCAGCCACCTGATATTTCAGTATTTTACACCGAACGCATTATTCATTTTTTTTTAGTTTTGAATGATAACTAAGAATACAAATATGTTTTACAATTTATAATACATTTTATTCATATCGTATTACACAAACACTGGACATACATGTATAATTACAAATTGATATAATGAACAGTCCTAAAGTTATATCCATTATTGGCGGTTTAGGACTTTTGAGTAGTATAGTATGTTTAAGATAAACACTCAATGACATACGTCAAGTCTAGGCTAGGGGTTTGCGCAGCGTCCGTTTGATCCAATGGTCTTATATAGTCAGTTATCATGGCAAGTAACACATACACATGTACATTTAATTGTACCGGTAGTTATGAATATGTACATCTTTGTATTTAATTGAAATCTGTTTCATTTCGCTATACATTATCAACAGAAGATTAAGTAGCTTTACAGGTAATGATGTACAAGAAGAAATCCCTTTAAACAGGCGAGTTCAATTCCATTTCGTCTTTAAACCGTACAATTTAACAACCACGACGTCGATTTATTCCAGAACCGGTTATTGACCTTTTTCCGGACCCGTTTTTCAATTCAAAGATTTTGATAATCAGTTGTTGTTTTTACAGGTATGCTATCTAAAATCCTCCAGAACAATTCGATTAAAATAACTTGACAATGACATTTGAAACAATAAAGATCTTCTGTTAAAATTCAAACATTTAAATATTCCACTGATAAACTGAATCTACCAAAACTTAATGTTCTCTTTAAACGCTGTGACGCTCAAGATTTTATTTAGACCTAAATAGCAAAATGACTTTAAAAATCTCCTCCTTTGAAACCGCAATGCCCGGAGGTTTCGTATTCGGTATGTGACATTGTATAGTGGTCCGCTACAAAGATTGTTCAAATTATGCCACTTGGGTAAAAAATGGCCACGCCCCAGGGGTCACATCTTTTATATAGAATTAAATAGCAAAATGACTTTAAAAATATTATCCTCTGAAACCGCAAGACTCAGAGGTTTAATATTTGGCATGTAACATGGTATAGTGGTCCTCAACAAAAACATTCAAATTATGCCCCAGGGGTCAAAACTGGCCACGCCACAGGCGTCACATGGTTTATATAGACTTAAATAGCACAATGATTTTCGTCTCCTCTAAAACCACAAGGCCCAGAGGTTTCTTATTTGGCATGTAACATTGTGTAGTGGTCCTCTACATAGATTGTTAAAATTTTGCCCATTGGGTAAAAAGTGGCCACGCCCTGTGGGTTACGTGGTTTATATAGACTTAAATAACAAAATGACTTTAAAATCTTTTCATCTGAAAGTGCAAGGCCCAGAGGTTTCGTATTTGGTATGTAACATCGTATTGTGGTCCTCTAGAAAGATTGTTGAAATTATGCCTGTGGTGTAAAATTGGCCACGCCCTTGGGTCATATGGTTTCAATAGACTTATATGGCAAGTGGACGTTAAAAATCTTCCCCATCTTAACCGCAAGGCCCATAGAATTCGTATTTGGAATATACGAGTAAATATAATTCTTATTAAAATTATGAGACAATCGTGTATTTGTGCAGTAATTAGTTAACACACCTGTTCGAATCAATTAGGCCACAGGATGGGTCCTCGTCTCCATTTTAGACGACTCAGTATTTCGAGTACATCGCATTTGAAGCACTCTGCTATTTAATTGCTGTTGTTGTCGTTGCTGCTGCTGTGTCTTGTAACACAAGAGATTGTGACGCAGGGTCAGTACACCTGGGAAATATTGCTATGAGTGGCATGGCGACCACTTACAACACTCGCTGATGTAGCGGGTCAGTGCATATGGAAAATATTGCTATCTCTGGCATGGCGACCACCCACTTACAACACTCGCTGATATAGCGGGTCAGTACACATGGAAAATATTGCTAGATCTGGCATGGCGACCACTTACAACACTCGCTTATGTAGCGGGTCAGTACACCTGGAAAATATTGCTAAGTCTGGCATGGCGACCACTTACAACACTCGCTGTGATGTAGCGGGTCAGTACACCTGGAAAATATTGCTATGTCTGGCAAGACGACCACTTACAATACTAGCATCCTGAGAATACAACCGGGCATTATTTGTACGCACTGGAGTAGACCAAACACTGCGCTAACTAGACCAAACACTGCGCTAACTAGACCAAACACTGCGCTAACTAGACGTCCTTGTGATAATGGGAAATTAAGGGATTTTAAGTAATTGCATTGTTTATACTTTAATATAGTGGATGATAGCTAACGTATTTGAAACACGTTCTTGAAATTGTTCTTCGTTTGGTTTGTGTAACTTCTGTCCACACCATTGCAATTAATCATCCGTTTTATGCCATTACATACAAATATATAATAATTGTACAGAAACATGTCTGATATAATGCTCCGTGGTATTTATCAGTATTTTATTTATGTCTTAATCTGTCTGGTTTCATTTTGTCATCCATCAATCACTTCTTACTACAAATGTTATGTTGACGCTGATCTGCTATTGTAAATCCATTATTGCTTACATGGGAATAACATACGTTTATTGAACAGTTTTAGTAATGCTGCTAACATGGTGATACTCAAGCATACTCGTATTAGATAATTTTTATTACCTCTTAAAGTAACTTTTTAGAAATATTTTCATTTGTCGACAGGGCCCAGCAACATACATGTTTTCTTTATGCGAACATATTAACAAAACACCACACAGTCGCTGAACAATCGATATCACCCAACTCGTGCATAGAACGGCCCTTATACATTATTCGTTACTTATAAATTAAGTCATACATTAAACGTGTTTTTACCAATAAAATACTAACCATTTCTCACAAATATTACATTATTAACACAATTTATTTAACTGTAACGCTTTGAGTCAATGAAGTTGTGTCACCGAATTATAAACAGGGTGATTTGCAATATGAATTCATATATTCACCATATTCAGTATATTGATTTGCAATATGAATTCATATATTCACCATATTCAGTATATTGATTTGCAATATGAATTCATATATTCACCATATTCAGTATATTGATCTGCAATATGAATTCATATATTCACCATATTCAGCATATTGATTTGCAATATGAATTCATATATTCACCATATTCAGTATATTGATTTGCAATATGAATTCATATATTCACCATATTCAGTATATTGATTTGCAATATGAATTCATATATTCACCATATTCAGTATATTGATTTGCAATATGAATTCATATATTCACCATATTCAGTATATTGATTTGCAATTGATCTGCAATGCATTAACAATAAGCTAACTGGCGTTCGCGAAATATTAACATTGAATAGCATTGAATAGCATAGTTATACCGTATGTAACATATTGACCATCGACAGTTTATTGATTTGCGAGTGATCTGCAATGTATTAACCATAAACCAATTGGCGCTCGCATTTATATTAAAATTCAAAAGTATAGTTATATTGTATGCAATATATTTACCATAAACAGTTTATTGATTTGCAAGTGATCTGCAATCTATTAACCATAAACCAATTGGCGTCGCATTTTGTTTTAAAATTCCAAAATATAGTTATACTCTATGCAATATATTTACCACAAACAGTATATTGATTTGCAAGTAATCTGCAATCTATTAACCGTAAGCTAATTGGCGTTTGCAATATATTAACTTTCAAAAGTATAGTTATTCCGTATGCAATATATATTTACCATCAACAGTTTATAGATTTGCAAGTGATCTGCAATGTATTAACCATAAACCAATTGGCGCTCGCAATATATTAATATTTGCAATATATTAACATTGAACAGTTATGCTGTATGCAATATGTTTCCCATCAACAGTTTATTGATTTGCGATATTGTATGAATAAAGAGAATAAAAAATTAGCATTTCTTTAACCGCCAGCTGTAAAATGAACACACTGACACTGTATGTATGTTCAGGTAACAAAAACAAAACCAAGAGTAATAAGCAATAAAACAGAAAATGGCTTGCAATCGGTTGACCACAAACGATTTGAGCATTTTCAATCATTTAGTGATAAACAGGACGATGGTTTGCAGTCAACAGTAGAAGAAAACAGAACTGTTGATGCTATCATTCACCGGAAGCAGACATTTAAACGAAATGCAATACTGAAAATCAAGAAGAAGAATTTGGTGATTCGAATGTTCTAGAAACAAATGGTTTCGTGTAAACGTATTTATTGTTTGCACATTATTAATTTAAAATCATTTGAGTTGACACTATAATATACATTCATAAAATTATAATTGCGTTCGCAACAACTTAAGTGCTATTTGAAGTAATAAGTCTACCTTTTGCTATCATAAATCAATTTTAAGTTATTCTTGCATATGGAACATAAAAAACGCATGTTCCATTGTATTCTGTCTGGTAAAACGTTTGCCGAAACGTAATAACCTATACGCAGTTTTCTTAGTTCCGACAGTTCCAATTACCGGCGACGAATAAAAAGCAATTATTATACAAAAGATAATTCAGATCCAGAAAAATAGGAATGGTAATCATCATATACCTATGACTTTTATTCTTTCCATTTAAAATATCGTTCTAATAAATCATGTTTTCTTCCCTTACGAATAACAAACCAAACGATGGGTTTTCCACAAAAAAAGAAAAAAAGAAAGAAACAAAAATAATGTTCTTCATGAATTAGGCAGCATTGTATTAACAAATACGGTTTAAACAATGAATTCAATGTAGAATCGATTTATATGTTGTTGTTTTTTTCATTTCATGCACTGCATGCATATGTGATTTTAAAGAAACGGAAATGTAAAGAACACACAGAAAAAATATATGACAAACAAACAATGGCCTGCGGTATACATACGAGAGGGTAACGTCTTAATTCATATGTTTGACGTTCGTAGCAAATTAAGGTAAACTAAGTTATAAACGTTGAACGGACTTATCTGCAGATGTTTTCATTTTAAGTAATGACTCAAAATGTCTTAACTTCAATTACTAAAGCATCTGGACAAAAACGCCCACATATCTGTTAAAGAATGCATTATATGAAAAAATATGCCACTTTCGGGCCTCGATTCCACGGCCTCCGAGTGCTTTCAAGTTAAAAATTATTAGCATCTTTTATTTTCTACTTGTAGATCTTTATGCTAAGGGCGATCACATAGTTCTGGTTCAATCCACTCATGTACATCCATGTCATTGTGTCACAACATTATGGGTTATATGTGATTGTTTTAAATAGCCAAATGACAAATTGAATATATAGTACGCATTTCAATCGATAACATGTATGATATGTTTTCTGCAACGTAAGAATAAAACACTGAGACGATATTTGACATTTAGCTCCATTCATTTAATTTGGACGTGTCCATCTGGTCGTATGATTCCCACGAATATACTGCAGTAGTCTTTTGTGTGCAATAAGACCAACGGCTGAATACTTTAATACTTCCAAGTAGCTCCGGAGACAATAATTTTGGAATTGCATACATATGCGCGTGCTTTTGAGTTCCTTTCATATTATCCATGCACTGTTAATTTGAAAAGCTTACCCGTTTTGGCCACTCAAACAACGTGGCTAGTTATTTGCATTGAGGGTTAAACCCTTTTTGACGAAAATGCATTATATTAATATATTGTATAAAAAAGACAGTGCTATTCTGGACGTCACATTTTTGTGTTCTACTTCATCCCAGCGTCGTCTGTCGATGCAAATACCCTTTCGCGCCACCACCTATCTACATCCGGCACCGACATCCGGGGCTTTTGAGTTTTCGTTTATGAGTAATCATCAGTTGAAATAGATAAAATTATAAGGCATTTGTAACGCTAAACGATGGAATAATTTGGAGTATTTCTGTTATTTTCGTTGAAACTGTTGACATTATGAGGAACGCTTACATAAAGTAAATAATGCAGGTTAGGAGTCGGAATGGTCGAGTGATTAAGGTGAAAGCCTTTTAATCCGGAGGTCCCGGGTTCGAACCCCAGTGGGACCAATATTTTTTCTTTCCTTTTTTTCTAAAATTTTCTTGTTATTATACTTCAGATTTTCAGTTCCGACGCTTAAATCTGTCAAGTTGGGGTCTTGGGTTCGAACCCCTGTGGGACCTTTTTTTTTATTTTTTTTTATAAATACTTTTCTTGTTATTATACTTCAGCTTTTTATTTCCGACGCTTAAATATATCAAGTTAAGACGTTTAATGGCATACTTCAAAACATGCGGAAATCTACGAACAAGTCCCTTTAATATAAATTGTACATATATAACATATTTAATCTTAAGTAATTTCATTATGATGTAGGTATGATGTGTTACAACCTTGGGCAAGATACTAAAATACGTGAGGTCTTTTAAAAACAATAACCGCAAGTCGACCATTTGTTATAATCCGCGTAAACCATTGTTTCAATTGTTCTCAAATAAAAAATTTCATACTATCCACAATAAAAAAAGCGGTATGGACTTGTATTTTCTGACACGTGATAAGTTTTTCCTTCCTCGCATACATTATTAAACACTTATTAGTCTGGCATCCATACATATATAGCTTATTATTTTTTACAACGTTTGTGTATATCGACAGTAAAACACATTCTTTCTGCGAATGAATATTTTATTTCCACACTCCACAAAGACTGCGTGTACTGTAAATCTGTGTATTGATTTTAGCATTATTATGCCATAAGCTGTCTGGTACCATTATGTCATCCATCAATCAAATGTTATGTTTACGCTGATCTAGTATTATAAACACATTATTGCTTACATGGGAATAAACATATGTTCATTGAAGTGAACATCAGGCCCCGTGTTCCCAAAACAAGTTGAGCCTACTGTTCAGGTTCAGGATGAACTGGAGCCAAATATTTCAGGATCAGGCTCAAGAATGAAGTTAATTTAAATCAGGATCAAGTTTAATTTTTGGTCAAATATATATTATAAACACGATTTGAAGCTTATAGCAACGTACATTTGCTGTCTGATATGAAGATTTGTATCAAAGAAATACAAATAATTATGTGATTTGATCAAGAAGAAAAGTTATTCCGAAAATAAAATATGTTTGATATTCCGTTCAGTTGAGCTACAAAATCAAGATCAGCTAAGACTGATCCTGATCCTGTAATTGATCCCTTGTAAATACGGTGCCAGGACTACGTGACATCGTTTATAGAACTTTAATCATTTTGAGTAATGCTGCTAACAAAACATCACACGGTCGCTGAACTACCGACATCAACCAACTCGAGCTTCAAGTCATACATGCACATTAAACCGATTACACATTAACAACACATCACACAGTCGCTGAACTACCGACATCAACCAACTCGAGCTTCAAGTCTAGAAACACATGATCAACTACAATAGGGGATATTGCACGCAGTTTTTAATTGTAAAATATAGAATATCGTTCGATTTGACACATCAAAATTACTGTAACCGATTACAGTATTATTCATTCTTGTTTGAAAATTGCGTGCAATACCCAATTTCAAAAGCCGCTTTCAGTTTCATCTCCAACCAACATTTCTACGAAATTAATTTCATTTTTACACCATATTTCTTTGCCGACACTGGCATACATGAAAACTTTCGCAATTAAATTTACTTGATACAGATTGACGCCTCCTAAACATTCGCACTCAATTAAAGTCGTAACCGAGGAATCTCAAGAAACATTTATGTGTCCGTACACCTTAGAAAGATGCATACATCGCACCAAATGAATTATTCGAACGTGCTACACATACACATCGGTTTTAAATATTCATATTTCACCAGTCACCATACAGGCCGCTTTATTGATTGAAATACAAAAATACGAAAGATTTCTCACAAATAATACATTATGAAATGTATACATTCAACTGTAATCGTACATTATGAAATGTATACATTCAACTGTAATCG
Organism: Congeria kusceri; assembly: GCA_027627225.1. Lineage (NCBI taxonomy): Eukaryota > Metazoa > Mollusca > Bivalvia > Myida > Dreissenidae > Congeria > Congeria kusceri. The sequence continues at coordinate 26,823,705 of CM051029.1, forward strand.
TACATTATGAAATGTATACATTCAACTGTAATCGTACATTATGAAATGTATACATTCAACTGTAATCGTACATTATGAAATGTATACATTCAACTGTAATCGTACATTATGAAATGTATACATTCAACTGTAATCGTACATTATGTAATGTATACATTCAACTGTAATCGTACATTATGAAATGTATACATTCAACTGTAATCGTACATTATGAAATGTATACATTCAACTGTAATCGTACATTATGAAATGTATACATTCAACTGTAATCGTACATTATGAAATGTATACATTCAACTGTAATCGTACATTATGAAATGTATACATTCAACTGTAATCGTACATTATGAAATGTATACATTCAACTGTAATCGTACATTATGAAATGTATACATTCAACTGTAATCGTTTGAGACTATAAGCAGAATGGCGATTTGAAATTTAAATTGTTGTATTAACCATGCACAGTATATTGATTTGAAAGTGGTCTGCAATGTATTAACTATAAAGCTATTGTAGTTCGCAATATATTTACTCTCAATAGTATAGTTATACCGTAAGCAATATATAAAACATCAATGGTTGAGTTATTTGCAACAATGCGAGCATAAAGAGAATAAAAAATAGCATATGTTTAACAGTATAATAAACACAGTAACACAGTCATAGGCAACCAAAAACCAAATGAACAATTATTAATAATAAACATGATGATAGTTTACAGTTAATAGTATTTCAAAAGTGTATTGTGCACAGATAACATTCGCCGGAATAAGGCATTTAAACAACATTCAATGCCGCATTAATTAAGAATTTGGTGATTCAAATATTCAAACAAACGGTTCCATGTTATTTTTATGAAAAATATTAATTTAATATGATTTCAGTTGATAATAGAATATTCATTTATCAAATTTTGATTTTATTCACAACTTAACGGCTAATTGGAGACATACATTTATGTTTTGTTATCATGTCAATTTCAACGTCTTCTTGAAAAAAAACCGTCTGTAGAGGTCTAGCTGTTGCACTTCCTGAATGAAATCTGTCTGGTATAACGTTTACCGAAGTGTAATAACTTACACTCAGTTATCTTTGATCCGACCGTTTTAATTACAGTAAATTCATGAAAACCAATTATTATACATAAGAACCTATAGATCCAGGAAAATATGAATGGAAACCATCGTATATCTATGACTTTTATTCTTCCCATTAGAAATATCGTTCTAATATCGTTCTAATAAATCATGTTTTCTTCCCTTACGAATAAGAAACCAAACGATGGATTTTCGAAGTAAATAGAAAAAAAAGAAAGAAACAAAAACAATGTTCTTCACGAAATAGGTAACATTGTATTACCAAACACAGTTAGAATTGATTTATATGTTGTGTTTTTCATGCCATGCACTACATCAATATGTGATATTGAGGACATAGAATTATAAAAAAACACAATGTTAAAGAAAATATATGAAACACAAAAATGGCCTGTGGTATTTATTATGAATACACTAGAGGGTAACGTCTTAATGTTTGACGTTCGAAGCAAATTAAGGTAAACTAAGATTTAAACGTTGAACGGACTTATTTGCTGATTTTCGTATTTTAAGAAATAGCTCAAAATGTCTTAACTTCAATTACTAAAGCAACTGGACTAAACAAATAATATATCGTCTTTTAAAGAAAGCATTAAAAAGGATAAAATGCATCTGTCTGTCCTCGAACCCACGCCCTCTGAGTGCCTTTGAGTTTAAGATTATTTTTATTTTTTATTTTCTGCTTCTAGATATTGATACCCGGGGCAATCACGTAGAACTGGTTAAACTCAGTCATGTGCATGTTTGTAATTGGGTCACAACGGACGAAACTCTATATGATACAAAAATGCGTATGTAATTAAATCATATAAGGTTATATGTGATTGATTTTATCGGTATAACGTAAACAGGAAAATAAACAATAACAGCAAAATGAACAAATATCACGCAAATCAATCAAGAACACACATGATATGTGTTTTGCAATGAAACAATAAAACATCGATATGACATTTGACAAAAGTACCATACATTTAATTTGAACGTGTCCATTTGGTCGTTGTATTCGCATCGCTACTGCTACAGTTTGTTGTGCAAAAGGAACAAAGGCTGAATAATTTAATACTTCCATGTAGCACCGGAAGACAATAGTTTTGAAATTGAATACATAGGCGTGTGCTTTCCATATTATCTATGCACTGTCCATTGTAAAGGCTTACGCTGTTTGTCCACTAAAACGACGTGGCTAGTGATTTGCGTTGAGGGTTAAACCCATTTTGAAAATGCATTTATTAAAATCCTAGCTGCCATTATAATGGCATACATTGTATTAAAAGAACGGAGCTATTCTAGACGTCACATTCTTGTCTTCTACTTTGTCCCAAGGTCGTCTGCCGATGCAGATACCCTTTCCGCGCTACCGACAACCGGGGCTTTTGAGGTTCCCATAACAACAAACAAATTCGGCACCAAAGTTTCGAGTCACCAAACGAACCGGTCTACTTCCACCGGAAGTACTCGTTGTACTCGTCGTCGTGTTTGTCGAGGAATTTCAGGTAATTCGCCAGTTCTTGGACTGACCGGAAGTCCTTCACGTGGATGTAGAAGGCCGGTGGCGCCACCATGCGGTAGTCGTCGGGATGCTCGTCCATCACGACCGGAACTGTGTCGTGTCTGAAGTGTAATCACAGGAGATCCATTTACATACAAACACAGGGAAATATGTGATCTGAAGCACGTTTATGTGCAACGTAGGAGGAAATGTGCATTTATGTATTTTATGTTCATTTCTATCAACATGGAATTTTAAGGTATTCATTCATAAAAGTCCATTATGTTCGTGTGTTTATAATTTATTTAGCTAAACGATCCCTACACAAAAGACGTTGTATTATAATTTTAAGACCTATTTTACCCATATATGTATGCCCTTAGACGATAGAAAACGATACTTTTATAACCATTTTAAATAACAAAGAAACGTGTAACGTTCACAACGTGAATACAACAAAATGCATATTACAACACAATATTTCAGACCCTAATTAGAACCTTTATATAAATAGTCTCCTTAAGTTAATAATACTTTTCCTTGTGGTTCCAATATAGTATTCTGACCAATTTATGTTTGTATTGAAATGCTTTCTGCATAAAACCATCATTCTTTATATTGCGCACATAACTGAAAAAAATATTAATTGTGTTATTAATTTGACGTGTATAAGCATATTAGCTACCTTTTGTGTTTGTATTAGATTGTAATACATGTACATGTGAAGAACATTAATGCAACACCTTGTGCAACCTATACTGCTCACACACAGACGTCAACATCATGATTATTTATACTTGATAACACGTGTTTTATAAATATAAGTATGTGGTCGTTCCATTTATGTAGTATGTTGCATATGGACATTGCAGTTTGCTATTACAATTTTTGTTTTTGCTTATTTGGTGATTTATCGTTATGATGTAGATACACATGTTTTTGACGTTCTTAAACAACCCTTAATACAATATATTATTATTTTTTCTCTGCGCATTTTGCGTACATGCTTTTGGTTATTTTAATCACATGTATTATGTTTATATTTCGAGGAGGAAAGATTTACCTCAGTGCGTTCAGGAACAGTTTCTCGGTGATATAATCCCGACAGTTTGCATTTTCAAACGACAAGTAAAACTTGTACTCGTCTTTAAGCTTCTGAAAGAAGGTCTTTTCTACGCCTCTTTTACACTTTAATGTACCGCAGTAGCCGTAACAATCTACGCCTATAAATTGTTTCAGTTCCTTAACAATCTCCAGTCTGTTATTAGATGCATAACAGTTGGACATAAAAATAGCCGCCAACTTCGTTTTTGAGGCGGCATAGTTTTTAGGTGGCTTGCAGTCCGATATTTTGGTAAAGATTTCGTACGTCTTAAATTTATCGTAAGGCGGCACCATTGTGATGACGTCATTAAGATTTGCATAACTTGGGCTCGCCTCTAGACTCTCAAGCCCGAACATGATCCAGATTGATCTGCGTGCCTAGGAACGACCGATAGCGCCTCTTGATAATGTTTTCGTTTAATTCTATTTCTTGAAACATCCTAGCGTCGATAATTTTCCCTGGTGGCGGGTATCCAAGGAGATGGCAGTTTTGGACAGGGCACTGGTGTTCAATGAACGCCTTGTTGCCCTCTTGTACTGCCCAACCAGCCAAACCCTGGGCGAGTAGGATCCTTTTAGGAGGCAACCTGCGTTAAAATTCTGTCGTCTGACGGATGAAACTTCCATATTGAGACTGGTTCACGATTTCGATGAACGACTGTTGCTGACTGGTTCTGGAATAGCGCCGAGTCCAAATGTGGCAAATTAATTGCGAGGAAGACGTTTTTCTGCAACGCTTGATATTGTGGAATGAAATTCAGCGCAAGAGTCGGAACTATAAATAATCCAATCAAAAGTAACATGTATTTTTTGTCGAACTCATACAATTCCCCTCCCTAGCATTTCCATCAAACTGTCACAGTAAAATCTAAATCGATCATTTTGCTTTTAAAACGATCTTGAAATTCGCTGTTTTGAAATAAGATTTTTATGGGTTTTATGCATAATACATTCGGCTTAATTCATGTTTATCCAGTATGAGATGACAAAAGACGTTGATATGGAATTTCACAAGAAAAAAAAGGGAACGTAATTCTAGCTAAGCGAAGCTATTCGGTGGGGTGTCTATTTGTCTCGCAAGCCAATCAGCCTAGATACTTTCTACTTTGGCTATAGTTCCCAATAATATTCCATATGCTATGTGCGTCTATTGAAATGTATACTTATGAGATAAATTCAACGGTTTTCTGGTTAAACACTGATACCCATGACACTTACCTTCTATATTAACAGTACCAGTATTGGTTTTATGCATAATACATTTGGCTTAAATCATGTTTCCTCGGTATGAGATGACAAAAGACGTTTATATGTAATTTCGAAAGAATAATTAGTAGCGTAGTTCTAGCTAAGCGAAGCTATTTGGTGGGGTGTCCCTTTGTCTCGAAAGTCAATCAGCCAAGATACTTTCTGCTACGGCAATAGTTCCTAATACTATCCCATATGCTATGTACGTCTGTTCAAATGTATACGTATGAGATCAATTTAACTGTTTACTGGTTTAACAAATACCCATGACACTTAAATCCTCAGTATTGACAGTACCAGAGCCATTCAGGCGATTTCCAATATGTATTTCCTATTCATGTGCTCTTTAATAGTTAAAAATGGCAAGGCGTTCATATGTTAAATTCAGTGTAATATAGATCAATCATTCACCGTCGGTCGGTGTGTTTGCTCCGTTTAATTTTTTTTTCCATAGATTTATATTTTGTTTTCTTTCTTTTCTGTCACTCATGATTGTAAACTTGTTCTTAGGGGTTGTATAAAAAAGCTTTTTGTGTGAGCTTTCTTTTAAATTTCTGTTCATTTTTGGAAATCTCTGTGTACAGAAAATGTTCAAATATATATACTTCTGTTCATAGGTTATAAGGTAACAATATACATGAAATATTGATGTGTTTAGATGATGTTTTATGTACAAGTCTTTAATAAATTGTCTTGTCCTTACGTCTTCTTGCCCGCGGAATCAACTTTGTTTGGGAGTCCGGAGGAACCAAATATATACATAAATCAAACAAAATTAATTATTTTCCAGAAGGACGCAGTAAAGGCAGCATGTAATTAATATTAGCTGTGCAACATTCCGAATGTATTATTATAAATTATCTTTATTTCGTTTGAAGGTGCAGTTGATTCCACATTTTTCCTTTATATGCGACATTGCGCTGCTCTTAAACATGCAGGTGCTGACGCGCATATTATAGCTTGGCTTGACAAAAGTGTTATATATACTTTATAGCATTTTGCCATACACCAGATGGTTAAAAGATAATGAACTTAAATATCCACGTATGTATCTATTTACATACGTATGGACAAACAAACGTTTCAATAGCTCCGTTCTTTTTTTTTCAACCCAAAACCATCAACATGATTCAGTATTTGTTAATCACTGAAATCTATCAATTTACTCTAAACGTTCATATTACATACTATATAACAATATATTCGCTGTTAAGTACTATTTTTGATATTTATTTAAAGATGTTGTATTTTCGTTTTCTAATAAAGTATTACAATTCGTTTATTTAATTGTTTTTGTGTTGACAGACAGGTCAATCACTTTCTTTAACTAAGTTTACCATTATAAAAATGTCATATTCCTTAAATATATATATATATATAACAATTTTTTGTTGGCGTCTTCTTGTGCTAGCGGCCTGCGAAGTAAATACTGGACGTGCAAAAGTGGGAGCACTACTAACACACATTTTGTTTTAGTGTTTGGTTTCTTTGTTCGTGGCGTGCACTTGTACTAAGTAGTAATGTAAACTATCTGTGCTACAGTATCATGTGTATGAAAATTATACATAAATGCTATGCCATTGTTAGGTAGCAAAAATAACAACCAACGCATTGGGGCGAACATCGTCGGACTGAATCTACTTAACATGCATTTTTGTCTCCTGCAAACACATTTAAAGATGTGTTTACATCATTCAAAGACATTCTCTCAGAAAAAATAAAACGTGTTTGAGAAACTCAACATAACTAACATGCTCGAATTCATAAAATACATTCAGACTTAATCATTATGTAAAAATGATTGTAATTGTTTTCGAAAGGAGACGGTAATTGACATAATAGTGCAAAACGTTCAAGTATAGCAGAATTCATGGCGTTTGTCGGCTGAACAAAACTCCAAAAGAGTCGCCAAAGTATGAAACTGTTTGTCTAATATCAGAGCAGAATGTCAGAGTGTCTATAGGTTCCTAGAAATAATTGCAGTCAAATTGCATTCCAGTTCTGCACAATTGCATACAAATGCATATTTACAATGGTATTTCATCTTAATGTTCGATACAAATGTACGGAATTGACGTAACAATTAGAATTTATCGGCATAATGCTCCAAAACAGCAAACAATTTTCGATTATCAGACCCTGTTTTAATAATCTGCAACCTAAAATCTGTTTGAAGTTTTCTTTTTTGTCGGTAATAGTCCTAATTGGAAGAAATTGTGTCTGACTTGCGAGTATACATAAGTCTTAGTATTAATTACATGTTGATATTTTGATGTTGACCATTTAAACATGGATGAGACTTTAAAATACAAATATATTTATCATGTCATTCATCAATCATTTCTTCATACAAGTGTGATGTTTACGCTGATGTAAACCAATTATTGCTTACATGGGAAAACATATGTAAACATGGAATCTACATGACACCTGTTTAAACATTATAGTAATGCTGATAACATTGCGATAAGCTAACCTATTGGATAATTTTGATTTCCTCAGAATATACCTTCTTTTTTAACAGTTTCCTTTGTCGAAAGGTACCAGCAATATACAGGTATGCTTTATGAAAAAAAAACACAAAAAAACATAATACAGTCACTGGACAACCGACCTGTACCAAATCAAGCATAGTCCGGCCCTTATAAATAATCCTTTATAAATCAACTCGTATATTTAACCGATACACGAGTTCCTATTGCTTTCTCACAGATTAAAAAATAATTAACACAATGTATTTAACTGTAACGTTTAGAGTCAATGAAGTTGTATCATCACATTATAAACAGACTGGTGATATGCAATATACATTCATGTATTGGCCATAAACCGTATACCGATTTGCAATTGAACTGCAATGTATAAACCATAAGCTAACTGACGTTTGCTATATATTAACATTCAATAGTATAATTATACCGTATGCAATATATTTACCATCAACAGTTTATTGATTAGCAAGTAATATGCAATGTATTAACCATAAGCTGATTGTCGTTCGCAATATATTAACATTCAACAGTATAGTAATACCGTATTCAATATATTTACCATAAACAGTTTATTGATTTGCAAGTGATCTGCAATGTATTAACAATAAGCCAATTGTCGTTTGCAATATATTAACACTGACAGTATAGTTTTTCCGTATACCGTGTAGTTATACCATATGCAACAGAGTTTCCATAAACAGTTTATTGATTTGCAAGTGATCTGCAATCTATTAACCATAAACCAATTGGCGTTCGCATTTATATTAAAATGCAAAAGTATAGTTATACTGTATGCAATATATTTGCCATAAACAGTATATTGATTTGCAAGTGATTTGCAATCTAATAACCATAAGCCTATTATCGTTCGCAATATATTAACATTCAACAGTATATAGTTATACCGTTTACAATATATTTGCCGTAAGCAGTATTTTGATTTGCAAGTGATCGGCAATCTATTTACCGTAAGCTGATTGGCGTTCGCAATATATTCACTTTCAAAAGTATAGTTATTCCGTATGTAATATATATTTACCATCAACAGTGTATAGATTTGCAAGTGATCTGCAGTGTATTAACCATAAACCAATTGGCGTTCGCAATATATTAACATTTGCAATATATTAACATTCAACAGTTATGCCGTATGCAATATGTTTCCCATCAACAGTTTAATGATTTGCGATATTGTATGAATAAAGAGAATAACAAATGTGTATTTCTTTAACCGCAAACTGTAAAATGAACACACTGACACTGTATGTTCAGGTAACAAAAACAAAACAAAGAGTAATAAGCTATAAAACAGAAAATGGCGCGCAATCAGTTGACCACAAATTTTTTTAGCATTTTCAATCATTTAGTGATAAACAAGACGATGGTTTGCAGTCAACAGTGAAACAAAACATAATTGTTGCTGCTATCATTCACCGGTAGCAGACATTTAAACGAAATGCCATACTGAAAATCAAGAAGAAGAATTTGGTGATTCGAATGTTCTAGAAACAAATGGTTTCATGTACACGTATGAATTGTTTGCAAATTATTAAATTTATATCATTTCAGTTGACACTATAATATACATTCATAAAATTATAATTGCGTTCGCAGCAACTTACGGGCTGTGTAAAGTAATAAGTCTAGCGTTTGCTATAATAAATCAATTTAAATTTTGTCTTGCTTATAGTACATAAAAACATATGTAGCTTGTTCCATTGTATTTTGTCTGGTAAAACAGTAATAATGTAATAACTTACACGCAGTTATCTTAGTTCTGACAGTTACAATTACAGGCGATGAATAAAAAGCAATTTGTATATATAAGAAACTGCAGATCCAGGAAAATATGAATGGAAATAACCATATATCTGTGACTTTAATTATTCTCATCGGAAATATCGTTTTTAACAGATTGTGTTTTCTTCCTTCACGAGTCATAAAACAAATGATGGGTTTTCCAAATAAAAAGAAAAACATGATCAATAATGTTTCTTCATGAAATAAGTAGCATTGTATTACCAAATAATTTAAACAATGATTTCAATGTATAATTTGTTTATGTGTTGTTATTCATGGCATCCACTACATGTATATATGATATTGAGTACATAAAATTATAAAGAACTACGGTGAAAGAAACTTATGACAAACACACATGGGCCTGTGGTTTACATCATGGATAGAGGGCAACGTCTTAATTCACATTTTTGACGCAGCGAATAAAGGTAAACACAGTTAAAAGTGTAACAGGTACTTATTTGCAGATTTTCGTATTTTAAGTAATGGCTAAAAAAAATTTAACTTCAATTACTAAAGCATCAGAGGTCGTATTCCAGAAACATCTTAAGTGAAATCTTATCCTTAACCTTAAATTCGTAATTTTTCTTAAACATTTTATTCCACGCATACTTGAAATGATGCAAAATGTTCACTTATTATCAATTTATTATTAACTACTACTTTCTTGACTGTAATTAGAATCATTGATTTATATAAAGTTTTAAAAATATTACCTAACAAAATTTGGATCTTAAGTAAAAATATTTTAAGATCAACTTAAGATATTTCTGGAATATAGCCCCTGGACTAACAAACCCATATATCTTATTTAAAAACAAAAAGCATTAAAAAAGTATAAAAAACATATGCCCAGGGCTGGTATTCACAAAGCATCTTAAGTAGTTTCTTTAATATTTTCACTTAAGTGCAAAATTTGACTGTATTATATTTCTTTACTTAATAAACAGACGCATATGTTGTTAATATTGCTCAAATAACATTTTCATATTGATGCAATTTAAAATGTTACTTAATGCTTAACTGTTTCTTTATGGAATTATACAGTTAAGGAAATTTCCAAATTTAAGGATAAGGATAAAATTTAACTTAAGATGCTTCGAGATTTCTAGATGAAGAGTAGTTATATTTTTTATTTTGTACTTCTAGATCTTTATACAAAGGGCAATCAAATAGTACTGGTACAACTCAGTCATGTGTATGTTTGTCGTTGGGTTACAAAGGACTAAACACTATACGACATAAATATGCGTATATTATAAAATATAATCAGTCACATGCGATTGCTTTAATCGATCTTACATAATCAATTCCACTAACAATAACAGGAAAATGAATACATACAACGCATATCGATCAATAACATACATGATTTCTGCAATGTAGGAATAAAACATTGATATAATATTTGAAAACAAGGCCAATACATTTCGTTCAAACGTATCCATTTGGTCGTTCGATTCGCTAAAATATACTGCTGTAGTTTTTGTGTGCAAATAGGTCAAAGCCTAATACTTTAATACTTCTAATTAGCACCGCAAGAAAAACGTTTTGAAATTACATACATATGCGCGTGCTTTTGACTTCCTTCCATAATTTCCATGTACTGTCAATTTTAAAACTTTCGCTTTTTGTCCACTCAAACCACGTGGCTAGTTATTTGCGTAGAGGGTTAAACCCTTTTTGACGTCAATGCATTTATTAAAACCCTAGCTGCCATTATAATGGCATGCATTGTATTAAAATGACGGAGCTATTCTAGACGCCACATTCTTGTCTTCTACTTCGTCCTAGCGTCGTCTGCCGATGCAGATACCTTTTCCGCGCCACCACTTGTCTAAATCCGGCACGGACATCCGTTTTTTTAGGTCCCATAACAACGAACAAATTCGGCACCAACATGTCCAACATCCGCGCAGAGATTAGACTGGTTCCGAGCATAGCTCTAATAAAATCCCTGCAGTCATCACAAACCACGTGACGATGATCGATTTAAATCGTCTAGATATTATTTATGGTTTTAATTAGTTATTTTATTTTTCTGTTTTCATTATTCACTGCAAACGCTATATAAAAAGTCCAATAATGTAGAAAATTGCATTGAGTTGCATTAAATAAGTAAAAGTTACAAACACGTAATCCTTTCAGATCTGGAAGGATTTTGCTTGTGATGGCAGTGGTTACCGTTAACCGATAGGGGAGGTAACCGCTGCGAGGAGTTTGCAAAATTCGTTTTAACAAACGAACCGGTCTGCTTCCACCGGAAGTACTTGCTGTACTCGTCGTCGTGTTTGTCGAGGAATTTCAGGTAATTCGCCAGTTCTTGGACTGACCGGAAGTCCTCCACGTGGATGTAGGAGCCCAGTGGCGCTACCCTGCGGTAGTCGTCGGGATGCGCGCCCATCACGACCGGAACTGTGTCGTGTCTGAAGTGGAATCACAGGAGATTCATTCACAGGCAAACACAGGGAAATATTTACTTAAATCTGAAGCACGTGTATAGCCACCTTAAGATTACAATGGCCTATCTAACATGTGTTAAAGCAGCAGATAGGCCCTTGTAATACTTAATATAGGAATAATGACATTCCAGGAGTCATATCCACAAAGCTCCTTAGGAAAATCTCTACTCAAGTCACATTTAAGTGAACAATTCAAACACAATTTTCTTTGTTAATATAATTATTTTGTTTTTGAAATATGGTAAAATAAGGAGCACCTGTTGATTCTGGGCCAGACTGAAACCACTGTATACAAAAATACCTTTCAATGAACCAGCAACACACTTAAGGATGAATTTAAGAAATTTACTTAAGTTTTCAATAAGGAGCTTTGTGGATTTATCCTGCTACTAACCCAAACAGTGACCTAATAAAGCGGTGACCGTATAAACTTGTTGATATCCGGCAGTAGATCACGTGACTGTGATATACCGTCAATAGGTATTCCTACGCGCCGGATAACAACATGTTCGAGAATGACACAGCATAAAGTCTACTTACCAGAGTTTCTCATCGATACAAACTTAGTGTTGTCTAGTTTAACAGAGCTAAACAACAAATGAGTTGTTTGTCCTCACATTCCATTTAACTTGTTAACTACAGCTTCCATCCAGTTCCATTCCATTTCAACACACTTTAATCTGATGCAAGCGGGTTATTCTTTGTGGATAGACTTTCTTTGTTCAACCAACCGAGCATATTCATCAAAGACATAACCCTTTTTAGAAAGTCCGATGAAAAGAAATGAAAAAAAAGTCAGCAAAGGCCACACCTGTAATTTTAACGTAAAGCGAAATATTAATTTGATTTAGTTCACTTTCAGTTACACTGTCCTCCACCCACAATTATCCGAGTAAATCGTAGAAAATTGGAAAGGGATCAATCTCACCGTTTTCATTCGAGGCAAATATTCCATACACTTTTTATTTGAATGCTATTGCATAATATAATCCATACAAAACACAGAAACACTAAATATTTATTCCGATTTCATGTATTTTCAACTGCAAAACACTCACGTTCTGGTTTGACTACATTGTGTAAACTTACAACACAAAATGAATGACGTAGTTGGTGTGACGTAATGTAACTCCTTAAGAACCAATATAATCTGGTTTAAAACAAAAGCAAATTTACTACGTCATTTTCGTGTCGTACTGACATCAGCAAATAAGATTTATTAATATTTTACTTTTGTTTTTTTATAAAGGTGATTAAGATATATAGATTAATTTTTTCCGGGTAGTACGCATACATTCAAGAGAGTTATTAGGTTCGAGGCCGGTCTAGAATTTTTTTTTAATTTAAACTTGTAATTAGTGTTTGGTGTTTTTTTAATTTAATTGAATAGAAATCAGGATAAATAGAATACACGGTAGGTGCCGGGAAGGAGAAAGTTTATTCGGTTCGGCCCGAAAACAAAAATAGGGCTCGCTAAAGCTCGCCCTATTTTCATTGTCTAAGCCTCACCGGATAAACTTTCTCCATCCCGGCACCAACCATGTATTCTCTACATGGGCCCAGAGACATCACCAGGAGAGAAAAGCGTTATGTGCAACAGAAAAGGAAAGGTGCTTTTATGTCGAATATGTTAATTTCCATCGACATGGACTTTGCAAGTATTCTTTCAAAAAATTCCATTGTGTTCGTGTGTTATATATATATAATTTATTTAGTTAAATAATCCCTACATAAAAGATGTTGTATGATCATTTAAAAACATATTTACCGATAGATGAATGCCCTTAGACGATAGAAAACGATGGTATTATAACTATTTTAAATAACGAAATAACGTTCACAACGTGAATACAACACATTGCATATTAAAACACAATATCTCAGACCCTAATGATATCCTGCATATAAATAAGTGTTGATCTTTAAGTTAAAAAAGCACATATTACATTTCAATTTGCTCATAAGCTACAATAAATTTATAACAAAGTAAATGTCCAGTGAACACTGAAACGGCAATTAATGGATGTTTAACATACGTCAACATTATTCATACGTCAAAAATTATTCATTCGTCCAGCACAACAGGATTTAAAATGTCAATGAAAAGTGGGTAGTTTATTTATACCGCATAACACGTGTTTCATTAATATACGTATATGGCCGTTTATGTATTCTGTTAAACATAAACCTTGCATTTTGCTGAGTTTATTTTTAACGGCAAAATTGTATGATGTATCGTTATGATATAGACAAAAAGGTTTTTTGCATTAAAAACCCCCATAAACCAAAGTAATTTCATCCTTTTTTCTTGGCGCATTTTTCTTACAAGCTATTGATAATTTTACGATTATATTTCGAGGAGGCATCACTTACCTCAGTGCGTTCAGGAACAGTTTCTCGGTGATATAATCCCGTCAGTTTGCATTTTCAAACGACAAGTAAAACTTTTACTCGTCTTTAAGCTTTGAAAAGCAAGTCTTTTCCACGCCTCTTTTACACTTTAATGTACCGCAGTAGCCGTAAAAATCCACGCTTATAAATTGTTTCAGTTCCTTAACAATCTCCAGTCTGTTATTAGATGCATAACAATTGGACATAAAAAAAGCCGCCAACTTCGTTTTTGAGGCGGCATAGTTAAGAATTGGCTTGTAGTCCGATATTTTGGTAAAATTTTCGTACGTCTTAAATTTATCGTATGGCGTCACCATTGTGGAATCGTACCGGTACGTGGCGGTCCAGTTGATGACGTCATTAAGATTTGCGTAACCCGGGCTCGCCTCTAGACTCTAAAGCCCGAACATGATCTAGATTTGATCTGCGTGCCTAGGAACGACCGTTAGCGCCTCTTGATACATGTTTTCGTTTAACTCTATTTCTTTAAACATCATAGCGTCGATGATTTTCCCGGGTGGCGGGTATCTAAGGAGATGGCAGTTTTGGACAGGGCACTGGTGTTCAATGAAAGCCTTGTTCTCCTCTTGTACTCCCCAGCCAGCCAAAACCTGAGCGAGTAGGATCCTTTGAGGAGGCAACCTGCGTTAAAATTCTGTCGTCTGACGGATGTGACTTCCATATTGAGACTGGTTCACGATTTCGATGAACGACTATTGTTGACTGGTTCTGGAATAGCGCCGAGTCCAAATGTGGCAAATTAATTGCGAGGAAGACGTTTTTCTGCAACGCTTGATATTGTGGAATGAAATTCAGCGCAAGAGTCGGAACTATAACTAATCCAATCAAAAGTAACAGCGTTCTATGTATTTTTTGTCGAACTCATACAATTCCCCTCCCAAGCATTTCCATGAAACTGTCACAGTAAAATCTAACTCGATCATTTTGCTTTTAAAACGATCTTGAAATTCTCTGTTTTGAAATAAGATTTTTATGGGTTTTATGCATAATACATTCGACTTAATTCATGTTTATCCAGTATGAGATGACAAACGACGTTTATAAGGAAATTTCACAAGAAAAAAAAAAGGGAACGTAATTCTAGCTAAGCGAAGCTATTCGGTGGGGTGTCTATTTGTCTCGCAAGCCAATCAGCCTAGATACTTTCTACTTTGGCTATAGTTCCCAATAATATCCCATATGCTGTGTACGTCTATTGAAATGTATACTTATCAGATCAATTCAACGGTTTTCTGGTTAAACACTGATACCCATGACACTTACCTTCTATATTAACAGTACCAGTATTGGTTTTATGCATAATACATTTGGCTTAAATCATGTTTCCTCGGTATGAGATGACAAAAGGCGTTTATATGTAATTTCGAAAGAATAATTAGTAGCGTAGTTCTAGCTAAGCGAAGCTATTCGGTGGGGTGCCTATTTGTCTCGCAAGCCAATCAGCCAAGATACTTTCTACTATGGCTATAGTTCCTAATACTATCCCATATATCTGTTCAAATGAATACGTATGAATTTAACTGTTTACTGGTTTAACACTAATACCCATGACACTTAAATCCTCAGTATTGACAGTACCAGAGCCATTCAGGCGATTTCCAATATGTATTTTCTATTAATGTGCTCTTTAATAGTTAAAAATGGCAAGGCGTTCATATGTTAAATTCAGTGTAATATAGATCAATCATTCACCGTCGGTCGGTGTGTTTGCTTCGTTTAAATGTTCATAGATTCATATTTTGTTTTCTTTCTTTTCTGTCACTCATGATTGTAAACTTGTTCTAAAGGGTTGTATAAAAAAGCTTTTGTGTGAGCTTTTCTTTTAAATTTCTGTTCATTTTTGGAAATATCTGTGTACAGAAAATGTTCAAATATATATACTTCTATTCATATGTTATAAGGTGACAATATACACGAAATATTGATGTGTTTATATGATGTACTATGTACAAGTCTTAATAAATTGTCTTGTCCTTACGTCTTCATGCCGCAGAATCAAGTTTGTTTGGGAGTCCGGAGGAACCAAATATATACATAAATCAAACAAAATTAATTATTTTCCAGAACGACGCAGTAAAGGCAGCATGTAATTAATATTAGCTGTGCAACATTCCGAATGTATTATTATAAATTATCTTCATTTCGTTTGAAGGTGCAGATTCCACATTTTTCCTATTATATGCGACATTGCGCTGCTCTTAAACATGCTGGCGCTGACGCGCATATTATAGCTTGGCTTGACAAAAGTGTTATATATACTTTATAGCATTTTGCCATACACCAGATGGTTAAAAGATAATGAACTTAAATATCCACGTATGTATCTATTTACATGCGTATGGACAAACAAATGTTTCAATAGCTCCGTTCTTTTTTTGTCAACCCAAAACCATCAACATGATTCAGTATTCGGTAATCACTGAAATCTATCAATTTACTCTAAACGTTCATATTACATACTATATAACAATATATTCGCTGTTAAGTACTATTTTTGATATTTATTTAAAGATGTTGTATTTTCGTTTTCTAATAAAGTATTACAATTCATTTATTTAATTGTTTTTGTGTTGACAGACAGGTCAATCACTTTCTTTAATATAAACGTGTTAATATAAACACGTCCAGTATTTACTTCGCAGGCCGCTAGCACAAGAAGACGCCAACAAAAAATTGTTATTTATATATATATAACAATTTTTTGTTGGCGTCTTCTTGTGCTAGCGGCCTGCGAAGTAAATACTGGACGTGCAAAAGTGGGAGCACTACTAACAAACATTTTGTTTTCGTGTTTCTTTGTTCCCGGCATGCACTTGTACTAAGTAGTAATGTAAACTATCTCTGCTAACGTATCATGTGTATGAAAATTATACATAAATGCTATGCCATTGTTAGGTAGCAAAAATAACAACCAACGCATTGGGGCGAACATCGTCGGACTGAATCTACTTAACATGCATTTTTGTCTCCTGCAAACACATTTAAAGATGTGTTTACATCTTTCAAAGACATTCTCTCAGAAAAATAAAACGTTTAGAAACTCAACATAACTTACATGCTCGAATTCATAAATATACATTCAGACTTTATGATTATGTAAAAATGATTGTAATTGTTTTCGACAGGAGACGGTAATTGGCATAATAGTGCAAAACGTTCAAGCATAGCAGAATTCATGGCGTTTGTCGGCTGAACAAAACTCCAAAAGAGACGCCAAAGTATGAAACTGTTTGTCTAATATCAGAGCAGAATGTCAGAGTGTCTATAGGTTCCTAGAAATAATTGCAGTCAAATTGCAATCCAGTTCTACACAATTGCATACAAATGCATATTTACAATGGTATTTCATCTTAATGTTTGTTACAAATGTACGGAATTGACGTAGCAATTAGAAATTGATCGGCATAATGCTCCAAAACAGCAAACAATTATCGAACATCAGACCCTGTTATAAATAATCTGCAACCTAAAATCTGTTTGAAGTTTTCTTTTTTGTCGGTTCTAATTGGAAGAAATTGTGTCTGACTTGCGAGTATACACAAGTCTTAGTATAAATTACATGTTGATATTTTGATGTTGACCATTTAAACATGGATGATACTTTAAAATACAAATATATTTATCATGTCATTCATCAATCATTTCTTCATACAAGTGTTATGTTTACGCTGATGTGCTATTGTAAACCAATTATTGCTTACATGGGAAAACATATGTAAACATGGAATCTACATGACACCTGTTTAAACATTCTAGTAATCCTGCTAACATTGCGATAAGCTAACTTATTGGATAATTTTGAGTTCCTCAGAATATACGCTCTTTTTTAACGGTTTGCTTTGTCGAAAGATACCAGCAATATACTGGTATGCTTTATGAAAAAAAAAACAAAAAAAAAAACATCATACAGTCACTGGACTACCGACATGTACCAAATCGAGCATAGTCCGACCCTTATAAATAATCCTTTATAAATCAACCTGTACATTTAACCGATACACGTTTTCCTATTGCTTTCTCACAAATGAAAAAATCATTAACACAATGTATTTAACTGTAACGTTTAGAGTCAATGAAGTTGTGTCATTACATTATAAACAGACTGGTGATATGCAATATAAATTCATGTATTTGCCATAAACCGTATATCGATTTGCAATTGAACTGCAATGTATAAACCATAAGCTAACTGACGTTTGCTATATATTAACATTCAATAGTATAGTTATACCGTATGCAATATATTTACCAACAACAGTTTATTGATTAGCAAGTAATCTGCAATGTATTAACCATAAGCTGATTGTCGTTCGCAATATATTAACATTCAATAGTATAATTATACCGTATGCAATATATTTACCATCAACAGTTTATTGATTAGCAAGTAATCTGCAATGTATTAACCATAAGCTGATTGTCGTTCGCAATATATTAACATTCAATAGTATAATTATACCGTATGAAATATATTTACCATCAACAGTTTATTGATTAGCAAGTAATCTGCAATGTATTAACCATAAGCTGATTGTCGTTCGCAATATATTAACATTCAATAGTATAATTATACCGTATGAAATATATTTACCATCAACAGTTTATTGATTAGCAAGTAATATACAATGTATTAACCATAAGCTGATTGTCGTTCGCAATATATTAACATTCAACAGTATAGTAATACCGTATTCAATATATTTACCATAAATAGTTTATTGATTTGCCAATGATCTGCAATGTATTAACAACAAGCCAATTGTCGTTCGCAATATATTAACACTTAACAGTATAGTTATACCGTATACCGTGTAGTTATACCGTATGCAGTATAGTTTCCATAAACAGTTTATTGATTTGCAAGTGATCTGCAATCTATTAACCATAAACCAATTGGCGTTCGCATTTATAATAAATTCAAAAGTATAGTTATACTGTATGCAATATATTTTCCATAAACAGTTTATTGATTTGCAAGTGATTTGCAGTGTATTAACCATATGCTTATTGTCGTTCACAATATACTAACATTAAATATTTTAGTTATACGGTATGCAATATGTTAACTATAAACAGTATATTGATTTGCAAGTGATCTGACGTTCGCAATATATTAACAGTTAACAGCAAAGTTAATCTGTATGCAATATATTTATCATTAACAGTTTATTGATTTGCGATATTTTACATATAAAGAGAATACAATATTAGTGTTTGTCATGAACATAATGATGGTTTACAGTTAAAAGTAGTACAAAAGAGTATTGCAGCTGACATTCACCGAAATACAAAAATAAGACATTTAAACAAAATTTAATGCTGCAATTAATAAAAGAATAATTTGGTGATTCAAATGTTCTAGAAACAAACGGTTTAATGTAATTTATTTTGAACATTTTTATTTAATATAATTTCAGTGGATAATAGAATATAAATTAATAAAATTTTGATTGTGTTCAAAACAACTTAAGAGCTACTTTAAGCTACTTGAAGCTATACGTATACATTGTGTTATCATGTACATTTTCACGTCTTCTGGCACATGAAAAAGAAAAATGTATGTAGCTTTTACACTGTTCAATTGTATTATGTCTAGTATAACCTCTACCAAATATAATAACTTACACGCAGTTATCTTAGTTCTGACAGTTTCAATTACAGGCAATGAATAAAAAGCAATTATTATACATAAGAAACTACAGATCCGGGAAAAAATGAATGCAAAAAATGAATGGGAATCACCATATATCTATGACTTTCATTATTGCTAATTCTTGCTAATAATTTAAAACTATACTGTGTATTTATTGATTATGAAAAGGCTTTTGACACCGTTATACATGATGCATTGTGGATAAAATTAGCTAATTCCCATGTAAGTTGTAAAATGTTAAAAATGCTTAAATCTCTATATTCAAACGTTAAAGCTTGTGTTAAAAATTCTGAACACATGCCGTATTCTGAACTGTTTGACATAACACTTGGTGTCAAACAAGGAGAGCCTCTATCTCCTTTACTGTTTATCTTATTTATTAATGATATCAAGGATGATATTGATGTGTCTAAATGGTCTGTAAATGATATTGAAAAATTATCACTATATATGTTACTATTTGCAGATGATATTGCTTTGTTTACGACTGATCCCAATAGTTTGCAGGCCCAGCTAGATTGTGTAAACCAATATTCTTCTAAATGGGGCCTCAAGATAAATGTAGCTAAAACAAAAATATGCATATTTGAACGCAAAAAATCTAGAAATAATTTTACATGGAGTATAAACAATATTAATCTTGAGATTGTTGATAGTTTCTGCTACCTTGGGATGAAATTTTATTATACCGGAAGTCTTGCTAATGCTGTAAAATCACTAAATGAACAGGCTCTGAAGGCATATAATGGCCTTATATCACTGTTTACTAGAGTATCTTTAGATATTAAAACAAAATTGTTACTGTTTGATTCGACTGTTTCATCTATTATTTTGTATGGTAGTGAGATTTGGGGCATATATGACTTCAAGGAGGTAGACAAAATCCATATCAAATTCTGTAAGCATATTCTTGGCGTGCGTACCCAAACATCCACAGTTGCCGTCCTTGGTGAATTAGGTAGATTCCCACTTTCGGTCATTTGCAGGGAAAGAGCCTTAAAATACTGGTGTAAAATTATGAAAAATCCGGAATCACTTCCAGGCAAAATATTTACAGAACATATTTTAGATAACAGTTTTAATTCATTGAATTTCAAAAATAGCTGGGAAAAGGCGGTTAATAATGCATTAGATATGCTTGGATATGGCTACTTATGGTATATGTTTGATATTAACTGTTGCTATATACCCATGTTAAAGCAAAGGTTGTGTGACCAATATATACAGATATGGTCGGAAACTGTGAATTCTCAAAACAAATTAGAGTATTATAAAAAATTCAAAACTGTTTTTAGGTATGAAACATATTTAGATGCTATTGACCAGGATAAATATAGAATTGCATTGACTAGGTTACGATTATGTTCACATTCTCTTGAGATTGAAACAGGAAGATACAATAATGTGGATAGAATTAATAGACTATGTAAACTATGCAATTACAATGTTGTTGAGTCAGAATTCCACTTTGTACTCTGCTGTCCCTTGTATCATGACTTAAGGCAAAAATATAAAATTTCAAATGCTTTTAGTACTATTAATAAATTTGTTAATCTCATGTCATCTGAAAAAATTGGTTTGTTAAGATGACTTTCAAAATTGACGTACTTTGCGATGTTACGACGTTCCCAAACCCTAGATAGTGTTGCTTCTTAACCTACTTATAAAATAAGTTAATCAATCCACTTTATAGATAGATATGTTTTTGTACAATATTTTTATAAAGCCTGCTTTGTATAATTGGAATTATGTATTTTGAACTTGTAATGTTGCTAATGGCCATCTTTCATGATGTGTTTTGTAAATGGCCAAAGGCATTGCTCATGCCGATTTGCCAAATAAACCTGTAAACCTGTATTATTCCCATCGTTCTAATAGATCACGTTTTCTTTCCTTACGGATCATAAACCAAATGATGGATTTTACAAAAAGGATGAACAGAAACAGAGGCCATGTTTATAATGAAATCACATTGGATTTCAAAACATTGTATTAACCATGAGTTCAAAGAAAATATGAAATTAATGTTTTTGAAGCCTTTGATGGTTTTGAAGTATGTGTACTTTTGAAGACATAGTACACTTTAAAACAAAAGTGAATGAAAATAACCAATAAAAAAACAACCTTTTCGGTTGTGAAAATCCAAACGTCAGACATACATGAATAAAAAACAATTTAGGTAAACTAGTGTATATATCTTTGTGTGTTCATGTGAAATTACAATAATACTAATTTAATTAACATCAATAGTCGAGTACTGAAATGGCAAGGTGAATAAAGTATACATGTTTAACCAATGCAAATTGACTGTATATATAGACGCAAATTTTGAGGAATCTATTACATTACTCACATACCGGATCACAGCGGAGTAAACTAAATCGGATACATGTACAGGGATATCATTCAAATCCAGCAATAATATGTGACTGCTTTAATCGAATAAAACATAATAAGGGTAATGAAAAGAATTAAAAAACAACAGTTTAGTGATTAATCATAAAGTAAATGAATAAATAAGAAACACAGAATGCTTTTCTGCAGTGTAAGAATAAAATATTGATATGATATTATATAAATATTGACTTCATTGAGGGTGACAGTACGTATTGTCAACCCGAGGCAACACTGTCGACCGAGGCTTTAGCCGAGCTCGACAGTGTTTGTCGAGGGTTGACGAGACGCACTGTCACCCTCAATGAAGTCAATATTTATTTTATTATACCGAACAATCCCGTATCATTTGCGTACCCGGCGAAATAGCGGTAGCGGGCGACATATCAAATTGTTGCCCGCTGCAGTTTATATGCATTATATAGAGAAATAATCAAGTGAGGTATAATAATTGAAAATAACGTCCATGCATTTAATTTGGACGTGTCCATTTTGTTGTTCGAATCGCTCGAATATACTGCTGCTGTTTATTGTGTGCAAATATATTTCTAATTAGCACCGGAAATTGCATACATATGCGCGTGCTTTTCAGTTCTTCCCATATTATTCATGTCAATTTTTACTGTCAATTTTAAAAGCTTACGCCTTTTGTCCACACAAACCACGTGGCTAGCTATATTCGTTGAGGGTTAAACCCTTTTTACGTCAGTGCATTTATTAAAACCTTCCATTATAATGGCATGCATTGTATTAAAAGGACGGAGCTATTCGAGATGTCACATTCATTTCTTCTACTTCGTCCCAGCGTCGTCTGCCGATGCAGATACCTTTTCCGCGCCACCACCTGTCTAAATCCGGCACCGACATCCGGGGCTTTTGAGGGTCCCATAACAACGAACAAATTCGGCACCAAAATTTTGTGTCAACAAACGAACCGGTCTGCTTCCAAAGGAAGTACTTGTTGTACTCGTCGTCGTGTTTGTCGAGGAATTTCAGGTAATTCGCCAGTTCTTGGAGTGACCGGAAGTCCTCCACGTGGATGTAGGAGCCCGGTGGCGCCACCCTGCGGTAGTCGTCGGGATGCGCGCCCATCACGACCGGAACTGTGTCGTGTCTGAAGTGGAATCACAGGAGATTCATTCACAGAAAAACATCGAGAAATATTTGCTTAAATCTGAAGCACGTTTCTAGCCACCTTAAGATTACAATGGCCTATCTAACATGTGTTAAAGCAGCAGATAGGCCCTTGTAATACTAAATATAGGAATTATGACACTCCCGAGATATCACCAGGAGAGAAAGGCGTTATGTGCAACAGAGAAGGAAAGGTGCATTTATGTCGTTTATCCTTAATTTCATCAGCATGGAATTTTCTTCATGAAATGCCTTTATGTTCGTGTATATATAGATACAGTCGATAGAAAACGATGTTATTATAACACATTAAATAACAAAGAAATGTGTGACGTTCACAACGACAGTACAACGACATGCATACTACAACACAATATCGTAGACCCTAATAGGAACCTTTATATAAATAAGTGTTGATCTTTATGTTAATAAAGCTAATATTACATTTGAATTTGCTCATAAGCTACAATAAATTTATAACAAAGTAAATGTAGAGTGAAAACTGAAACGGCAGGTTATGTTAGTAGAAAGTGTTTGTCATAGCTATGTGTTTTTACTGAAATACTTTAACATGTAATTAGACACTATTATTCTGACCAATTTATGTTCGATTAAAACCATCATTCTTTATATAGCGTAAATAATTGTATAAAATAATTTATTTTGTTAGAAATTTGACGTGTATAAACATATTAACTACATTGTGTTTGACTATGTGTTAGATTGTAGTGTATGTAATGCACATAAATGCCACACATATTTCGTCAATGCACGGCTGATGATGGGATAAAATACCTGTATCAGTTAATTATGTTATTATTTTGGCGTGTTAAAGCATATCAACTACCTTTGTATGTGTATGTGAAGTACATAAATGCAACACCTTGTGCAATAATCACTGCAGACAAACAGACATCGAAATCATTTATTTGTCCTGCACATCAGGATTTACAATATCAATGAAAGGTGGGGAGTTTATTTATAATTCATAACACGTTTTTTATTAATATACGTATGTGACTGTTCAGTTTATGTTTTATGTTGAACATAAACATTGCATTTTGCTATTACAGTTAGTTTTTGCTTAGTTTTTTAACGGCCGAATTGGGTGATGTATCGTTATGAAATAGACACACGTTTTTAACGTGCTTAAAAACTAGTAACCGTAAACAAAATAATTTCCTCTTTTTTTCTTGTCGCATTTTGCTTACACGCTTTCGATAATTTTATTTATTACGTTTATATTTGGATGATGTAGTGTTTTAATGGCAAAATTCGGTGATGTATCGTTATGATATACACACATATTTGACGGTCCGAGACAACCCTAAGCATTCCTGTTTTGTTCTTGGCGCATTTTGCTCACATGCTTTTCATTATTTTAATTTCTTCGTTGATATTTCGAGGAGGAAAGACTTACCTCAGTGCGTTCAGGAACAGTTTCTCGGTGATGTAATCCCGACAGTTTGCATTTTCAAACGACAAGTAAAACTTGTACTCGTCTTTAAGCTTTTGAAAGCATGTCTTTTCCACGCCTCTTTCACACTTTAATGTACCGCAGTAGCCGTAAAAATCCACGCTTATAAATTTTTGAAGTTCTTTAACAATCTCCAGTCTGTTATTAGATGCATAACAGTTGGACATAAAAATAGCCGCCAACTTCGTTTTTGAGGCGGCATAGTTTTTAGTTGGCTTGTAGTCCGATATCGTGGTAAAATTTTCGTACGTCTTAAATTTATCGTACGGCGTCACCATTGTGGAATCGTATCGGTACGTGGTGGTCCAGTTGATGACGTCATTAAGATTTGCGTAACTCGGGCTCGCCTCTGGACTCTCAAGCCCGAACATGATCCAGATTTGATCTGCGTGCCTAGGAACGACCGATAGCGCCTCTTGATACATGTTTTCGTTTAACTCTATTTCTTTAAACATCCTAGCGTCGATACTTTTCCCTGGTGGCGGGTATCCAAGGAGATGGCAGTTTTGGACAGGGCACTGGTGTTCAATGAACGCCTTGTTTCCCTCTTGTACTCCCCAACCAGCCAAACCCTGGGCAAGTAGGATCCTTTTAGGAGGCAAGCTGTTAAAATCCACGTTTGGCCTGAATTTCGCCTGCGTTAAAATTCTGTCGTCTGACGGATGTAACTTCCATATTGAGACTGGTTCACGATTTCGATGAACGACTATTGTTGACTGGTTCTGGAATAGCGCCGAGTCCAAATGTGGCAAACTAATTCCGAGGAAGACGTTTTTCTGCAGCGCTTGATATTGTGGAATGAAATTCAGCACAAGAGTCACAATTATAAATAATCCAATCAAAAGTAACAGCTTTCTATGTATTCTTCGACACTTCATAGCCATTTGATGTCAAGGCACAGTTTTAGGATAATACTCCAGTAGACGCAATCCTGGCTTTTGGTTGGAATATACTCTTCAGTTTGAAGACAAACACTGAGGGAAATGAAATTCCGTCTTTTTGTCAAACACATTCAATTCCCCTCCCTAGCAATTCCATCAAACAGTGACAGTAAAATCAAAATCGATCATTTTGCTTTTAAAACTTCCTGAAATTCGCTGTTTCGAAGCAGACTTTTATGGTTTTATGCATAATACATTTAACTTAAATCATGTTTCCTCAGTATGAGATGACAAAAGACGTTTATATAGCATTTCACGAGAAAATTTAGGAGTTCATTTCTAGCTTAGCGTCGCTATCCAGTGGGGTGTCTAGTTGTCTCGCAAGCCAATCAACCGGGATACTTTCAACTTAGGCTTTATTTCTCAATAATATCTCATATGTTGTGTACGTCTGTTCAAATGTATACTCGTATAATTCAGAGCTCAATTTAACAGTTTACGCGTTTAACACTGATATCCATGACACTTAAACCTTGTATATTGAAAGTACCAGAACCATTCAGGCGATTTCCGATATGTATCTCCTGTCGGCTTGCTGTTTAATAGTTCAAAATGCCAACGCGTTCATACGTTAAATTCAGTGTGTTCAATTATTCACCGTGGGTTTGTGTGTTTGATTCGTTTTTTGTTTGATAGATTCATATGTTGTTTTCTTTCTTTTCAGTCTCTCCTGATTGTAACCTAGTAAAAAAACTTTTTTGTGTGAGCTTGTCTTTTAAATTTCAGTTCATGTTTGGAAATCCCTTGTACAGAAAGTATATCCGAAAAAATGTTCATCCAACATGTTGTGCTTGTATTTTGTGTGTCCGAGCCTCCGTATATACGTTTGGGTCACCGTGACATGCTGTTTCTTTCCAATAGTTCAGTGTCGTCTTGGATCTCGAAACCAGCCTTGTTTAGTTGAACTGACAATAAAAAAGGACCGACGACATTGGAAGTCAAGTAAACAAAATATGTATATACATAACATTGCTATAATCGGGCATCAATAAATGAATGGCTTCGTAAACCTTTTTACAACGTTTGTGTATATCGACAATAAACCACTTTCTTTCAGCCGCTGAATATTTTCTTTCCACACATCACACATACATTGTGCGTGTACTGTAATACTGAATAATGATTTTATATTAAATATGGTAGTACATGCATATAAACAATAATGCATATACACAATTCCAAATCAATTTGCTCATTATATTTTCATAAAACCCATGAGACGTTTCATAGTCTTAGACCTTCAAAGGGGCATATCGACGGTAATTCGCAAGCATAAAGTCATATGTTAAAACAATACAATTTCCTATTTTGTCGAACATATTTATCAATTATTTATAACATATTATAAAAAAGTATTATTATAGAATTGTTAACAAAACAGTACATACAAAATATAATAATTTTGGGAGACATTGTTCTAGTAGGATTCGAACCAACACCTACAAATTCGCGATCTTTAATGAACCTCTCTTACACTATGCAATGTTTATCAATAGCGGACATGCGCATAATGGTAACTATGTACATTTTATTCATATCGATTTTTCTACTACTACAAATTTTGGCGCGCCACTGCTTATAAAATAAAATAATATATATTGACATATAGTAAGAAAACCATTGAATTTAACAATGCTTTTAGTATTAATTCTTTGTAATAAACTGTATTTTTGCAAAAAAATCACAACAATAATTTTCATCAAATTACTGAAACCGTCTGTTATTCATACTTGGAAAAAATCGCGTGCAAACTCCCAATTTCAGAATCCGCATTAATTTTAATATTACTTTCCTCCGGAAGTTTCTGAGACATGAATTCCATTCTCATTCGCCGACACATGGAAAGGATTTAATTGAACTTTCGAAATTTAATTTACTTGATACAGGTTGACGCCTCGTAAACAGTCGTACTCAATTTAACTCGTAACCAAAGAATCTGAAGAAACAGATATGTCCTTACGTCGTTAAGCCCCCGGAATTAAGTTAGTTTGGGACGGTCCGCAAGAAACAATTAAATACATAAATCAAACAAAATTAATAATTCAGACGTTCTTTACATACACATCGGTTTTAAATATTTCATATTTCACCAGTAAGAATTACTACAGGCCGCTTAATATACACTTATTTGCCATAACGT
Organism: Congeria kusceri; assembly: GCA_027627225.1. Classification (NCBI taxonomy): domain Eukaryota; kingdom Metazoa; phylum Mollusca; class Bivalvia; order Myida; family Dreissenidae; genus Congeria; species Congeria kusceri. The sequence continues at coordinate 26,851,554 of CM051029.1, forward strand.
AATTAAGATTGATGGTGCAACATTTGCAAATATACATGTATTACTATTAATGGTCTTCATTTCGCTTGAAGTAACAGCTGATTCCGCTTTTTTTTACATTGCGATCGTATGTGCGACATTGCCTAGCCCTTGTTGCACTTTCCAATGTTAACGCGCGTACGAGCGTACCGTAGATTTTATTCTGAATAGCAAATACCAGATGCAGTGCAAAATAATATGTTCCTCTACTTAATGTAGAATTACGGTTTTGTTTTGATTAAAATATGAATATGTACACGTATTATACATTATAAAGAAAAAAAAAAAAAACGCAGAAAACAACAGCACAGATGTACTTAGTTTCAATAGCTTCTGTCATCTATTAACCAAAACATCAACATGGTTGGGAATCACTAAGAAATTTACGGGGTTATTCTTCTTAAAGAGGTCATTAGTAACATTGGAGTTATACGTTTGTTTCTTACTAAGTAGCAGTATTAAAATGCGCTTCTTTAATTGTTTTAGGAGTGATAAACAAGTCACCGTTAACAAGTCACAAACCTCTACCGTAAGTACAACAATATAATGGCATATTTAAGACATTATTTGTTTTTGTAATCCACACTATTTCTTCTACCGTCAGTACAACAATATAATGGGATATTTAATAGATGAATAGAAGATTTGTTTTTGTAATCCACACCATTTCCTCTACCGTAAGTACAACAGTATACTGGGATATTTAATAGATGATTTGTTGCTGTAATCCAAACCATTTCCTCTACCGTAAAACAGTATAATGGCATATTTAATAGATGATTTGTTGTTGTAATCCAAACCATTTCCTATACCGTAAGTAAAACAGTATATTGGCATATTTAATAGATGATTTGTTGTTGTAATCCAAACCACTTCCTCTACCGTAAATACAACAGTATACTGGCATAATTAATAGATGATTTGTTGTTGTAATCCAAACCATATCCTCTACCGTAAGTACGACAGTATAATGGCATATTTTGTAGATGATCTTTTATTGTAATAGTGTCCATGATGCATGATCCATGCAATGGCCATACACTGGATATGCGGAAATGAGAGCAATTAATAAGCAAATCGTGTTGTGTTGTTTGGCTCGTTGTGTCTGAGTTCACTACATGCATTTTCATGTAAACTACAACATTACATGCACATGTGCTCGTAATTACGCATGCATGATACTTATACGTTGAGAAACTCGAAATAATTAAGCAAACATCATGCGTTAAAATGCAGATAAACATGTAAAAACGCGCACTAAATGCGTAATATTGCACAAAATGTGTATTAGCATAAGGGGTAATTATGCAAATTCAAAATGCAGCGAACTGAATGCTTTATACAATAGAAGAACGCATAGATTGTTCGCTATGTGGACACAACTATCATTTTTCCATTTTAGAAACATGATCTCAGTATATTAATTACAATAATTAAAATCATTCAGTGTACGTTTTGCCTAATAAGTTAACATATACATAATTTATATTGTTAAAATATACCTATAGGAATTTTTAAAAAATCCGACATTAATTTATAAAGATCACAACTTAAACCAAACAGCCCAGAATGTTAAATCAAGCATCAATATTTAACTTAAATTAAGTGCATTTCAACCAGTTATCAAGCAGATGTAAAAGTTTCGACGGTACATATATTGTTCGGAATATGTTATCCTTTTTAGCCAACGGAAATGATAATTTACAACTGATAACGGTTATTTGCATGCACTAAAGCGTCAATATTTTACAGCCAACAGCCATAAACACTGATGTGATAATGCCAAGTTTTATGGTACATAATAACGCACGACGAACGCATGGACAGACATACGGGTGTATGAATGGATTGATGGAAGGACGGACGGACGGATAGACGGACGGACGGTGTCCGTATTCACAAACCCATTCTGAGACTTAAGAATAAAGAATAGACTTTGACCTAAGAAATAATACTTGTGTTTACACATATACTGGATCAAAATGTTACTTATGTCATGAATAACCCATACTATAGCGAGTAAAAAAGCCAAATTTACGGACAAACTTTCATTTCATTCATTAGGGTTATTATTCAATTCAAAATAAATTCATCATTATAAACGAAATACGTGCACGTATGTTTACATGTGTGATTGACATCTGTATTAGAGACCCGATATCTGTTTATCCACTTTATCCGTATGACACCGTCGCGTAACAGATACGACCACTCCAATTTGTTTGAACAAACAGAAGATAACCTATAAGGTCGTGCAAGTTAGTTTCCCCTATCTGGTTTGTATTTCGTGTTGTCTAGAGACGTATGCGTGCTCAATGTGCAAAGATCACATAACGATACTTGGCGATGAACTACATGTAAAATGATTCATTGTTGTCAATCCCGCTTTCGGTCAGCTCGATTTAGTTGTCGCAATGGCGGTTCGGTGTATGTGCGTGAGTGCGTCCGTGCGTGCGTCCGTCCGTCCAATCTTGTCCGGACTGTAAATTCAACATTCATCAAGGAATTTTAAAATAATTTGCCACAAATGTTTACCATGTAGAGCCGGCATATCGCACGCAAGAAATTTTTGTCCCTAGCTCAAAGGTCAAGGTCACGTTACACTTAGATGTCAGAGAAGATTTGATTGTCAGAAAATGTGATTTACAAATAATAACAGTATAAGTCGCGTTCTTGACAACGGGCTCGCCGTGTTGCCAACAGGCATCTAGTCAGTAATGGTCATTTGCGTTATAAATCAAAACGCATTTAAAGTTTCTCAATATGTAAACCACTGCATCAATATCTGTGCTACAAGATTTTGGGCGATGCATTTTTTTATGATATACCTTTTGGTGCTTTGTGTTGTATTTCTTGTTAGTAATGTTAACTTGTATGCCGTGTTGCGACTGGTTACTGCCATAAGTAAGGACCTTGAGTCATGGTAAATTGTATGCCGTGTTGCAATTGGTTATTGCCCTAGGTTGGGGACCTTGAGTCATGTCGTATGCCGTGTGGCAATTGGTTATCGTCCTAGGTAGGGGACCTTTAGTCATGTCGTATGCCGTGTTGCCATTAGTCATTGGCCTATATAGGGGACATTGAGTCATGTCGTATGCCGTGTTGCGATTGGTTATTGCCCTAGGTTGGGGACATTGAGTCATGTTGTATGCCGTTTTGCAATGGTTATTGCCCTAGGTAGGGGACCTCGATTCATGTCGTATGCCGTGTTGCAATTGGTTATTGCCCTAGGTAGGGGACCTTTAGTCATGTCGTATGCCGTGTTGCGATGGTTATTGTCCTAGTAGGGGACCTTGAGTCATGTCGTATGCCGTGTTGCCATTAGTCATTGGCCTATACAGGGGACATTGAGTCATGTCGTATGCCGCGTTGCGATTGGTTATTGCCCTAGGTTGGGGACCTCGAGTCATGTTGTATGCCGTTTTGCAATGGTTATTGCCCTAGGTAGGGGACCTCGATTCATGTCGTATGCCGTGGTGCAATTGGTTATTGCCCTAGGTAGGGGACCTTAAGTCATGTCGTATGCAGTGTTGCAATTGGTTATTCCCGTAGGTTGGGGACCTTGAGTCATGTCGTATGCCGAGTTGCAATTGGTTATTGCCCTAGATATGCGACCTTGAGTCATGTCGTATGCCGTGTTGCAATTGTTCATTGCCCTAGGTAGGGGACCTCGAGTCATGTTGTATGCCGTGTTGCCGTTGGTTATTGCCCTAGGTAGGGGACCTTGAGTCATGTCGTATGCCGTGTTGCAATTGGCCATTGACCTAGGTAGGGGACCTTGAGTTATTAATATGAGTTCCTCTCGTGCTGATGTAGTTGGAGTTTATTTTCTTTGAAACTTAAATTATTGATCTAATTTAGAAACGATTTTTCTTAACTTCCAAGCGTATACAGGCAACCAAGCATCCATACTCTGAAACTAGCACGATAAATATATAACAAAATCGTTAAAGCAACTTAATCGATACCGTTAACCTGTCAAATAATCCGACCATGTACATAGACTATCGTAATATTTCCAATCAACCATTAACCTGTTCAATATTCCAATCCTGTAGACAGCCTATCGTTATATTTCCAATCAAACGCTTTGATAATCAAAGCTGCGAATCAGTTGGACAATTAATCAGTCGTTTAATAAATAGGACTGCAAGGAAAACACGATCATTTTGGATTCTCGGCTCATTGTAAGCGTCATACGCTACAAAATAATAAAGTAATTTCAGATATACTAAGTCAAGTGATCTAAATACTGTTACACGTATAAAATTAATAACTGTTAGGATTTACTGACCTTGAACTTTGAACTTGAACATAAGATTTTGTTGCAGCCGTCATGAAAATCCAGTCAATCACACAATAATTAATCAATCATGCAAATAAATCACAAAGTAATTCGTCAACCTTGCAGATCAGCATTACTGGCTAATAAATCCAATTAATCCAATCAATCACATGATGATTAATCAATCATGCAAAAAATAAATCACACGGTAATTCGTCAACACTGCAGATCAGCATTACTAGCATTCATCCACCATGAAGATACAATACCAAGTGCATAAGCCAGACCAGCATACATGTATGTGATTTATTTACCACGCCATCAATCACATCGCTAAATGTTATCATTTGAAATCAATCACAGTTATATCTTCTACCATGGAATAAAGCACACGTTTACAATCAATCTTACAAATAAATCCCAGGGTGATTCATTTTCCAATGAGAACAACCTAGTTGTGAGTTATACATGGTCCAACTACCATAAGGTCAATAATGCACACGGTTATTCACTCTAAAATCTCTAAAATATATCATACTTATCATCCTTACCGCAAATTTCGGACGAATCAATCGCAAAGAGTAAAGCAAAATCACAAACTGTGAGGTTTAAATCAGACACGGCATATGCACGCTGCATTCATGCATTGTGTGTATAAAATTACGTCCTTGTTGAAAAGGACAATTGACGATATAGAATTGCAAACCAGTTGTTTGCATGAATAGACCTGCTACATTTCCCAGTGGTACCCTTTCCACGTTTTCAGTGTGCCTCCATATGGTGCGGTGATAACCGCTTCCGTGTGCAATATTAATAACTGAAATGTGAAATTCAATTGAGAAATTCTGTACTCACCAGGAATGAATGAAAGCCACATTGCGATCGGCTAGAGCAACGTTCGTTTTAAACACATTGAGGAAGAGAATATTGAGACATTTAAATCCCAATAAGTATAAAAGCGCACAGCCTGTATAAACCCGTGTCGGAAATAGGACATACTTGTATCGTCGGGCTAGATAACAGCACACCGCCCGAAGATAGCACAGGGTCACGCGGTGTTATGTGTTAAAGCGACTATAGTGCTGAGATATGTGTTAATATTTAGTAAAAATACTTCTGTTACTTCATTTACAAGAAATACTATTACTGCTATTACTGCTTTTATAAATAAGCTGCTGTAGCTACCGTGGCTGCCACAACAACAACAACAGCTACTAATACTACTTTTGCTATTACTACTTCTGCAATTACTACTACTACTACTACTACTACTACTACTACTACTACTACTACTACTACTACTACTACTACAATACTACTACTACTACTACTACTACTACTACTACTTCTATACTACTACTACTTGTACTACTACTATTATTACTACTAGTACTACTACAACTACTACTACTACTACTACTACTACTACTACTACTACTACTACTACTACTACTACTACTAATACTACTACTACTACTACTACTACTACTACTACACTACTACTACTTGTACTACTACTACTACTACTACTACTACTACTATTACTACTACTACTACCACTACTACTACTACCACTACTTGTACTATTACTACTACTACTACTACTACTACTACTACTACTACTACTACTACTACTACTACTACTACTACTACTACACTACTACTACTTGTACTTCTACTATTACTACTACTACTACTACTACTACTACTACTACTACTACTACTACTACTACTACTACTACTGCTACTACTGCTGCTGCTGCTGCTTCTGCTACTACTACTACTGCTGCTGCTGCTGCTTCTGCTACTACTACTGCTGCTACCACAACAACTACTACTCCTCCTCCTACTACTACTACTTCTCCTCCTCCTACTACTACTACTTCTCCTCCTCCTCCTACTACTACTACTACTACTCCTCCTCCTACTACTACTACTTCTCCTCAATCTACTACTACTTCTCCTCCTCCTCCTCCTACTACTACTACTACTACTACTCCTCCTCCTCCTACTACTACTACTACTACTCCTCCTCCTCCTCCTCCTACTACTACTACTACTACTCCTCCTCCTCCTACTACTACTACTCCTCCTCCTCCTACTACTACTACTACTACTACTCCTCCTCCTACTACTACTACTACTACTACTCCTCCTCCTCCTACTACTACTACTACTCCTCCTCCTCCTACTACTACTACTCCTCCTCCTCCTACTACTACTACTACTACTACTACTACTACTACTCCTCCTACTACTAGTACTACTACTACTCCTCCTCCTCCTACTACTACTTCTCCTCCTCCTCCTCCTACTACTACTACTACTACTCCTCCTCTACTACTACTACTTCTCCTCCTCCTCCTACTACTACTACTACTACTCCTCCTCCTACTACTACTAGTACTACTACTACTCCTCCTCCTCCTCCTCCTACTACTACTACTACTCCTCCTCCTCCTCCTCCTACTACTACTACTACTCCTCCTCCTCCTACTACTACTACTACTACTCCTCCTCCTCCTACTACTACTACTACTACTCCTCCTCCTACTACTACTAGTACTACTACTACTCCTCCTCCTCCTCCTACTACTACTACTACTACTCCTCCTCCTCCTCCTCCTCCTACTACTACTACTCCTCCTCCTCCTCCTACTACTACTACTACTCCTCCTCCTACTACTACTACTTCTCCTCCTCCTACTACTACTACTACTCCTCCTCCTCCTACTACTACTACTACTCCTCCTCCTCCTCCTACTACTACTACTACTCCTCCTCCTGCTACTACTACTACTCCTCCTACTACTACTACTCCTCCTCCTACTACTACTCCTCCTCCTCCTACTACTACTACTACTACTCCTCCTCCTACTACTACTCCTCCTACTACTACTACTTCTCCTCCTACTACTACTACTTCTCCTCCTCCTACTACTACTACTACTCCTCCTCCTCCTACTACTACTACTCCTCCTCCTACTACTACTACTACTTCTCCTCCTACTACTACTACTTATCCTCCTCCTCCTACTACTACTACTACTTCTCCTCCTCCTCCTACTACTCCTCCTCCTACTACTACTACTACTCCTCCTCCTCCTACTACTACTACTCCTCCTACTACTACTACTTCTCCTCCTCCTACCAAACTACTACTACTACTGCTACTACTACTACTACGGCTACTACTACTACTTTTACTTCTACTACTACTACTGCTACTACTGCTACTGCTACTGCTGCTACTACTACTACCACTACCACTACAACAAAAACAACAACTGCTACTACTATTTTACTACTACTACTACTACGACTTCTTCTACGACGACGACTACTAACACTACTACTACTACTACTACTACTACTACTACTACTACTACTATTGCTACTACTACTACTACTACTACTACTACTACTACTACTACTACTACTACTACTACTACTACTATTGCTACTACTACTACTACTACTACTACTACTACTACTACTACTACTATTGCTACTACTACTACTACTACTACTACTACTACTACTACTACTACTACTACTACTACTACTATTGCTACTAATACTACTACTACTACTGCCGGGCCCGGCTAGCTCAGTGCGCTGGACTGTCAATCCGTGAATCGTTAGTTCGAACCCCAGCCCGGCCACATTACTTGTGTGGGGATTGATCATGAAATTGTTTCTACGGCCATTCCCCCCCCCCCCACCTCTGATTCAAGTAGGGCAGTTGTCAGTTACTGGCATTGGTATGTGCACTTAGTACTGGTAAACCGCTTAGATCGACTAAGCTTGCCCAGGAAATGTGTAAGTAGGTTAACTGACCGCCGTGATATGACTGAAATACTGTTAAAAACGGCGAAAAATCCAAACGAACAAACAAACACACTACTACTACTACTACTACTACTACTACTACTACTACTACTACTACTACTACTACTGCTACTACTACAACATCAATATCACCGCCAATATCATTATCGTCTTTGTCATCAAAATGGTCATTTTTATCATGTCATCGTCGGCCACGACGTTGTTACGTTCAAAATCATCATCATCGTTACTGACTTCATCAACAACCATCAAAGACCTCTGGATCTCTGTATTCAACACTTATATGACTTAAATCGGACACGGTTGTGCTGTGTCAAAGAACGTATTTAAATATTGCGGTATGACCGACCTCTCGATTCGGAATATGCAACTTGTAAACGGCACTTTGAGATTATGCATCTTTAATTGGAGGCTTAAGTATCGATAATTGTTCGTTGATGATCAGATAGATCAGTGGTAAAATATCTCTTGTAAACAGTTGTTTCCGTTTGATTAAAACAACAAATACACGTCTATACTGTACAATAAGTGCGGAAATTTTATGGACGGACACATGTTTACATCCTGCATGCTTGCAACTTTAGGCCAGAGTTTGTGGGTCTTTAGTTTATCGAATTCTCCGATCCGAAATAACAACAACAACAACACAATATTATAAAAATAATAAACCAACGATCATATATATAACAGAGGCGTGTCGTGGGAAACCTGGACTTAATGCACGTGCGTAAAGTGTCATCCCGGATCAGCCTGTGCAGTCCGCACAGGTCCATCCGAGACGACACTTTTCGCTTTTAGGGAATTTTCTGTTTCAAGGAAGTCTCTTCTAAACATTAATCCACTTTAGGCGGAAAGTGTCGTCGCGGATTAGCCTGTGCGGACTGCACAGGCTGATTCAAGACGACACTTTACGCACATGCATTAAGCCCGGTTTTACCACGACACGCCGCAATGTATTTCCACGGATGTCGTATTCATTGAGCATATGCACATTTTCAACCCACAGTTTATATAGTGTAAAACACAGTGAAACATTCATTAATTCAACGTAAACCATGTTGCTTTCATATGCATGTTTATATTAGAAACAATATGGTGTATTATTATTGCTCGTTTTTGGCAAATGAATTGCGAAAAATTGTGTTTATATTGGAATTTGTATTTTTATTTTTTTATCTTATTTCCGCCATCTGACTGATCAGTTTTCCAACAATGTCCGAGAAAGTAAAGATAAAATATCTCTGGCCTCAGTTGTTTGCAAACATGGGTTTGACACAAAGTAGGCCTGCACCATGATCCGTATTCTAAATGAATGCAAATTTATCAATCAAACTTATTAAAACTTGTGAAAATGTATACACTTGAGAAGCATAATATTCCTAAAGTCTGTAATTGTGTCATTAACAGTTCAACTTTCATTAAAAGGTTTTATTCTAGTGAAATGTGAAGAGACGATATTCTAAAAATAAACGATTGAATTTGACTTACGTATAATTTAAAGTGTATTATTATTTTGTCACAATTAAAACAAGAAATGAATAGCATTTGCACATTCATTATTGTACATTGTATATAATATTTACTAAGTTAATTGGATTCGCAAGATAGCGCTTCACTTTGCTGTTTTCAATTGAAATCTAAATTCGGCTAGTATAGGATTTTTTGTAAAAAAAAAATAAAATATACAGGTATTCTTTACGTAAACGCGAGTGTGTTTTGAGTGATGTACTACTTCGATTTCGATATTGTGTTTACGGTATAAATGAAGAATTTCAATTCAAATCTAATTGTAAAACTGGTGGTAAAGTTCTGTTATACACCACTGACTGTTCGATGCGTTATTCGAACAACGTAACAATGACAGATTATCTATTTAAGAAATAATTTTCGATTTAGAGTTGTTAATCGGCTAATAATCAACCATTTAATATACCGTATTAGAAACGACAAATCAGTGTTTATTAGCCGATAAAAAACGATAATGCGAAAATTATTTCGATTCTAACGTGACTTACAATTACAATGCGAACTATATTACAGTTTCGGAGCTATTTTTGGGGGTTGTTTATTGGTAGTTTAACAGCGGTGAATTGTATTCTTTGTCTATAGAAAACTATGCAAGTGTCATGCTAGAATAAGCGTTAAAACTATGTAGAAGGTTACGCATGCGCAAATAAATTCCTTCATTGTTACATATAAAATATACAATGTTTGATCTCAATTTTCACCATGACCAAGCTACTTTCTAATATATCACCATACATCGTTGGAAAGATAAGGCCATAACCTTTTGAAAAAACAGCATGTCAACAAATTCTATGTGTTGTAACTCAAAATATTTACCTTAGAATAAACACACCGGTTTTGACGGGCATGGAGGCTGCCATTTTGTGCATGAATACATGGGCCAAAAGTTATGAAGCTGGGAACCAATTATTTTAAAGTAGTGCCTAAAACTTTATTTTTTCTTATTTCTTACATATATACCTTTAAATTGATACCAAAACATATCATTTAAACTGTATTTTTAAAATCATATGCATTATACACTGAACCATATGTGTTTATTATCTAAGTGACAGCATGTAACCCTGAGGATTAGACTTCCGTTTTGGTGTAATTTGACCTAGAAAGCAGCTTACTTTTCCCAAACACCTGTGCGATCGAACGAAAGCGCCAATCAAATTACCCGCACGAGACTCGAACCGAAGACCTCTCGCATCACAGTTAAAAGGCTCGGACCTGCTGGGCACGCCAATTTTCAACATTGTTTGGCACATTGAACAGTAAAGCATCGTGATTACTATTCTCCACTGTCGAACGTACGCACACACACATGAATTGTACTGCACAGCGGACGTATAAAAGTACCAATGTCCCCGCGATAACGCTGGATGACCAAGAATTCGTGCGTGTTTTTTTTCCTTTTAAAATAGAAAACAAATTATTCCTCGCTTGTTTATTTACAAAAACAAAGCGTATCAAAGGTATTGTGTCTAAGAAAAAAGTGCAAATGTTGTACAAAAACACTAGAGAATCGTTTCTAATCAGCTTTTTGTGTAAGTTGCGGATGAACGCGCCATCTGGTGCGGACGACAGGTTGCTTGGTCGCCAGCGAAAACTATTTATTTCCAGATATTAACACCACAGTACATGATTTCATTAGTGTCATGGTGAATAATCCTACACGAGTCTCACGGGGTCAAACAGTGCACGGTTTCGTGCGCCGCAGTCAATCCTGCATCGACACACGATTGACCAGGTCGAAGTACATGTGAACCTTATACTTGCGGTGCTATAACTTTCTAAGAACGACAAAGGCGCGTCTCTAAACGTGTCTATCAACAAACTTACAGACGAACGGACAGATGGACGCATTAACAGATGGATGGGTGGGCGGTCGGACGAACGAACAGACGGACGGGCAAACAGACAGACATACAGACAGACGGACGGACGGACGGACGGACAGACAGACAGACAGACAGACAGACACCGTTGTGGAATAACCTATTAAGCTTACAGCTGTGGTTTTACTGTACAAAAGTGTTACTTGCTACACATATTATTAAAATGTTAAAATATTATTTTGATTACGTTTAAAATACGGGTTAAGATTATGTTTCATAAAAGTTTTTGAGATAAATGCTCGATTTACTTTCAACTGCATTTGTTAAATTGGATTGCCATTTCAAGTGACAGTACGCCTTTAATATTCGATATACATTCCGTAGGCAACAATGCAATCAGATAACCAAATCCAAAAATGCAATCAGACAACCATAATCCAACAATGCAATCAGACAACTTCATTCCAACAAAACAACCAGACAACTTCATTTCAACAATGCAATCAGACAACCACAATCCAACAATTCAATCAAACAACCACAACCCAACAAAGCAATCAGACAACCACAATACAACAATGCAATCAGACAACCACAACCCAACAATGCAACCAGACAACCACAATCCAACAATGCAATCAGACAACCACAATGCAACAATGCAATCAGATAACCGCAATCCAACAATGCAATCAGACAACCACAACCCAACAATGCAATCAGACAACCACAACCCAACAATGCAATCAGACAACCATAACCCAACAATGCAATCAGAAAACCACAATTCAACAATGCTATCAGACAACCGCAACCCAACAATGCAACCAGACAACTACAATCCAACAATGCAAGCAGACAACCACTCTCCAACAAAGCAACCAGACACCACAATCCAACAATGCAATCAGACAACCACAATGCAACAAAGCAACCAGACAACCACAACCCAACAATGCAATCAGACAACCACAATCCAACAAAGCAATCAGACAACCACAACGAAATGGAACAACCAGACAACCACAATATACGGGTCCTTTAGCAATGTCCGGTGTACTGGTATATATAGTGGCGCAGGAAGATGGAAATAATTATTGATATATAAATGTATGTCAGAGTATTGCCAGTATTTCACTTCGCAGACTCTTCCTTATGCGTATATATTTAGTTGATTACACTGTATAATAATTAATAGCATAAAACTTGATCATTTTGGATTATCAACTAACAGACACTAGTCAACTAACAACTAAATTACAAAAGCAGCCGCATATTGGATTCATAACCTAAATATTTCGCATTACAGTTCGTGATTCACGTTTTTTTTTCTCCCAGGATAATGGCGATTTAGTTATGCGATTATCGGCATAAACTATTCTATAAGCAGTTCGTTTACAGCTTGGCGACAGAAGAAAGAATGATGGAGCTATGTTTAGTGTGGAACGTGTGGTTGTTTTTATTTGAGGACACATGATGGTGCTTTGTTTGTTTGTTTTGTTTGTTTGGATTTTTCGCCGTTTTTAACAGTATTTCAGTCATATCACGGCGGTCAGTTAACCTACTCACACTTTTCCTGGGCAAGCTTAGCCGATCTAAGCGGTTGACCAGTACTAAGTGCACATACTTATGCCAGTAACTGACAACTGCCTTACTTGAATCAGAGGTAGGGGAAGAATGGCCGTAGAAATAATTTCATGACCACTCACTACACAAGATATGTGTCCGGGCTGGGGTTCGAACTCACTATCCTCGGATTGACAGTCCAGAGCTCTACCAACTGAGCTAGCCGGGCCCATGATGGTTCGGTGAACTGCATTGGTACACATTAACGGCCATGTACGCATAAACCTATACACATTTAAGTCAGCTGTTGACACGAAACGTTGCAAAGACAACTTAACTGCTTGAATATTTATTCTGAATAAGTCTCTTTATTTATGCTAGATTAAGTTGCCTGTAAATCAATGTAAACAGTGAATTATCAGATTCATTGACGGAAGGTCTCACTTGGGAATTTTGTTTGAAAATAAAGCCCCCGCCCCCCCCCCCCCCCCCCGCCACCAAGCCGTTGTCCCCAGTTTTGTCGCCATATAGGGTATTGTCGGCATAGTATAATTTGTGGGTAAGAAACTTTTTAAGTCTTATGATAAATATCGGTACGTGTACACTTAACATTTTTGAAGAATTTACCATTATAACGTAACGCGAAAAGAGCAATGCCTCCATTAAAAAAAAGTTTTGTTGATTTTTTTTTCAAAAGGTATTGGTTTATAGCAGGCAAATTTTTCGTAACAAGACCTGTTGGTAAAACAGCTATGCCCCTAAAAGCAAGCTTTAAAATATCAAGTTTGGTGAAGTTCAGATGAAAACTGTGCGCTATAGAGAGCGGAAACAGCTAAACTTTGAAGACCAATTTTAGATAATTTCACCACCATAACAAGATGAAAAATTATGCTATATAATAATACAGCGAGAAAAAGAATGGCTGCACGTGCAATATACACAAGAGTATGAACTAAAGACAATTTGGCGAAGGACAACCAGTCAAAAGTATAAGTATCAGCAGCAGAAGCCACCCGAAATCTATGACGCAGGCAAGAAAAGATGCTAGTGTAATTGATTTATTGAACTATGCGTACTTAAATAAAATATGCCGTATGTAGGATATGTGTACATTATTGTGACATGCTGGTTACAAATACGCTTCAAAGGACCAGCTTTTGCGCCGCCGCATATAAGGCCAAAAAATGGTTGGTTTCCGCTTACGTCTCGCAAAAAATCTAGGTTGGGGGGGGGGGGGGTAAACATTTTCTTCATTTTTTTTTCTTCGCGGCATATTCAACACACAGTTTTAGTATAATGGACTGCATATACAATATTTAAACGCCCCCAATCAAAGAAAACTGTACCTTATGGTATGTCATGACCAAGAGCGCATGTCTCACGCAGACTTATTCGAAATGTTTGCTACTTACTGAAAGCAGCATATTAGCGAAAACTGCTCTTTTTACCGTAAGTCAGAAACAGTTAATGATCGATAGGCAAAAAGAAATTTTAGGTTCAGCGTAAAAAAATAGGGAGTGGGGGGGGGGGGGGGGATCGGGTAAGCGGCGGAAACCAACAACTGTTTACGCCTAAAACATATAATTATAGGCCTGTACTAAAACGTAACCGCACCACGTGGTACAAAATGCTTTGTGTTACTGACCGCGATAATCAGAATGTTTCGCAAATCGTCTGTAAAATTCAAAGACATTCGTGCGTGTTGTTCAACTTCAGCGAACTAAATCCAGATCATTTGAGACAATAATCATGATAATGCACACTTCTGGAATTTTAAGCGCCTAATGTTTGTTTTTTATTCGCAACACTGCACAAAACGTCTCCAGATACTAGTAGTTTGTACGCTTTTATTTTTTTTACAGTTTTTTACAGGAGCACATCTGCTACTAAGTACAAACAAACGTACGCATGCAAGTTACGTGGTAGACAACCACGTTGAAAAGGTTCAACTGCCGTCATTATAACCGTCATATCTTCGTTATTTAAATGGAAGCAAAACTCAAACAAATGACTTTGCTGCTAGTATCTAAACGTATATCTCCAAGCCTCGCCGTTATATTATTCTAAGCCTCACCTGATATATTATACAAGACCAGGCAGTAACCTGTTTTTCTATTTATCATACCACATTTTTCGTAAAATATCACCAAACGAGCTGATTATTATATATTTAAAAACTAAGGGCGGCGCTGATTTTGCTGAGCCGACTTTTACACGTTCACCTACCTGTAGTTATGGATTTCTAAAAGTTGACTGGATAATACCTTATTATTAACATTTCGTAATGATAAGTGAACTGTTTTCACTACAAATACATATATTACACGCATGATCATTCATAAAATACTGAAAATGCGAACTGAAATGGATTGCAACGATTAATTTCATCGGAGAATACAACGCCGAATTGTTTGGAGAAGCCATTTTGGAGTTGTTTATTGAAATTGACATTTCCAAGATCGTGTCAATATTGACAGTATTTGACTAAACTGATGAGTTGTATTGACTTTTAGTGCATTTATTATGAATGCATTGAAATACATGTGTATGGATGATTTATTGTGTTCCATATATGACGTCATCTCACTACCAAAGTGCGGGTTTATGTGAATATTAAAAAAAATAACGTTTTTGTGATTTATGACGATTAAAAATAATAAACTATATGCGTTATTGGTATCAAATTGTTTGTTTTGTTGAATCTGATTCATTTTTACTCAAACTGTTGACTTTATAGTTGATTCCGAATAATATGACGTACCTCCAAACATTGACTGATATAAAACGCTAGTGACCTGATATAACAAAAATACATCAGGCCCCTTTGTATCAAGCCGATATCTGCATAGTGGTATGATAAAAAGGAGATATCAGTTCTAGACGAAATTTAGTTTAAACCTATCTATTTAAGCTCGATTGCACCGAACGCCTCTCGACTCCGTTTTCTGGAATGAACCAGTACTTGGCGTCTTAAGAAAAATCCTGAGAGAACGCTCCCTGAGTGGGGATCGAACAAGGGACCTCCCGGTTGCAAGGCGGACACCATATTCACCACACCATTGCGATATTTTGAGTCGTTGAAATATAAAAATTGTAATATTGTACAGGTTTTCTCGTTAGTTATAAGTACACGAATTACATGTTGTATTTTGTTAAATCTGCTAAATGAGTTTTTTAAAATTTGGTATCAACAGAAGTAGCTTTTTAAATGTTGTGGGTACTTTGCTTAACATATTGTTTGAGTATGGACATTTTCCAGAAATTTGGTGTGAGGGTTTTATTGTTCCTTTACATAAAAAAGGAGGTAGAGATGATGTAAATAATTACAGGGGTATCACATTATTAAGTACATTTGGGAAATTATTTACTGAAGTCATTAACAATAGATTAAATAATTGGGCTGACAATTATAAGAAGCTTCCTTACGATACAGATCAGTAGGGTCAGGTACAATAACATAACATACAAAATAGCAAAAAAAATCGGTCTTTCAATTACTTTGTCTGCACAGAGCACATTGCAAATTGTGTTTTATCCAAATCAGTGGTGAGATAACAGAATTTATTAACGCGCATGCGCCACACTCGTAAATAAGACCCACGAAATTAGAGTGACACGGCATATAGAGTCTCAGGCAGGATTCAGGCAAAATATGGGAACTATTGATAATATCTTTGTATTACATGGTTTCATTAATTATTTGTTAAATGAAAAAAAGAGAATGTATGCTTTATTTGTTGATTTTACTAAAGCATTCGATTACCTGGTGCGCGATATCATTTGGTACACATTGTTGAAGTTAGGCGTTCGAGGAAATATGAATAATATTATTAAATCTATGTATGTAAATGTCAAATCAAGAAATAAGTTAGGTCATACAATAAGTAATGAAGATTTCTTTTGTTTATTGGGTGCTACACAGGGTGAATCATTACCACCATTTTTGTTTTCTATTTATTTGAATGACTTAGAGGAATATTATATGTTAAATGGCTTTAATGGTATTGATATTGGTATGTTGAAATTGTTTTTGCTATTGTATGCAGATGATATTGTAAGAATTGAAGAAAGGCTTGTGTCTGTAAGAAGGATACTGTGATAAGTGGAAGCAATGTGTAAACTCAAATAAAACAAAAGTAATGATTTTTTTTAAAAAGGTGGTCAGTTAAGGAGAAATCATAGTTTTTTTTAATATAAAGGCCAGGCATTGGAAATTGTTAAAACGTTTACATATTTAGGAATTGTATTCACTACAGGAGGATCATTTGCAAGTACTTTTGATACACTTGCAGGCCAGGCTTCAAAAGCTGTTTTCAAATTAAATTCATATTTAATTAATTTCCCTTTAATCTCTATACATACAAAGTTACAGTTATTTGATCAGCTTGTTTTACCAATTTTAAATTATGGATCAAAGGTTTGGGGTTTAACTGAGTCTATGACTCTAGAGAAAGTTCATTTAAATTTTTGCAAAAAGATATTAGGTGTGAAAATTCAAACCCAAAATAATTTTGTATATGGAGAACTTGGTAGAACATCCTTGATAACCAAAAGAGCTGTTAATGTGATTAGGTACTGGTTAAAAATTGTTAAGTTAGAAGAGCATAAATATGTTAAGTGTATTTATTTGCATATGTGTAGCAATTTAAAAAGTAGGCCAAATGCCCACTCATGGACAAAATCTGTATGTTATTTGTTGCAATCTTTAGGTTTACATTATGCATGGCTAAACCAAGGTGTAGGGGATGAAAAGTGCTTTTTGTCATTAGTGAAGTCAAGAATACCTGATGCATTTATACAAAATTGGATAACAGAACTAAATAACTTATCCAGAGCAAAAAGTTACAAGATGTTTTGCAAATTTGAATTTCAACCTTATTTAAAACGTGTCAGTATTAATAAGTTTAGATTTGATCTTTGTAAATTAAGAGTTTCTTCACATAGGCTAGAAGTGGAATCAGGCCGATGGCATAAACCTGAACCTATACCTTTTCATGGAAGAAAATGTCAGCATTGCAATGTTCTTGAAGATGAGTTTCATTTCTTGTTAGAATGTTCACTGTATAATGATATTAGAAAACTATATATTAGGAGGTATTACTGGAACGACCACATGTACCCAAATTTTAAGAATAAATGCAATCCGACATTGTAATTATTAACAGAAACTTAGCTATTTATGTCCATTAACGCGTTTATTCAAAGAAACCAATATACATATTATTACGATTAATATTACCGTAAATGTATTCACACTTGACTTCTCGCTCCGCATGTTGCTTTGTATATTTATTAAATACTCATTTAAATGGATATTTTGCTGTTGTTGACTATAGCATTGTTAATATTTCTATTTATATGCGCAACCTGTTGTAATTTATGTATGCTTAATTCAGTCTTGAATTAGTATTACACAGATGACCACTATGCACGCTTTTATATATATTTGTGTATTACTCCATGTATACTCATGGACTGTATGTCTGATGTATATTGAATAAACCAAAACTATGTTACGAGAACAAAACACTGTTCATTTCGATTCCCAGTAATTTTCCCCGTAAGTTATTAATCGTTTACAGTGCGTGATTGGTAATCACCGTCGGTGTAATAACAAGTGGGGTAGTCGATTCCAGAACTGGAATACTGCGATCTGACGACGAATTATAAATTATTTCATGGATTAACTGGAAAGAAGACACAGATAGGTACGAAATATTTGTATATAGCGCAGAGTATAAACGGCAGTGATTTTTTTTTTTACAATTTCACAGCCATGAGTCCTAGGACTCGCTGGGCTAAAAACCTATGAGTCCCAAATTAAATGTGTGAGTTCAAATTTTTTTATTAATTCAAATGGGAATATAAGCAGTCTGTGAATAAGACGAGATAGGCAAAAATACAATTAACTCTTTATCATATATAACACAAGTAATTTTAACTTTGTGTTTTTAGAAGCTTGTCCAGCTAGAGTAGACTGTTGAAATATTGTGCATTATGCACTTTTTACCACACCATTGCATCTTTTAGCGGCAGGACGCAGAGGTAAAAAAAATCACTGTTTAAACGATGTATGAGCATTTTGAATTTATTATTATTATATTATAAAACTCCCACAGAAATGCTTTATTAATGATTTGACTATTGTCACGTGGAACTTCATGCTGGCAGGGATATAAATTCGAGCTATGCTCGGAACCAGTTATATCTCTGTGAGAAGGTTAATAATTCGGGCCATGCTCGGAACCAGTTATATCTCTGTGCGAAGGTGGATAATTCGAGCCATGCTCGGAAACATATATCTCTGTGAAGAGGTTGATAATTCGAGCCATGCTCGGAACCATATATGTCTGTTAGGAGGTTGATAATTCGAGCCATGCTCGTTACCAGTTATATCTCTGTGAGGATGATGAAAATTCGAGCCATGCTCGGAACCATGTATGTCTGTGAGGGGGTTGACAATTCAAGCCAAGCTTGGAACCAGTTATATCTCTGTGAGGAGGTTGATAATTGGAGCCATGCTCGGATTCAGTTATATCTCTGTGAGGAGTTGATAATTCGAGCCATGCTCGGAACCAGTTATATCTCTGTGAGGAGGTTGATAATTCGAGCCATGCTCGGAACCATATATGTATGTGAGGAGGTTGATAATTCGAGCCATGCTCGGAACCAGTTATTTCTCTGTGAGGGGGTTGATAATTCGGTCCATGCTCGGAACCAGTTATGTATTTGTGAGAAGGTTGATAATTCGAGCCATGCTCGGAACCAGTTATATCTCTGTGAGGAGGTTGATAATTCGAGCCGTGCTCGGAACCATATATGTCTGTGAGAAGGTGGATAATTCGAGCCATGCTCTGAACCAGTTATATCTCTGTGAGGAGGTTGATAATTCGAGCCATGCTCGGAACCATATATGTATGTGAGAAGGTTGATAATTCGAGCCATGCTCGGGAGCAGTCATATCTCTGTGAGGAGGTTGATAATTCGGTCCATGCTCGGAACCAGTTATATATTTGTGAGAAGGTGGATAATTCGAGCCATGCCCGGAACCAGTTATATCTCTGTGAGGAGGTTGATAATTCGAGCCGTGCTCGTAACCAGTTATATATTTGTGAGGGGGTTGATAATTCGAGCCATGCTCGGAACCAGTTATATATTTGTGAGAAGGTTGATAATTCGAGCCGTGCTCGGAACCATATATGTATGTGAGAAGGTGGATAATTCGAGCCATGCTCGGGAGCAGTTATATCTCTGTGAGGAGGTTGATAATTCGAGCCATACTCGGGAGCAGTTATATCTCTGTGAGGAGGTTGATAATTCGAGCCATGCTCGGTACCAGTTATATCTCTGTGAGGAGGTTGATAATTCGAGCCGTGCTCGGTACCAGTTATATCTCTGTGAGAAGGTGGATAATTCGAGCCATGCTCGGGAGCAGTTATATCTCTGTGAGGAGGTTGATAATTCGAGCCATGCTCGGTACCAGTTAAATCTCTGTGAGGAGGTTGATAATTGGAGCCGTGCTCGGAACCAGTTATATATTTGTAGGGGGTTGATAATTCGAGCCATGCTCGGAACCAGTTATATATTTGTCAGAAGGTTGATAATTCGAGCCATGCTCGGAACCAGTTATATCTCTGTGAGGAGGTTGATAATTCGAGCCGTGCTCGGAACCATATATGTATGTGAGAAGGTGGATAATTCGAGCCATGCTCGGAAGCAGTTATATCTCTGTGAGGAGGTTGATAATTCGAGCCATACTCGGTACCATATATGTATGTGAGAAGGTGGATAATTCGAGCCATGCTCGGGAGCAGTTATATCTTTGTGAGGAGGTTGATAATTCGAGCCATACTCGGTTCCAGTTATATCTTTATCGATTACCATACTTGAATAACAACGGCGTCTGTAACGCCTTGCCTCAACCCGCGTTTCGTCATCGAGGGACAATCGCCTGTAAAATAATCTCTCATTTTTCACTTGATGTGATCGTATCCGTTTCATTGTCGTATAAATAATTGAGCGGCTTTTATCGAAAGTAATAGCCTGTCAACAGCTTTTATTCTCTATTGACAGAAAAAGCAAAACGTTAGATCCGAGAAGATCGGTTTCGTTGTTTAGGAAATATTTTTGCCACTTCTAGACAAAAAAACAAACAAACAATAAATGCGTTCTGAATGGGTACAAGGATTTTCGAATATTTGACATCATTCTATATGTTTATTTTGATTAATAGTGTGCTAATCTTAATTGTTTCGTTGATTTCGATTTTTATTATATCTGTTTGAAGACCTTGTAGTAACTATGAAATGTATCATTTAATTTTCATTTTTCTGTAAATTTTATTTCATGTATATCTTTTAAGTTTATCTTTGTGAAATTAAAATTTTATAGTAGTAATAATAATAATAATAATAATAATGATAATAAAATAATAATAATAATAATAATAATAATAATAATATTATTATTATTATTTTGTCGAGTCGCGCATGCGCACACTGGAATAAGGCGCGTTAATGGAGGAAAGCAGTGGTGTTTTAAAATCGGGAATACCGGGTTCAAGGAAAGTGCGAGCTAACTTAACTTCTATTTTTCAATGAAATATACAGTTTGTGACAGTATTTGATCGTGTTCTATACATATAGTGATGGTTGTACGCATGTCTGACCGTTTTGGCATAACTACAAATCAAATTCACAATTGTATGTCCATCTGGAGTTCAGTATCTTTAATATATAGGACAATTTATTACATATAATTGTGTATGGAATCAAGACATACTATTATTAAACGGACTAACGGAAAACCCCGTTTGCCTTGTAAAATAATGTACTGTCAACATAAGAAGATAAAACAAAGGTAGTCTTGTATGAGTATTCCCGCTTAAAATACACATCAGTCAACATAATTATACATTTTAAAAGAAATGCGTGTACAAGCTCCCAAAACAGTGCATTAGACAAGAAATGGGTTGGTTTTCGCTTACATCTCCAAAAAAGTCTAGGAGGGGAGGTAAAATATAACTTGTTTTTATTTAACTTTTTTTTCTTCGCCGCATATTCACTACAAAGTTTAAGTATATTGGACTGCATGTAAACTGTTTGAATGCCTTCCAACAAAGAAACTGTACCTGAACTATAAATAAGGTCATAGAAAAATAGATTTCTGGCAAGAACATTGTAATATAAACGGAAAATTGCTCCTTTTCCCCGAAAATCAGAAAAAGTTAATGATTTATAGGAGAAAAAACGTTTAGGGTCTGCGGAAAAATAGGGAGTGGGGGGTCGGGTATGCGGAAACAAACAACTTTTTTTTACGCCTTATGAGCCTAACTTGTGCAGGACGCAGCGAGATGGCATTTCCTGCAATTCTATATTGTTGGGCACTTAGCTACGCCAATGAATGTTTGAAGCCAGGCCGTTCTATGCAATTACAAACTTGTAGGGTCTTCTTAAATATTTCAGACGTTGTGTTTCGTGCCAAGCAACATCTAGTTTTCGCTTTATGGCCCCAAAACGTTGCTTTGATGTCTGGTCATTTATTTGTTATTGATCACCAACACCTCAGCCTTCTTTCGTGTTTAAGTTATGCAAATCGCATGCAAATACGCAAGATTCTAATCTAGATATACTCTACATAAATGCAGTTGTACGATATCTTTTAAGTGGCATATCGACTGTAATTTTCGCAAAACATTTAGTAGACAGGCAACTTGTTGTAGATCTAGTTTCTACGTTTGTGTGATTTCACTAATAAATTTTAAATCAACTAGCAAATAATAGAATATCTCTTCTAAAACCAGGATAAAACTATAGCAAAATTGGCAATGGGAATATACTCCAAATGACTGTACACGCATTTACAAAATACGTATGTGGCGTGTCGTGATAAAACCGGACTTAATGTACGTGCGTAAAGTGTCGTCCCGAATCAGCCTTTGCAGTCCGCTTTGTTGGTATTTTCTGTTTTAATGAAGTCTCTTCTAAACATAAATCCACTATTGGCGGAAAGTGTCGTCCTGGATTAACCTGTGCGGATCAGCATTAAGCGGGTTTTTCCCGCGACACGCCTCATATATGTCCACTCTCCAGTCGAAGTGTCCCTTTAAGGGTTTGTATTAATCTAAAGAAAATGGCATAATTTGGAATTGAAAAATAAAAATTGCAAATAGTTTTAAGACAGGCTCTTATAATTAAATAACACATATTAGTTGTATATTTCGATGAGTTTAACGCCTGGTTACATGATTGTGAAAACAATTATATATTTAATAAATGTAGATCTAACTTTTTAAAATTTATTTTGTGTACAATAAATTAGATCGTAAACAACAGAAGCTGCCAGGCATAAAAGTGAATTGATTAATTGTCATTTTGCCAACACGCACATCTACGCGGAATATTGATAGGCCTATACGTCATTTCATTTTTTGATGACGTCATATCGATGAAATAAAAATATGGAGGCAGAAAGTGGAGCAACTATTCTGCGGACAGAGTTGGACATCAGTACGCAGATAGCCAACCTAGAGGCTCGAACCGCTAACCTCGAGGTGGATTTCGAGTCGATATCTGCGTCAGCTAGAGAACTGACCCAATTGGTCCGGCGTTATGTTGACAAAGTGGAAACAGAGAGAAAGGTATATTTAACGCAATATAAAAGCCTAAAAAGTCTAGCCTATAGGTCACGGATTGCATAGACGAGTAATGATCATGTAGTCTGGATACAATTTAGCAACAGTTCCATGCAAAGTCTTTTATAGCTTTGCTGTAGCAAATAGATCTACTTTCTTGTGTGTGTTTTTCTTTTCATTGACACTACAGCACAGTATATCCTCGATTACCGTAAATTCGCGACCCTAACATCTAATGTCAATAATCAAATTATTTCAACAATTTGAACATAATATTTAGAACAAATATTTGAAAATAAATATATATACCGCTGTTTTTTTAACTTATTTATCCAAAACAACGTTTAAAACTTCTAGCAGGTCAACATTGTTTACGTAAGTGTCAAGCAGTCGCCATCTTATCTAACTATCATTGATTCGCGGAAATGACGTCATCCCATCATTCCAAGAAAATGATCTTCAATTAGGCCGCATGTACATCAAGTTTTGGATTATCGTATTTAACAGTGAATTTTATTAAAAAAAAGAAATCTGAAATGTAATTCTTCCTTATCACAAAAGCACATTTAAGTAATACTATACCAGCGGGGAGAAATGTTTTTAGGTAAATGGATTATTTCTTTTAAGGTGGCTTATAGATTCTAAAATCCAGGATGATTAAGTTTAAGCAAGAAAAACATAATCAATTGCTGTTTTCATTTTGTTTGCAGTATATTATTGTAGGGTGTGTTTTTAATTTGTAGGTGAATAGAGCCTGTACAATTTACTAAATGCCTCTTGTGTAACCATAATTCTATGAAAAAGGCTAAAATTCACTTAAAATTAAGGGTACTGAAAAACACACACAAAACTTTGCTCGGCCTTAGTTACGACACACTGCCGAATCATGTCCCATATATGGAAGTTCTACTACAACATCGGACGAAAACAACTATTTCCGGTTTGTATTTGTATTGAAAAACACAACATGTAACTTCCTGGTGTTTTGGGAATAAGAAAACATGGTGTTTTTATATCAGGTATCATGTCGAATGCTTTTGTCTGTTTAAAATGCAGTTTCTTCACACAATATTCGGTCACATGGTCAATTGGACATGTATAAAGAAATTCACGCGGCCACGTATGCGCATGCGCAAATGCCGTAGACGATCACGTGACAATAACAACATCCGCGAATCAATGGTAGTCGCGAATTTAGGGGAGTTGACGAAAATATCATTGCAATTTGCATCGAATTAAGCATTATATCTATCTACAGTAGACCTAAAAACATTTCGTGCCTTAGGATAAATTATTTCCGATTGTAGATCTAGTGTAGTTTTAAGCATCTTTTCCGTAATCTAGATCTTGTTCGACCTCATCGATATAGAAACATGGATGCCGTGTTCTTCTTTTTGTATTTTAAATTTTAAATGGACTTTTAACGGGAAGTTTGTTTGTTTGAAAAATTTCATTAGTCCTAATGGATGTCATGTTTTATGCATAAGAATGTCAAACAAACGGAAAAGAAGTGAAAATTATAGGCCAACATCTAATGATGATACATTGCAGCAACGACAGCTATTCTCTCTAAAAGACCCACTGGTCCTATTTCATTGCAGAGTTGGGATGTCCTGGAAGTCATGCTCGAGTCAGGTCTCACAGCGCGTGACGTGCTGGACCACGTGAAAATATTCTTCAACTTCCTGCTGGCAAGAATGACGTCACAGCATGCTGACGTCACCGATGTGAAAATGCTGTGGCACCTGCTAGACAAAGAGGGGGTGAAGCAGGCCTTTAGAAGGTCACTGAAACACTTCGGATTCACAGACGCAGACGAGCTAAGTATAAAGCTTCTGTTAGCGATTATTTACAAGATGCAAATGGATCTGGAAAGAGATCCGAATTCGGATCCGTCCGATGTCAGTTTAATGTCACTCGAGCAATGTAAGGAGCTTATAAGTCGGTGTATGGCTAAAGCTAAACCCGGCGTCGAATCATCCGATGATGTGGACGGTGAATTAAAGTCGTCCGCTGCGAAAGATGAAGCGCCGGTAGAGGATATCAAAACAAACACCGAAGTAATCGGACAGGAAATTACAGTTAGTGATTGGAACTTCGTCGAACTATCCCAGGAAAATATGGACGCTAAGATATTGAAGACGGTTACTACGTGGCCATTAGATGATAATCTAAAAGCCGTCCTAAAGCGTATGGTCGGGGTTGTGTTGTACACACTTAATATTGGGCGGGTAGGAAAGGATCTGTCTGTCGTGAGCATCAAGGACTGATCAAAGACTGATGAAAGACTGATCAATGTACCTAAAAACTATTAATCACCATTCTAAAGAATAAAGTGTGATGCAATATCTATTATGTGTTTTATAAAGGAATATGGAAGACATGGCTTGCAAATACTGCGATTAAATTCTTCACCCGACATTCTAACATTCCACGGGCAGAGTTTTCTGTAGACAAAGAAGAACAATTTCCGTTGTTAAATTGCCAATAAACAACTCGTAAAAGTAGTTGCGAAACTGTAAAATATAGTTTGAATTGTAATTGCAGAATATGTTGTCAGGTCGTGTTTGAATCGAAATATAGAGACTTATTTTTATCCTGTAACATCCATGAATTTGTATCGTCAGAGTTAAAACTTTAATCAGCGATTAACACAAATATAGAACATGACGGTAATAAAAACTAATCAAAACATTGAATTTAAACATGAACACGATCTGTTTCGATTGTGTCATAAACTGCAAAATTGTAAGATCTGTTAGCAGACCTTAATATAGATCCATGAATCTATTTAAGTATGTTCCTAGCTGTACAGTGCAAAGGAAATTAATGTTAGTGACACATAATATGATATGAAGCAGTGTAGGACCATATTTTTCACAAATCCTATTTTTTATCATCTGTGAAAATAGGATCTCATTCTTCACAGGTGCAAAAATTGAGATTTTATTCTTCACACATCACAGTTTTTGATCGCATCCAGTTTTTGATATGGAATGAAATCATATTCTTATGTGATCCTCACGCATATCCCGTTTTTGCCTAACACATTCTTCACTCTTAAAAGTGAGACAAATGAGATCCTATTCTTCACAGGTGTTTGAAAAATATGATTTTTGAAAAATATGATCCTACAAATCTGCGTCACTCATTATACTGTGTTTTTAGGGCCAATTTGAAGCCGAAATTCGGCCCCATTCCCCTGCTTAAAAAGAAGATATTTCCGCCTATATTTACCGTAACATTCCCCTCAGTATGTTAGCTTTATTTTGCAAAAAAAAAATTGGCCAAAATCGGACACAAATTGGTTAAGATAGAAAGGTTTTCCTTTACAATTACAGTATTTTTTTTTCAAACCAAGTTAAAGTTATCATTTGTAGCAGAACACTTCATAAATGTTTTATCACCAAGAAAAATGTAAACATGTAATAATATTTTTCTTTAATACAATCCTCTTTTGCTGTAAAATACCCCATCTGAAGGGTCCCGCCACCTTTTCCCATCTGAAGTGTCCCGCCACCTTTCCCCATCTGAAGGGTCCAGCCACCTTTTCCCATCTGAAGGGTCCAGCCACCTTTTCCCATCTGAAGGGTCCCGCCACCTTTCCCCATCTGAAGGGTCCCGCCACCTTTCCCCATCTGAAGGGTCCCGCCACCTTTTCCCCAAAGGTGAGAAAAACACACTGCATTAATGCGATCACATTAAATAATTATGGAAACACTGAAATACTTACCCTGTTGAACCCTGCAGGGGAAACAACCGTTGAATCCGAGTTGCTGTACTCCTTCTCTCCCTTAGATCTGACGTCATCAAAACAATTTAAATTTTGTGCAAGCGTTTAATATGTTTCTTCCAAAGCTTAGCACTGCGTCCACTGTAAAAAAAAAAGCAACAACAGTATCAAACGATTTAGAAACGAATCACAATTTTTACTCCTGTTTATTTAAGTTTCAAAACGTGTCAGAATTACTCCAATAAATTAATTTAAATTAATACTGACATCTGGCCTCGGCTGTGCATCAGTTTTAATCCCAGGCCAGTACATTTAATCAATCGTTTTCGTAGAATAAAGCATTAGTAATAATCCCAGGCCAGTGCATTTAATCAATCGTTTTGGTAGAATAAAGTATCAGTAATAATCCCAGGCCAGTACATGTAATCAATCGTTTAGGTAGAATAAAGCATTAGTAATAATCCCAGGCCAGTACATTTAATCAATCGTTTTGGTAGAATACAGTATCAGTAGTTATCCTAGGCCAGTATCAATCGTTTTGGTAGAATAAAGCATCTGTAATTATCCCAGGCCAGTACATTTAATCAATCGTTTTGGTAGAATAAAGCATTAGTAATAATCCCAGGCCATTACATTTAATCAATCGTTTTCATAAAATAAAGCACCACTAGGAAGCATCGAAATCACGCAACTGCAGGAGAATATCCTGGTGCTTTCAGACATCGCGGAAAGGTTTCCCGGGCGTTGAATCCGACACTTAATGGTAGACAGAAAGTACATCGGCGAAAAATAAAAATCCGAACACTTCGGCACGCATTTCGAGTTTGAGTATGTGTCAATACGAATTCATTACGTCAGGGAACGTTTACTATTCTGTACGCGATTCGCTATCACGTTAAACACTCCAACACGGTTGATTATATCGTCGAGGAGTTCGCTGGGTGTAATTTTGACGAAAATGGAAAAAAGGCCACGAATGCTGGTAAGGCCAGTATTTTTTAATTAATTGTTTCACGGACCCCCGCCAAACATTTTTTTACAAATCCAAACATCCAAATATATCAACACTGAATTAGGTCATGTAGGCGTGCAATTGTCACACAATGTGAAATCGGAGATTCTCTAACATCTCCGCACGCTAAAAGTCGGATTTGTTTTAATTCGCTAACTTTTATTTTCCACTTATACAGTTTAGATATACGAGAAATGGCGCTCAAATCAAGGAAAATGGAGAGAGAAAGAAAATCAGACTGAGAAATTGTATGGGTATTTTTTTTATTCAAAGATTAACTTTATTTTTGTACTTTCGTTTAACACTGTTTATTTACAGATTTCCTCCATTCTACACTGTACTATACAATACAGTTTACCTAATCAACCATCCATTATATGGTTCTACTGCACGGTTTTCCTTCTCAACACCAATGCATCAATTTACCATCGTATTTCGCCACAGTAATTGCTTTATTATGCACAACAACAAAATCGTCTACGCCCTTTGGAAATTGCTTTCTTCACCATTTACCTATGATCTTGGTCAATAAACCTATCTTGAGTATCCGTTTTAACCAGCTTTATTGTTACAGACAAGTTAGCACGTATATTGTCTGCAATAGTTTATCGGGCATTTAACTAAAACAAATGCGACACATATAGGGTATATTGATAATATGATTGTATTTTACGTCATTAAGGAGGATTCAAAATTCGAATGTTGGGGCAATTTTAGAGGGGGGGGGGGGGGGGCGTACTCCGCTTCCGCCCCCCTCTAAATCCGCATATGCGACGCCATAGCGGCAATCTTTCATGTTGCATGTTCATGTTAAACTGTAAACTGTAAAGCGAGTTCATAAACTGAAAATTGTAAGATCTGTTAGCAGCGTTTGATATAGATCCATGAATTAATTTAAGTATGTTCCTAGTTGTACAGTGCAAAGGAAATGTAAATGACACATTTATGATATCATATGAAGCTGCGTGACTCAGTATTAAAAGGGACCTGTTCACAGATTGGCAAATTGACACTTTTCAAACTTGTGTCATATATCGCAAAAAGGAAAATACATTATAATATAATATATAAACAGTTACAAGCGAAATAACACTATTGACACAGAAATATATTAGAAGTATGGTGTCGTTTAGGAAAAATCATCAATTGAAATTGATACAATTATAAAGCGTTTATTTTGGAAAACACGTGTCTCACTTACATAACGTTTAAGAATTCGCCACTATACATGGAAGTCTGAATGGTCTAGTGGTTACAACGACATATTTTTTTATCCCGGCGGTCGTAGGTTCTAGTCCCGGCGAAGACATATCTTTTAATAACGTTTTGTTTGTTTATATAATATATTAAGCTTCAGGTTTTGCAGTTAAGACAATAAATGACCCTTTTCAAGAATACGAAAATCTGTGAACACGTCCCTTTAAATGCCATAGCTTATCGAAACACTAAAATACTTACGCTGTTGAATGCTGCAGGGGAAACAACCGTTGGATCTGAGCTGTTGTATTCCTTAACTCCCTTTCATCTGATGTCATGAAAATAATTAAATCAAATTAATTAAATTCCGTGTCGTGGGAATCCCGGGTTTAATGCACGTGCGTAAAGTGTCGTCCCGGATTATGCTGTGCAATCCGCACCAGCTAATCCAGCTAATCCAGGACGGCACTTTCCGCTTTTATGGTATTTTCTGTTTCAATTAAGTCTCTTCTGAACATAAATCCACTCTTGGCGAAAATTGCCGTCCTGGACTAGCCTGTGCGGACTGCACAGGCTAAATGCACAGGCTAATCCGGCACGACACTTTACGCACATGCATTAAGCCCGGCTTTCCCATGACACCTTAAATGTATGCGGGCGTTTAAAATGTTTCTTACAAAGCTCGGCACTGCGGCCAAGGTAAAAAATAATCAACAGTATCAAGCGATTTAGAAACGAATCACATTTTTTGCAACTGTATATTTGGGTATCAAAACATGACAGAATTACTCCAATATATTTATTTAAATTAATACTGACATCTGGCTTCGGCTGTGCATCAGTATTTATCCCAGGCCAGTACATTTAATCAATCGTTTTTGTAGAATAAAGCACCACTATGAAGCTTAGCAATCATGCAACTGCAAGAGAATATTCCGGTGCTTTCAGACACCGCGGAGAGGTTTCCAGGGCGTTGAGTCCGACACTTAATGGTAGACAGAAAGTGCATCGGCGGAAAATAAGAATCCGAACACTTCGTCTCGCATTTCGAGTATGTGTCAATACGAATTCATTACCGCAGGGAAAGTTTACTTTACTGTACGCAATTACTATCACGTTAAACACTCCAACACTGATTATATCGTCGAGGCATTGGCTGGTTGTCATTTGCGGAAAATTGAAAAAAGGCCAGGAATGCGGGTGAGGCCAGTATTTTTTAATAAATTGTTTACCGGATCCCTGCCCAACATTGTTTTTTTACAAATCCAAACAATCAAAAATATCAACACTAAATTGTATGACCTCTAAAATTAGGCCATGTAGGCGTGAAATTTTCTCAGAATTTGAACTCAGAGATTCTCTAACATCTCCGCACGCTTAAAGTCTTAATGTTTAAATTCGCTAACTTTTTGAAACGCGGAAATATCCTCTTATAAGAGTACAGTATAGATCTACGAGAAGTGTGCTCAAAACAAGGAAAAATGGTGAGAGAAACAAAAACAGACTGAAAAATTGTGTGGATATTTTTTTATTCCAAGCTTAACTTTCTTTTTGTGCTTCGTTCAACGGTGTTTATTTCCAGATTTCTTCCATTCTACACTTGACTGTACAATACAGTTTTCATAATCAACAATACATCACTTCTGTTAAAAAATTTGGTAAACAAATATTTCTTACAAAATAAATGGCCTGAAGAGAGTATGTAATACAAAAAACGCGAAATCACGACTGACAGAAAAGTAAAGTTATATTGAATAATATTCATTTATTCAACATTTTAAATTTTGTGTATTGTCGCCTTCAATAAGCATTTTTATGGCAAACACGGCTCCTTTATTTATTGCTTAGATAATTCTGATCTAATTTTGATTTCGTTCCTTTCAAGTTTAAAGCCATTTCCCTCCTATGATAATGGACACGTCCGGTCACTAAGCACTAAATTATAGGGTTCTACTGCACGGTTGTCCTTCTCAACGCCAATGCATCAATTTACCATCGTATTTCGCCACAGTAATTGCTTTGTTATACACAGAACAACAAACTCGTTTACGCCCTTTGGGAATTGTTTCCTTCTCCATTCACCTATGATCTTGGTCAATAAACCTATCCGTTTTAACCAGCTTCATTGTTAACAAGTAGATTGTCTGCAATATTTTACCGGGCATTTTACTCAAATAATGCAACGCCTTATAATGTATATATTATTTATTTAAACAGATTGAAGTGAAACGGACTAACAGGCAGAAAGACATGGCAATTATTACAGTCGAAAACGCGACACTACGAATAGGCATAGGAGACATGGGTTTGTTCGTAGTATTGCGTTTTTTCGTAGAATTGCATTTTTACCAAATTAACACAACTCATGTTAAAAACTCAATGTCCTCTACCTAGGCCAATGACCAATTGCAACATGGCATACAACATGACTTACACGAAATACCAGACAAAGCACCAACAGGTAGAATTAAAAAAAAAAGCATCGACCAACATTTACTAACGCAGACATTTATGCAGTGGTTTACACATTGAGAAACTTTTAAATACATTCTTGATTTATAACGCAAATGATTACTAGTATTACAAAAATGAACCATATTAGTTCATCGCCAATTATCGTTCTGTTATTTTTGCACACTGAGCACACATACGTCTCTAGACAACACGAAAAACAAACCAGATACGGGAAACTAGCTTGCACTAACCTTAGAGGTTATCATCTGTTTGTTCCAACAAATTGTGGTGGTCGCTTATCAGTTACGCGATGGTGTCATACGGAGATAATTCGAGTTGATAAGCAGATATCGGGTCTCTTATACGAATGTCAAACACACAAACAATACAAACATGCATTTCTTTTATAATGATGAATTTATTTGGAATTTAAATGATAACCACATTAATGAGTGAAAGTTAATATGTAAGTTTTTCTATTAACTCGCTATTTTTCTTTTAAATTATATATCTTCAACATCATATGTGTCTTTACAAAATAGTACACTATTCTGCTTAGTTCTTAATTAAAATATCTTTCTAAAACATGCTCAATTTTTTACAATCTTCAAATATAAGAGCCAGTATAAAATCTGATCACTCTATTGTTGATATTTCGCTTGAATTTAATGAAACATGGTAAAGGGTTGTGGAAATTTAACAACTCTCTTTTACATGATAATGAATATTTAATTTGTATAAATAATACAATTGAAAAAATTAAAAAACAGTACTGTTTACCGGTTTATAATTTAGAAAATATAAATACAGTAAACCATAACGAGCTATATTTTACAATAAACGACCGACTCTTTCTGGAAACACTTTTAATTGACATACGAGGGAAAATCATATCTTATTTTAGTTTTAAAAATAAATTAAATTCTTCAAACGAAATACGATTGTTAAATGAAATTGAAATCCTAGAACAAAATTTTAATGAATCGAACAAAGAAAAACTTGCGCAACTACATGTGGAACTTAACAACATGAGAGACTAAAAACTAAAAGGATATATCATTAGATCTAAAAGTAAATGGAATGAGCAGAGAGAGAAAACAACAAACTATTTTTGCTCATTAGAAAAACAACACTATTTTAATAAAAACATACCTTTTATTCAAAGAGATGACGGTGTACTTATACACAATCAATCTGACATTTTAAAGGAAACTTCTGAATTTTATAGAAATTTATATAAAACAGCTGAACTACAGCAGAGCCACACACTAAACGATTTACAGAATTTAAATATTAATAAACTAAGTTCTACCCAATCATTAGAAATTGAAGGCTTACTAACATATGAAGAGATAACTAATACTCTGAAATATATGAAGAATGACAAGAGTCCTGGATCAGATGGTTTTACAACAAATTTCTTTAAGGTCTTCTGGAATAAAATTGGAGTTTTGTTCTGAGAAGTATAAATTTTGCTTTTACGAAAATATGCTTTCTGTGACTCAAAAGCAGGGCATTATCACTTGCATACAAAATGAAAACAAACCAAGACATTTCCTAAAAAATTGGAGGCCTATTACACTTCTTAATACAGTCTATAAAATACATCTGGTTCAATTGCAAATAGATTAAAACCACATTTACCAACTCTTCTATCTAGGGATCAAACTGGTTTTGTTTCAGGGCGATACATAGGGGAAAACACACGTCTCTTGTATGACATAATGTCCTATACTGAAACCAATAAAATACCGGGGTTTACATTGATGATTGACTTCGAAAAAGCCTTCGATTCCTTATCATTTGATTGCATTGAAAAAACTTTAGACTTATTTAATTTTGGACCAAGCTTCAAACGATGGATATCGATTTTTTAAAGAAATACACAGACATCGGTTCAGTTAAACGGATTTTTGTCCGAAAGCTTCACAGCAGGCCGCGGTTGTAAGCAAGGTGACCCGATTTGACCTTATATTTTCATTTTATGTGCGGAAACTTTAGCAATTAAGATTAAGCATTGTAAAAACATAAAAGGCATATGTATTAATGGTATAGAATACAAGATATCTCAGTTTGCAGATGATACCTCATTGTTGTTGGATGGTTCCGAAAACTCCTTAAACGCTGCTCCAGACCTGCTCCAGTATTTCGCATATTTTTCTGGCTTAAAAGTAAATTTCGATAAAACTAATGGAATTAGGATCAGATCCTTGAAGTACAGCACTCGCATGATCAAAACAAAATATAAACTAACATGGGAAACAACCAGATTTAAACTATTGGGAATCTTTTTTGATGTTGACCATAATCTTATGGTAGATTTAATTTTTTCTGACAAATTTATTAAAACAATTAATATAATAAGTCATTGGAAAAAACGAAAACTTACACCAATTGGTAGAATTATGTTATTAAATCGCTGATATTACCTTTGTTCACTCATTGATTTTTGGCAATACCCACTCCAAAGAAAGATATTCTTGATAAACTGAATAAAATATTGTTTGAATTTGTTTGGGATAATGCACCTTATAAAATTAAAAGTTCAACCCTTACACAAAGCTATGAGAAAGGTGGATTACAAATGATAGATATTTATGCATACTGTAAAAAATGAAGCTCTCTTGGGTAAGAAATTATATACATGTTATGATAGTAAGTGTGTAATTCATATAAGGTCCATTTTTGATGTATGTAAACTTTTTAACACTGGAAAACAATATATTGCCATAGTTAAAAAAATGTTTTTAAAATGATTTTTGGTTTGAAGTATTTTCGTGTTACTAACAACTTCTGGATGTGTTAGAAATTGCGGATGTTAATAGTGTTCTTAACATGCCCTTGTTCTACAATGACAATTTCAAAATTGGTAATGAACCCTTATTTTTGAAAGC